>CAWUFW010002283.1:1800000-2307091 GCA_963921515.1 Calotriton arnoldi | reverse complement strand
TGTTGAGTCCTCAGGCTACCAGTTGTTAGAATCTGGTTGGCTAATTCCAAAGATGCCTCTAAATCAATACCTTCTTTTCCAAATGTCCTCTCCCACCTATCATTCTGAATACTCAAGTCATCAGGAAGACCAGCCACTAATGTTTGGTATATTTTCCCAATCCGAGATCTATTCCGGATATCAACCAGGGGTATGCTCCCCAGGTTAACGCCAGATCGCAGCATAATCTTACCCAAAAAACTCCTAATCTGCAAAAACTTAAAGAAGTGTCTCGTAGAGAGCCCAAACTTCTCTTGCAAATTAGTAAACGAAGTGATTTGGCCATCACTACAGACGTCCCCCAGAGCGTTGATTCCTAACCCCCTCCCCCCAGCTAAAAGTAATTGGATCTTGGAAAATTGGCGGTAGAAGCCCATGAGCCAAAAAAGAGGTATAAGCATTGATATTCAAAATACCAAACCTTCGTCGTATCTTTCTCCAGATAGAATAAGCTGACTGAATGATTTTAAATTTGTTTTTTTTATAATAACTCGGTTCTAGTATTTTAACTAAACATTGCCCAGCGTCCTCGCCTAGTGCTACTTCATAGATAGTTGGTCTTGCAGCCGTGGGAACTTCTGCCTTAGCCCCGACCAGCAATATCCCCATATGCTGTAGAAGTGCTGCCCAGTGATAAAGGAGAAGGCTGGGTAAACCCCATCCCCCCCTGAGTCTTGGTAAAATCATCCATTTAACTGCCCTTCTGGATCTGCGATACCCCCACAAAAATCTGACACAAACCCTTTCTGCTCTGGTAATTCAAAATGCCGGAAATTCTAGAGGTATGGTCCGCAACATATAAAAAAATTTGGGAAAAATCATCATTTTAATGACATTGCACCGTCCGTGCATTGATAGATGTAAATGGTCTAATCTCTCGAGTGTCTTATTGATATTTCCAATTATTGGCAAGATATTTAGCTCTGGTATGCGCTCGACTGCTGTCGCAATCTTCACTCCCAGATAAGTTGCTACAGAAACAGTAGGAATATCTCCCGGGAGCGAGGTATCCGAATGTAAAATCTGGGTTTTGTTGATATTTAATTTGTATCCCGATACATAGCCATATTGTTCCGCTGATTCATTTACTGCCGGAAGATCTGATCATATGTCGGTCGTGAATACAGCAATGTCATCAGCATACGCTAATGTTTTATATGCGACATCATTGACCATGACAGCTTTAATCTTCACATTTGTATCCAATTTTTTAAGAAAAGAATCGATATATAATGAAAATAATAACGGGGAGCAGGGGCATCCCTGCCGGGTTCCTCTGCTTATGCCAAATAATTCGGATTCCTGTCCGGATATACGAATACGGGCCTCAGGAAGTACATAAAGTGCCTGTACTGCCTGAATAAAATCATTAGATAGACCCTTTAATTGTAGCACCAACCAGAGAGACCCCCAGGAGACCCTGTCGAACGCTTTCTCTGCGTCCAACAGGATCATCCCGAGAGGTGTCTTCGTAGCCTGGGCCCAATCAAACAGGGCTAATGCGCGCCTAACATGGTCCGATGTATCTCGACCCGGGATAAACCCGTGTTGGCGAATGGTGACCAATGGGGTGATAACCTTGCCCAGCCTTAGGGCAATAATTTTAGAATAAATCTTGCTATCAGCACAGATCAAAGAAATAGGTCTGTATGATGACGGACTGAGCTCGGGCTTATCTTTTTTTTAAAAAACTACTATGTTGGTTTTCCGCCAAGAGTCGGGGGTCTGACCCTTCTGGGCAAGTTGGAATAAAGATTCAAGCTCCCTTCGAAGAGCTTGCCGGAATGTCCGGTAAAATTCTAGAGGTAACGCATCTGGACCCACAGCTTTACCGGCCACCAGTGAGGATATAGCATACTCAACCTCTTCCCCCATAATCGAGGCAGACAACATCTCATTTTGTTCCAGGGTGACCTTCGGGGTCTCATAGTCCCGAAAGAATTCCTCTACAGACGACGCTGCTGCGGTCCTATCAGCGGCATAAATATCCTGATAGAAATCCTGAAAAACCTTCAGAACCTCTTCCAGAGAGTCCTGAATATGGCCCGATTGGTCTTTAATTCGGCAGATTCTGTTAGAGACTCCCCTCTGCTGTATACGTTTAGCCAACAATCTGCCCGTATTTTCCCCAAATTCATATATGTCAGCCCGGTATTGTGCAAATTTGATAGCCAATTCATCCCCATAGAATTGATGTATTCTGGCTTTTATAACCGCGATAAGCTGCTGACACTCATCTATTTTTTGCGGGTCACCAATTACCTGTATAAGCTCTTCCTCAGCCTTCCGGAGCTGTTCCACCCAGCCACTGATCTTTTCCTTTACCACCCTCTGTCGATAAAGAGAGAAGCTAAGGGTCTCACCCCGCACGGATGCTTTAAAGGCCTCCCAAACTATTGCTTCAGATGCAGTACCCTTGTTTATGTTAAATAATTCTGTGATCCACTTAGCCATGTGCAAACAGTATGATTGATCAAGTAGTAGCTTCCTGTCAAACGTCCAGGTCGTGGGAGTTTGCCGGAAGCCACTCAGTAAGAGTTCAACTACTAACGGATTGTGGTCTGATCCTCGGAAAAAGCTCAATATTAACCTTTTCAGCTTTTTGGTTGGACATAAAGAAGTAATCCAGACGGACAAATTTATTATGAGGAGCTGAGAAATAAGTAAACCCCGGCTCAGCCTGCCTGTGTCTGTACCAGATATCAGCCAATCCATGTTCCCTGATAAGTCCCTGTAGTGCCCTAAAGGTCTTGCTCTTTCTTCCCAGATACGGAGAGTTGCTAAGTAGGTTGAAGCTACTTCTCAAATGGATATTGAAATCACTACAAAGGACTAGCGGAGACGGCCATAAAGCCAATTCTATATTCAAAAAATTCAGGACTTCTGGATCATCTAGGTTTGATCCATACAAAGAGCAGATAGTGAACAGGGTGCCCTTAATTACTGCTTCCACTAGTACCCATCGTCCTAGATTGTCCTCCTTGGTTAGTTTACTAATTAATACACCATGCCTATCCAAGATAGCGACCCCCCGTGTAGTCGTACCCTGCCAGGAGTTTGCAAGAAGATCCAAGCCCAGATCCTTTAACCAGCCACGATTATTCCAGGGGATATGGGTTTCTTGCAGGCACAACACATCTATCTGCATATACCTAGTAAGTTTAGCTAATAAGCCTCTTTTTTTCCTATCGTTAAGACCACAGCTATTCAGGGAGCAAATTCGAATTTTACTCTTCCTATCCGTCATCCTTATGGAATGCCAATATTTCAGAGCGATTCACACAATAATACAAAAATTTCGAAAGAATTCCTCTAGAAAATATCCTCTTCAGTGCTTTCCTTTCTCGATAATAACAATTGCCATGACTGTACATATAAAGTAACAATTGTGCACCCCCACCCGCCCCTCACCCCCCACCCCAAACCCCACATCACTTCTACCAGAAACCCTCCACCCCCCCGACCTCCCACCACATGAGGCATGGGGACCAACGGTCCCTGGTGATGCTGAACTAACCCTCCACCCCTTCCACTGAACTAAACCTCCCCCTCCATAAAGTATGTGCCATACTGTGAACAAAATCAAAAAACGAAAGAAAGAAAAAAAAAACAGGAAAAGAGAGAGGCCGCTGCCAAGTTATTATGCAAAAGAGGCCATCCTTGGGGTTCAAAATATACTGCTTAACCTTCCCTAACAGATAGGATCCAGAACACATTCTGCTCACATATCCCTTGGATGCCTACAATGAAAGCATAAATTCTTTTGCTTGAATTTCAGACTGAAAATAATGCGTTTGCCCCTGAGAAACCACTTTTAATTTGGCGGGATTAAGCAAAAAAAACCTGAGCCCCCTTTGCCTGAAATAGCGGGATTAATTGACGCAAAAGCCATCTCTTTTCAACTGTCACCTGGCAGAAGTCAGGCCTCACAAAGAAATCGCAGCCCTTACCAACCCTTTTCCTATCTGGTCTAGCTAGATCATAAAGGGCCTCCCTGGCCAAAAGGTTATTGATACAAATGAGGATAGCGTGTGGTCGACTATCGGCTTGACCCCCTTTTCTGCGCTGATTAAAGGGGAATTGGTGAACCCTCTGCAATTGCATTTTCCAGTCCCAATGTTGAAGTTCTGGAAACGCCTCCTCAAAAAGTTCGATCACAAACTGGCGGACATCTGCGCCCTCCTTACCCTCAGGGATACCCAAAATCCGCAAATTGTTTCTCCTTGAACGATTTTCAAGATCTGAAAGAGACACGTTAGTGACAGATTCCTTACCTTAGAATATCCCCAGGCGTCAGGCTGGATCCGGAAAGTTTTTGCGTAGCAGTACCCTTTGCGCGTCGGTAGGCGGCGTCGTGCGGCTCCGCGTCAGTCGTCGGCGTCGTGATCGCCGGGATGACGTCGCGGGCAGTACTTAGACGCCGCCCCTGCGCGCTGACGTCAGTTCTTCTTTTCCGCGCCAGCAAGCGCAGATCCGGGAAGAGCAGTGCCCTAGTCATTTTTTGACTAACTTTTTGGGTGAATTTTTTCACTGTTTCTTTCGAATCGACTCCAAGGTGTCGTAGGGATGCCCGGCTTTAAACGTTGCGATGCCTGTGCTCGGATGATGTCCATCACAGACCCGCATCTGGAGTGTCTCTTCTGCCTCGGCTGAGGCCACGACACGAAGTCGTGTTCCGACTGCCGGGCCCTCAACCCGAAAGCTTTGCGAGAGCGGTCTCGAAAGCTCCTCGAGGCCCGGCAGTCGGCTCCGCGCCACACCAAACCCCGGTCGCGTGAGAGGTCGAGGGGTCGGTCGCGGAGTCCTCGCCGGTCGTCGGGATCCAAGTCTTCGTCGTCCGGTAAGTCTAAGCACAAGAAGTCCAAAAAGCATCATCGCTCTAGGACTTCGCCTCGCCGGTCTCGCGACTCAGCTGAGGCCCCTCCCGGCACCGTCCCCGCCCCCGCGGCCCCGGACATGCCTGTGGAGTCGCCCCCTCAATACCCGTCCTTCCCGGGTTCGGGGGCAGATCCGGCCCAAGTACAGGAATTCCTGTCGGCCATGGCCCGCCTCTTCGGGCCTCAAGGTCCCTCCGGTGCGCCTTCGGGCCCTGATGGGGTTCCCCCGGCGTCGCCGACGACTCCGGTCCCGGCGTCGCTCGTGCCTCCAGCCTCGGTCCCGGCTTCGGCCCCGGCCTCGATCCCGGCTCCGGTGGTACCGCAACCCCCATCGACGCCGGTCGACCTGACCACGCCTCCGCCGGCGTCGATGTCTCCTGTGCCGTTCCTGACGCCGCCCGGCGCTCCGGGCGGCGTCGTCCCCATGTACTCTCCGGCTCCGGACATGGAGACGGACCGACGTCGCTCGACGCCGGTTCCGGCGCCGATGGGACCTTGGGTCCCAAATGTCCCTCCTCCTCCTTATTTTGAACCGGAGGAGGACCAGGAGGACTGGGAGGGTCTGAGGACCCTCTGGCACAGCAGTGTCAGTATGATGACTGGGCAGAGGAACTAGGGGATGCCAGTGGTCTGGATACTTCCCTGACACTGGCATGCTGTCTCCTCCCGTGGCTACGGAGGAGGGAGCCAATTTTGCAACGGTGTTGCGTAGGGCAGCTGGAGCCTTACATCTCCGACTCCCTACGGTGACGGTCAAGACTAATCTCTTGACAGAAGTGCTTCAGCCGGCAGCCTCCTCCTTGGAGACTGTGCTGCCGTTCAACGATGCACTAACTGACGTTCTTTTGGGCGCCTGGTCCAAGCCCAACACAGGGGCTCCTGTGGATAGGAATGTGTCCCGACGCCATCGCCCAGCTCCGGGCGACCCCTTGTTTCTCTCTGTCCATCCCACTCCTGAGAGCTTGGTTGTCCAAGCCTCCGCTTCCCAAACCGCCTTCCCTACCGCCCCTCCGGATAGGGAATCCAAACGCCTGGATCAATTTGGGAAGAAGGGTTTTCTTCCTCCAGTGCTGGCTTGCGGTCCATCAACACCGCTTGTCTTTTGGGCCGATACACCCACTCCTTGTGGGATTCGGTGGCGACTGTTTTGCCCCAGTGTTCTGAGGAGGTCCAGACACTGCTTACCCGCGCCATTGCGGAAGGAAGGGATGCGGCCAAATACACCATACGTTGTGGCCTTGATACCGCCGACTCGCTGGGCAGATCTATTGCAACGACGGTGGCGCTGCGTCGCCACGCCTGGCTGAGAACCACTGGTTTTTCAGGGGATGTCCAGAATACTCTCATGGACATGCCCTTTGATGGAGTCGGTCTTTTTGGTTTCAAAGCAGACCATGCGTTGGAGCGTTTTAAGGACTCACGGGCTATTGCCAAGTCCCTGGGCCTTTCTGCTACACGCCCTCCGCTACCTTCTGCTTTTCGCCCCTATCGCGGCCACGGAAGGGGCGCCCAGTCACGTCAACAGCCCAGCCACCGGCCCGCGCAGCAGGCGTCTTCGCGTGGCCGAGGACGTGGATACCGCCGTGGCGGTTCGGGCAACCAGCGTGCGGGTCAGGCCACCACCTCCAACCCGTCCGCGGCCTCCAAGCCCTCCTAGTCCCTCCTTTCAGGTGCACAGCACGCCAGTAGGGGGCAGGGTCCGCCTTCACCACTGGCGTCCCATCACCTCGGACAGGTGGGTCTTGGACATTGTCCGAAGGGGCTACTCCCTCCCCTTCGTTACCACCCCCCCAGCCATGCCACCTCAATTCCACCGCATGTCAGGGGATCACTTGGTACTTCTGCAGAAGGAAGTCACGGCCCTCTTGGCCAAGAGGGCCATCGAGCATGTTCCGACCCCAGAAGTAGGACGTGGTTGCTACTCCCACTACTTCCTGGTGCCCAAAAAGGACAAGGAGGACATGCGTCCTATCTTGGACCTCCGGAACGTCAATCGCTTCCTCCGGAAGGAGAAGTTCAAGATGCTCACCCTAGCTCAGGTCTTGACTGCCCTCGACCCTGGAGACTGGTTGGTAGCGTTGGACTTGCAGGACGCCTATTTCCACATCCCCGTTCTGCCGGCCCACCGGCGTTACCTTCGGTTCACGGTAGGCCTCGAGCATTTTCAGTTCACCGTGCTCCCCTTTGGCCTTACCAGTGCCCCTCGGGTGTTCACGAAAGTGATGGCGGTGGTCGCAGCTCATCTGCGCCGGGCAGGGGTTTCAGTCTTCCCCTACCTCGACGACTGGCTGCTGAAGGCGGGCTCGTCCCAGGCAGTCGTCTCCCACCTCCAGACTACGGCCGAACTCCTGCACTCGCTGGGGTTCTCCATCAATGTGCCGAAGTCGCATCTGATTCCTTCTCCACAGCTCCTTTTCATCGGAGCAGTTCTGGACACGACGCAGTTTCGGGCCTATCCTCCCGAACGGCGAGTCCGGGATATTCAGGCTATGATTCCGATCTTTCAGCCTTTATCCTGGGTTTCGGTACGGATGACCCTGAGGCTGCTGGGCCTCATGGCCTCCTGCATCCTGCTGGTCAATCATGCCAGATGGCATATGCGGGCTCTGCAGTGGGACCTGAAGTTCCAGTGGGCGCAGCACCAGGGCAACCTGTCCGATCACGTCCAGATCTCGGAGGGGACTGCAAAACAGTTGCAGTGGTGGCTCTCGAACCGGCAATGGGTCATGGGCAGATCCCTCTCCCTTCCCCAGCCAGAGCACACAGTTGTGACGGACGCGTCCCTTCTGGGATGGGGCGGTCACATGGGAGAGGCGGAGATCAGAGGCCTCTGGTCTCCGAGGCGGAGTCCCGGCTCCATATCAACCTTCTGGAGCTCCGGGCGATCCGACTTGCACTCAAGGCATTCCTTCCCTCTGTCAAAGGGAAGGTAGTGCAGGTGTTCACAGACAACACCTCCGCCATGTGGTACTGCAACAAACAAGGCGGGGTGGGGTCGTGGACCCTTTGTCAGGAGGCTCTGCGCCTCTGGACATGGCTGGAACATCAGGGCATGTTCCTGATGGTTCAACACCTGGCAGGTTCCCTGAACGCCAGGGCGGACGAACTCAGCCGCAGGTGCATGATGGCTCACGAATGGCGTCTTCACTCGGAAGTGGCGCAAGGAATCTTTCTACAGTGGGGAGAGCCTTGGTTAGATCTATTCGCCACCGAAGAGAACGCGCAATGTCATCAGTTCTGCGCGTTGGAATTTCCAAGGCGGCACTCGCTCGGCAACGCTTTTCGTCACGAGTGGCGTTGTGGTCTATTGTACGCCTTTCCGCCTATACCACTTCTACCCAGAGTGTTGAAGAAGATTCGGCACGACCGGGCCCAAGTCATTCTTGTGGCTCCGGACTGGGCTCGAAGAGTTTGGTATCCCGAGCTACTCAGTATGAGCGTAGATCCCCCGATCCGTCTGCCTCTTCGGGAGGATCTTCTGTCGCAGCAGCAGGGGACGGTCCTCCACCCGAACCTGTCCAGTCTACACCTGCTTGCGTGGAGATTGAGCGGCGGCAGTTGATTCCTTTCGACTTGCCTCCCGAAGTTTGTGATGTGATTCTGGCAGCCAGGCGTCCCTCCACTAAGGTGGTATACGGCTGCAGGTGGAACAAATTTGTGGCATGGTGCACAGCAAAGGCTGTGAATCCCCTTTCTGCCCCTCTTTCTGAGGTCCTTCTGTTCCTTCTTTCTCTGGCCCAACAGGGTTCTGCCCTGGGTACCATCAAGAGTTATCTTTGTGCTATCTCGGCCTTCCTCAGGCTCCCTGATCAGCCCTCCCTTTTCAAGTCCCCTGTTGTTAACAGGTTCTTAAAAGGCATTACACACCTCTTCCCTCCTGTTCCGTTTGTGATGCCTCAGTGGGACTTGAACTTGGTTCTTACCTTTTTAATGTGCGCTCCCTTTGAGCCTCTACATAACTGTCCTCTTCGTCTTCTGACTCTGAAGACAGCCTTTCTGGTGGCCATCACCTCCGCTCGGCGGGTGAGTGAGCTCCAGGCTCTATCTTGCAAACCTCCCTTTCTGTCTGTTCATCCAGACAAGGTTGTTCTTCGGACGCGTCCGTCCTTCTTGCCAAAGGTGGTTACTGCCTTCCACATTGGGCAGACCATCACTTTGCCTACCTTCTTTCCGCCTCCGCATCCTTCCAGAGAGGAAGAGAGGCTCCACCGTCTGGACCCAAAACGTGCGCTCTGCTTCTATATCGACCGCACAAAACACTTCCGGGTGGATGACCAGCTCTTTGTTGGCTACGTGGGCGCCCAAAAAGGTTGGGCGGTGCACAAACGAACCATCTCCCGCTGGGTTACCTTGTGCATCAAGACCTGCTATTCTTTGGCTAAGAAGGAGCCTCCTGTTGGGCTGCGTGCCCATTCCACCAGGGCAACGGCTGCTACCACGGCCTTAGGCCGCGGTGTTCCGCTGCCGGTTATTTGTCAGGCAGCTACGTGTGCCTCGCTGCACACGTTTACAAAGCATTACTGCCTTGACAGTCAGGTCCGGAGGGACGGCATCTTTGGACGTTCTGTCCTCCAGGACTTCCTTGTCTGATCTTTGTTCGCAGACCCACCACCGGGGTTGGTATTGCTGGGGTATCTATTCTAAGGTAAGGAATCTGTCACTAACGTGTCTCTTTCAGATGCACAAGTTACTAACTTGTGTAACGATATATCTGTAAGAGACAGTAGTTAGTGACAGATTCCTACCGCCCACCCATCCTCCCGTTCTGCGAACTGATTTCTAGGGTTAAGGACCTCCCTTTCAGGGCCCTAGTATTTTTCAGACACCTATGTCAGCTTCTTGCATGGCTCTGCGTTCCTGGCGCGGAAAGTCGTGTACAGAACTGACGTCAGCGCGCAGAGGCGGCGTCTAAGTACTGCCCGCGACGTCATCCCGGCGATCACGACGCCGACGACGGACGCGGAGCCGCACAACGCCGCCTACCGACGCGCAAGGGTACTGCTACGCAAAAACTTTCCGGATCCAGCCTGACGCCTGGGGATATTCTAAGGTAAGGAATCTGTCACTAACTACTGTCTCTTACAGATATATTGTTACACAAGTTAGTAACTTGTGCGTCGGTCAGTTTCCACAATGTGTTGTCTTTCATGGATTTCATAGACTCAGTCAGATTTTTCTGTATGGCCAACTCGTCCTCTAGCTGAGAAATTCTAGTTTCTGCTTCCCCAATTCTTACAAAGAAATCGGAGTACGTCTTGGCAATCCTGCGTATAGAGTTCTGAAGTTTACGACACGCACCTTGAGTCCGGGAGCTCTCTGCTCTTGTCTCCTCTCGATGGGCCATAATGGTTTGATATATTGTAGAAAGTGTGATTTCTTCAGGGTCATTAGGGTTGGCGCTAGCCACTCCTGACAGTGCGGCCCCTTCCAAGACCTCCTTTCCTCCAAGATTTGGTGAGAAAGAGTAGTCCCAAGTCATTGAGCCAGCTGCACCTTCGACCTGCCCAGGAAGGGTAACTTGATCTTTCATATCTGAAAGAGACACGTTAGTGATAGATTCCTTACCTTAGAATATCCCCAGGCGTCAGGCTGGATCCGGAAAGTTTTGCGTAGCAGTACCCTTGCGCGTCGGTAGGCGGCGTCGTGCGGCTCCGCGTCCGTCGTCGGCGTCGTGATCGCCGGGATGACGTCGCGGGCAGTACTTAGGCGCCGCCCCTGCGCGCTGACGTCAGTTCTTCTTTTTCCGCGCCAGTAAGCGCAGATCCGGGAAGAGCAGTGCCCTGGTCAATTTTTGACCATACTTTTTGGTGATTTTTCACTGTGTTTTTCCAGCCTTCCGGTGTCGTAGGGATGCCCGGCTTCAAGCGATGCGGCGCCTGTGCGCGGATGATGTCCGTCACCGACCCGCATTGGGAGTGTCTCTTCTGCCTCGGCCGAGGCCACGACACCGAGTCTTGTCCCGAATGCCAGGCCCTCAACCCGAAGGCTTTGCGAGAGCGGTCTCGAAAGCTCCTCGAGGCCCGGCATTCGGCTCCGCGGAAGCCCCGGTCGCGTGAGAGGTCCAGGGGTCGCTCGCGGAGTGCACACCGGTCGTCGGCGTCGAAGTCTTCTTCGTCCGGTAAGTCTCGACACAAGAAGTCCAAGAAGCATCGTCGCTCTCGGACTTCGCCTCGCCGATCTCGCGACTCGGCTGAGGCCCCTCCCGGCACCGTCCCCGCCCCCGCGGCCCCGGACTTGCCTGTGGAGTCGCCCCCGTCATACCCGCCCTTCCCGGGTTCGGGGGCGGATCCGGCCAAGGTACAGGAGTTCCTGTCGGCCATGGCCCGCCTCTTCGGGCCTTCAGGCCCCTCCGGTGCGCCTTCGGGCCCCGCGGGCCCTGATGGGGTTGATCCGGCGTCGCCGGCGGCTCCGGCCCCGGCGTCGCCCGAGCCTCCAGCCTCGATCCCGGCTCCGGCTCCGGCCCCGGCCTCGATCCCGGCTCCACAACCCCCATCGACGCCGGTCGACCTCACGACACCTCCGCCGGCGCCGATGTCTCCCGGTGCCGTTCTCGACGCCGCCCTGGGCTCCGGGCGGCGTCGTCCCCAGTTCCTTCCGGCTCCGGACTTGGACCCGGAGCGACGTCGCTCGACGCCGGCTCCGGCGCCGATGGGACCTTGGGTCCCAAATGTCCCTCCTCCTCCTTATTTTGAACCAGAGGAGGACCAGGAGGACTGGGAGGGGTCTGATGACCCTCTGACACGCAACTGTCAGTATGATGAGGACTGGACAGAGAGTCTAGGGAGGCCAGTGGTCTGGATACTTCTCCTGACACTGGCATGCTGTCTCCTCCCGTGGCTACGGAGGAGGGGGCCAATTCTGGTACGGTGTTGCGTAGGGCTGCTGGGGCCTTACGTCTCCAGCTCCCTACTTTGACGGTCAAGCCTAACATCTTGACAGAGGTGCTTCAGCCGGCAGCCTCCTCTGCGGAGACTGTGCTGCCGTTTAACGACGCCCTCACGGACGTTCTTTTGGGCGCCTGGTCCAAGCCCAACACAGGGGCTCCTGTGGATCGGAACGTGTCACGACGCCATCGCCCCGCTCCGGGCGACCCCCTGTTTCTTTCTGTCCACCCCACTCCTGAGAGCTTGGTTGTCCAAGCCTCCGCTTCCCAAACCGCCTTCCCTACCGCTCCTCCGGATAGGGAATCCAAACGCCTGGATCAGTTTGGGAAGAAAGGTTTTTCTTCCTCCAGTGCTGGCTTGCGGTCCGTTAACACCGCTTGTCTTTTGGGCCGATATACCCACTCTCTGTGGGATTCGGTGGCGGATGTTTTGCCCCAGTGCCCTGAGGAGGTCCAGGCACTGCTTTCCCGCGCCATTGCGGAAGGAAGGGATGCGGCCAAATACACTATCCGTTGTGGCCTTGACACCGCCGACTCGCTGGGCAGGTCGATTGCAACGACGGTGGCGCTCCGACGCCACGCCTGGCTAAGAACCACTGGTTTTCAGGGGATGTCCAGAATACTCTCATGGACATGCCCTTTGATGGAGTCGGTCTTTTTGGGTCCAAAGCAGACCATGCGTTGGAGCGCTTTGAGGACTCACGGGCTACTGCCAAGTCCCTGGGCCTTTCTGCTACACGCCCTCCGCTGCCTTCTGCTTTTCGCCCCTATCGTGGCCACGGTAGGGGCGCCCCTTCACGTCAGCAGCCCAGCCACCGGCCCGCGCAGCAGGCGTCTTCGCGTGGCCGAGGACGTGGATTCCGCCGTGGCGGATCGGGCAACCAGCGTGCGGGTCAGGCCACCACCTCCAACCCGTCCGCGGCCTCCAAGCCCTCCTAGTCCCTCCTTTCAGGTGCACGGCACGCCAGTAGGGGCAGGGTCCGCCATCACCTTCCCCACTGGCGCACCATCACCTCGGACAGGTGGGTCTTGGACATTGTCCGAAGGGGCTACTCCCTCCCCTTCGAGACCACCCCCCAGCCATGCCACCTCAATTCCACCGCATGTCAGGGGATCACTTGGTGCTTCTACAGAAGGAAGTCACGGCCCTCTTGACCAAGAGGGCCATCGAGCATGTTCCGACCCCAGAAGTAGGGCGTGGTTGCTACTCCCACTACTTTCTGGTGCCCAAAGAGGACAAGGAGGACATGCGTCCTATCTTGGACCTCCGGAACGTCAATCGCTTCCTCCGGAAGGAGAAGTTCAAGATGCTCACCCTAGCTCAGGTCTTGACTGCCCTCGACCCTGGAGACTGGTTGGTAGCGTTGGACTTGCAGGACGCGTATTTCCACATCCCCGTCCTGCCGGCCCACCGGCGTTACCTTCGGTTCACGGTAGGCCCCGAGCATTTTCAGTTCACCGTGCTCCCCTTTGGCCTTACCAGTGCCCCTCGGGTGTTCACGAAAGTGATGGCGGTGGTCGCAGCTCATCTGCGCCGGGCAGGGGTTTCAGTCTTCCCCTACCTCGACGACTGGCTGCTGAAGGCGGGCTCGTCCCAGGCAGTCGTCTCCCACCTCCAGACTACGGCCGAACTCCTGCACTCGCTGGGGTTCTCCATCAATGTGCCGAAGTCGCATCTAATTCCTTCTCCACAGCTCCTTTTCATCGGAGCAGTTCTGGACACGACGCAGTTTCGGGCCTATCCTCCCGAACGGCGAGTCCGGGATATTCAGGCTATGATTCCGATCTTTCGGCCTTTATCCTGGGTTTCGGTACGGATGACCCTGAGGCTGCTGGGCCTCATGGCCTCCTGCATCCTGCTGGTCAATCATGCCAGATGGCATATGCGGGCTCTGCAGTGGGACCTGAAGTTCCAGTGGGCGCAGCACCAGGGCAACCTGTCCGATCACGTCCAGATCTCGGAGGGGACTGCAAAACAGTTGCAGTGGTGGCTCTCGAACCGGCAATGGGTCATGGGCAGATCCCTCTCCCTTCCCCAGCCAGAGCATACAGTTGTGACGGACGCGTCCCTTCTGGGATGGGGCGGTCACATGGGAGAGGCGGAGATCAGAGGCCTCTGGTCTCCGGCGGAGTCCCGGCTCCATATCAACCTTCTGGAGCTCCGGGCGATCCGGCTTGCACTCAAGGCATTCCTTCCCTCTGTCAAAGGGAAGGTAGTGCAGGTGTTCACAGACAACACCACCGCCATGTGGTACTGCAACAAACAGGGCGGGGTGGGGTCTTGGACCCTTTGTCAGGAGGCTCTGCGCCTCTGGACATGGCTGGAACATCAGGGCATGTTCCTGATGGTTCAACACCTGGCAGGTTCTCTGAACGCCAGGGCGGACGAACTCAGCCGCAGGTGCATGATGGATCACGAATGGCGTCTTCACTCGGAAGTGGCGCAAGGACTCTTTCTACAGTGGGGAGAGCCTTGGTTAGATCTATTCGCCACCGAAGAGAACGCGCAATGTCATCAGTTCTGCGCGTTGGAATTTCCAAGGCGGCACTCGCTCGGCGACGCTTTTCGTCGCGAGTGGAGTTGCGGTCTGTTGTACGCCTTTCCGCCTATACCACTTCTACCCAGAGTGTTGAAGAAGATTCGGCACGACCGGGCCCAAGTCATTCTTGTGGCTCCGGACTGGGCTCGAAGAGTTTGGTATCCCGAGCTACTCAATATGAGCATAGATCCCCCGATCCGTCTGCCTCTTCGGGAGGATCTTCTGTCGCAGCAGCAGGGGACGGTCCTCCACCCGAACCTGTCCAGTCTACACCTGCTTGCGTGGAGATTGAGCGGCGGCAGTTGATTCCTTTCGACTTGCCTCCCGAAGTTTGTGATGTGATTCTGGCAGCCAGGCGTCCCTCCACTAAGGTGGTATACGCCTGCAGGTGGAACAAATTTGTGGCATGGTGCACAGCAAAGGCTGTGGATCCCCTTTCTGCCCCTCTTTCTGAGGTCCTTCTGTTCCTTCTCTCTCTGGCCCGACAGGGTTCTGCCCTGGGTACCATCAAGGGTTATCTTTGTGCTATCTCGGCCTTCCTCAGGCTCCCTGATCAGCCCTCCCTTTTCAAGTCCCCTGTTGTTAACAGGTTCTTAAAAGGCATTACTCACCTCTTCCCTCCTGTTCCGTTTGTAATGCCTCAGTGGGACTTGAACTTGGTTCTTACCTTTTTAATGTGCGCTCCCTTTGAGCCTCTGCATAACTGTCCTCTTCGTCTTCTGACTCTAAAGGCAGCCTTTCTGGTGGCCATCACCTCCGCTCGGCGGGTGAGTGAGCTCCAGGCTCTTTCTTGCAAACCTCCCTTTCTGTCTGTTCATCCAGACAAGGTTGTTCTTCGGACGCGTCCGTCCTTCTTGCCAAAGGTGGTTACTGCTTTCCACATTGGGCAGACCATCACTTTGCCCACCTTCTTTCCGCCTCCGCATCCTTCCAGAGAGGAAGAGAGGCTCCACCGTCTGGACCCAAAACGTGCGCTCTCCTTCTATATCGACCGCACGAAACACTTCCGGGTGGATGACCAGCTCTTTGTTGGCTACGTGGGCGCCAAAAAGGTCGGGCGGTGCACAAGAGGACCATCTCCCGCTGGGTTACCTTGTGCATCAAGACCTGCTATTCTTTGGCTAAGAAGGAGCCTCCTGTTGGGCTGCGTGCCCATTCCACCAGGGCAACGGCTGCTACCACGGCCTTGGGCCGCGGTGTTCCGCTGCCGGTTATCTGTCAGGCAGCTACGTGGGCCTCGCTGCACACGTTTACTAAGCATTACTGCCTTGACAGTCAGGTCCGGAGGGACGGCTTCTTTGGCCGTTCTGTCCTCCAGGACTTCCTTGTCTGATCTTTGTTCGCAGACCCACCACCGGGGTTGGTATTGCTGGGGTATCTATTCTAAGGTAAGGAATCTATCACTAACGTGTCTCTTTCAGATGCACAAGTTACTAACTTGTGTAACGATATATCTGTAAGAGACAGTAGTTAGTGATAGATTCCTACCGCCCACCCATCCTCCCCGTTCTGCGAACTGATTTCTAGGGTTAAGGACATCCCTTTCAGGGCCCTAGTATTTTTCAGACACCTGTGTCAGCTTCTTGCATGGCTCTGCGTTCCTGGCGCGGAAAGTCGTGTACAGAACTGACGTCAGCGCGCAGGGCGGCGCCTAAGTACTGCCCGCGACGTCATCCCGGCGATCACGACGCCGACGACGGACGCGGAGCCGCACGACGCCGCCTACCGACGCGCAAGGGTACTGCTACGCAAAACTTTCCGGATCCAGCCTGACGCCTGGGGATATTCTAAGGTAAGGAATCTATCACTAACTACTGTCTCTTACAGATATATCGTTACACAAGTTAGTAACTTGTGCTTTACGAACTGTTCCAGGGTTTAGCAGGGACTTGTCACTCTCCTCTTCCCAATGTAAACTGCTAGTATCACTTTCTTCCCCAGCCCAATCTTTACCGCAGCTGTCATCGCCTGAGGAATTGGAGTGGTCTGACATAGAATAGAATTTATCAGCAACTTCCTCCTCCCTTGATGTTAGTGGATTAGCTTCCATACAGTCAGCCTTCCTGTCTGAGAGAATCTGATCCGATGTAACTTTTACCTGGCCATTGCTTGAAAAAACTCCATCTCCCAAAATGCACTGGCCTTGTTGTTCAATGGTTGTACCGTCTGCCACCTCCGGGGGACTGCCTGTAGAGAACAAGCCTATTGGGTTATCAGCCTCCCTGCTGCCACCAGGGAGGTTATCTGCACCTACGCGATCGCGCCCTCGATCCAATAGCCCCCCATTCATTTCTTTGCTGGCAGTCTCACCCCGAGGCAACTCCGTCATTTGTACTGCAGCTTCTTGAGATATGGGGGCAGTTAAAGGGATAAGCGGAGGGGCGCCAGTTTTACCAGTACCTTTAGATCCTGTTGCCGATTTGATCTTCCCAGTTTGTGCTTTAAACAAAGTCTGCTTTCCACGGGTGGACACGCTGTTTTTCCCCTGGAGTTGTTCCCCGGAGCCCGGCAGTCCGACCGGTATCTCCATGGTAGACCGGCGTCCTCCGCCATCAGGATTCCCTCCATCTCGGTCCGGAGTGGTTTTCCCAGGACTACCGGAACCTGCCGGCGGCCCTCGTGCCTTAACACTCTTGGTGGCTGTCTTCGGCGGCATTAGTGGAGTTGCGCTGGTGCACAGAGCAGGGAAAACAGTCGGAGTGGAAGCCTTACGAGTCGCCAACCTGCAAGGCAGCGGGACCCCCCACAGCCAGAGCCACGATCCCCAGATCATCAAAGGGCGTCAAGAGTGGTAAATTTTACAGCCCCATTCTGCTATTTGCACCAGAAATCGGGAAGGGAGAGGGTTTCACAGGGAAGGAGTTAGTGGTCAGCTCACTCGGCCGCTGCTGCGACCGCCATCTTGCCTCCCACAGCAAGTATATCCAACGTTCAATCTACAGACAAGCAAAATTCGGAGGCTCAGCTTCTGCAAGTTTCTTCAACTCCGCTCCTGCTGCCACCGAAGGGTCCAAGAGGGTCATCCCAAAATCTGTACGGGAACAGGAGTCCGTGTAGGAGTTTGTATGCAGAAAGAGTCCAAGCCCTGAAGTGGAGTGGACCTGCATGGATTCTTTCATTGTTTTTGGCTTTAGCGTGAGCATTGACATGCAGGTAATGGTAAAAAAAGGGGGGACTCGCGCGCCGATCGTGTGCCGATCGCCTTTGTGCATAACTTGCCTGCCCTTGCCTGACTGCACATTGTGACATCACGCACGTCACACAAAGCATTACGTCAGGGCCCGCCATTTTGGATGAGGGCCTGTGTTCCACGGCACTTTAACCAGAGCTCTCTTCAGTGTCTACAGTACGACGCACTGCATGCTTTACGCTGCGTGTGTGGCGGCCATCTTAATTGAGGTCCGCTTCCCAGCATCAGCAGCAGTTCCAGTTCTCCTCTTCTATTGCACTATGCACACAGCTTATTAGCATATCGGATCCCCTCATTGTCTTCCGTTGCTCTAATGCACACAGCTTAGTTGCATATTGGGTCTGCCCTTCGGAGGAGATAATTATTTGTAAACTTTAATTGGAGGTTTGTGGAGGCTTATACCTGCAAGCGGAGGGGACAGTGTCTGTGCCACTCAGGAGTGACCAGAAGGCACGGAAGACGAATGCCCACCGATGTCGGAAGATGCAGGAGAGTTGACGGTGACCTTGGCAGTGCAGCTGTGCGGACCAGGTGAAGCTGTGTTCCTAGGAGCCGTTCACGAGCTGTCCCACTTCGGATGTCAAGAGCCAGCGGGTCGGTGTCTGCCGGGAGCACCAACATGCCTTGGCAACAGCAACAACCGTAGTAGACAAAATAGGTACAATGTCGGGACCAACAAGGTCCAAGGAACTCACCACAAGCAGGTAAGTCATGGCAGGCCCCAAGCAAGCAGGAGAGCCCACTGGAGCCAAAGAAGACCCTCAAGGGGACCCACAGGCCGGAGGCACAGGAGTCGCAAGAGGACCTCGAGCAGCTCACCAATGATCAAGGCCCATGGTGCAGAGGATGCGTTGAGGACGAAGATCTTGGTAGCAAGAGATGCTTGAGGCTGGAGCTTCTTGGAGCCCAAAGATCTCTGGAGAATAGAGCCAACAAGCCTTGGCAACGGCAAGTAGACGCAGTGCACAGGGGTACTGCTCCAGCGGTTCCGACGAGGGAGACTGGCTTCAAACTTGCTGTGAAAACAGTGCAGGCCTCGAGGGAGTTGCAGAACCACCACCTGTGTTGCTTAACCTTTCTGAATCCGTGGGAGCTCAGGAAAAGCAGACCGGTCAGCTTCTTTGCAGTGCCTGCAGGTGCAGGGAGTGACTCCTTCACTCCAAGGGAAATTCCTTCGGGTGTCGTGGATGCCCACAGGCCTGTAGAAGAACCTGTATGGATTACAGACCACGCAGAAGACTGGCAGGACGACGAGACCAGGAGCAGCAGGAGCCTTACCAGTTGCAGTCTCGGTTTACAAAGCGAAGTCCAAAGTGCCCAGACAGTTGAAGATGAGGTGGTTTCGGATCTGAATCTTGTCCCACAACGAATCTAAGGAACCACCCACAGGTAAGCCCTTAAGTACCCGAAGGAAAGGTTTGGGACGATTCAGGGGTCCCTCCCACAGGAGGGGCTTGACAGTGGGGAGGATGCTCCCATGTCCTTTGTCCAGTTTGCGCCAGAGCGGGAGCATGCAAGGAGGGCACCAAATGTGCCCTTCAAAGCAGTCTAGTAGCGCTGGCAAGCGCCCCCACCCTGGCCCAATACACTAAGTCCTGTCTGTGAGGTGGTCACACCTCCCTGTGACAGGAAACCTTTTGCCCTGCCTTCCCCTGCTCGAGCTTGGCTCAGCAGTAGGAGGGCAGAATCGTGTCTCTGGTCGGCAGCAGCCATAGTTTGCTGTCCGTGTCTGGAAGACTGGTACCGGGAGCACTGAGGACTTCCCGGAGGAGCCCTACAGTGCATGGAATCATACCTCTGGCGTTTGGGTATGATTCCAACATATTTGATACCAAATACGCCAGGGTTTGTTACAGCCACTTTTAGAGTTAGCCGTCACGTAATGACGCATGGCCACTCTATGTATCGTAATGGGTGATGCACTTACAACCCGGGAGAATGGACTCCGAGGATTGTAGGGGTTTCCTGCTCATGCAGAGTCACCCTCACACTTAGAACCGATCACCCTGCTTTCAGGATTGAAAGCCTAGCCTTAGGGGTGACTTATAGGTTTTAAGGGCAGTGACCTCAGATGTAAGGAAACTTATATCTGTCGTAAGTGGTGCTAGCACCAGCTTACACAGGTTGCAATGGCAGGCCTGTAATCACAATTTGAGTGGTCTCTCAGGGGTGGCATAACAATGCTTCAGCCCATGGGGGACCCCTGGTGTACCTATGCCTTGTGTACCTTAGTGCCATATTCTAGGGACTTACAAGGGTACACCAGTAGCCAATCTGGGGGGGGTACCTAAGTACTCACCATGGTCAACTTTAGGGGAGAAGCACAGAGACTGGGGTCCTGATTAGCAGGATCCCAGTCAGACTAGTCAGAAAAACTTAATGACAGCAGCAAAAAGTGGGGGTAACCATGAAAGCAGATCCTACTTTCCTACAGACTCTTTCCTCCACACATAGGGCTGCACGATATCTCCCTGTGTGAAAGCATTTGTCCTGACACGCTGAAGACATTCAGTCTTCATTCATTAATTCATATTTAAAGACCCTGTTAGGGCTTAAGTTATATAAAAAAAAATATAAGGCATCCCCATCAGATCCTATTTACATCAGGGGCCAATTACCACCAGACTCCCTTGTCATTACTACTGCTTGCAAGCGTGCTAACTCTCAAGCTAGTGGTGACGCCCCACCGCTGGATAAGGAGAGCAATCGCATTGATGCGACAGGGAAGAGGGTTACAGCACAATCTGACAATCATTGGCGTATTGCCAATTCACTGGGCCTACTGGCTCATTGTTATAGAGCTCACTGGGATTAGATGGAGGATCTGCTCCAATATCTCCCAGACAAGCACAATCAACAGGCACAAGAGCTTGTGTCTGAAAGCAAGTTCATATCCAATACATCCATACATTGTGCCTTAGACTATGTGGACACTTCGGCTAGGGGTATCAACACCAGCACCTTGTTAAGATGCCATGCATGGCTCTGCATTTCTGGTTTTAAACTAGAGGTGCAACAGAATGTCCTCAATATGCCGCTCAATAAAGAACACCTATTTGGCCCATAGGTACCAAAACTTTGGAAAAGATAAAAAAAGATACAGAGATGGCAAAAGCAATGGGGCCCTCCAGACACCTATCCCCATGGCTCCTATTGCCACTCCCAACTTTCGTGAACGTTCCAAAACAGCCTCTTCTAACTCCTCAACCTAAAGGTTTTATTTCCAAGGTTCCTACAGAGGAAATAATACCAAGGGCAGGGCTAAAGGTTCTTCCCCATGCAGAGCAACACCCACCACCAAACAATGACTTCTCACTGCTGCCCCCCCCACCACCACCACCACCACATAACACTAGTCTGGGTCGATTACAGGATTTTCTACCCACATGGCAAACAGTTACATCAGACCAGTGTATGTAGGATATGATCTAACATGGTTAATGTTTGAAGCTCATCACCCCGCCTCCCAACATTCCACCTCGCGCCTATAGGCTCTCATTGGAACATCATACATTGCTCAAAGAGGAAGTCCAAGCTCTTCTTCTCAATGGAGCTATAGAGCCTGTTCTCTTACATCATCAGGGTTCTGAAGTATACTCTCTTTACTTTCTAATACCCAAAAAAGACTGAACTTTACGGCCAATTTTAGACCTCAGGCCCCTAAACCACTACATCCTATCAGAGCGTTTTCACATGGTCACCTTACAAGACGCAATCCCACTTCTCCAACAAGGCGACTTTATGGCTAAACTAGACCTAAAGGACGCCTATTTCTACATACCAATGCACCCAGCAAATCGCAAATATCTCAGGTTTGTAGTGGATGGCAAACATTACCAGTTCAAAGTCCTCCCTTTCGGGGTGACTACTGCACCTCGGGTATTCAACTAGTGTCTAACGATGATAGCAGCCCATCTACGCAGACACAAAGTCCACATATTTCCATATCTGGACAATTGGCTTATCAAAGCCAACACTCATCAGCAGTGTCAGCATCACACTCAGAGCACAATAGATTTGCTCCAACTCTTAGGGTTCACCATCAGTGTCCCCAAGTCTCACCATCAACCTCTGAAAGTTCAACCGTATCTAGGGGCTATTCTAAACACACATGTAGGATTAGCCAATCCCAATACTGCAAGTATCCAGAATTTCCTAGCGTTCATACCTCAATTCCAG
This sequence comes from Calotriton arnoldi, assembly GCA_963921515.1. Classification (NCBI taxonomy): domain Eukaryota; kingdom Metazoa; phylum Chordata; class Amphibia; order Caudata; family Salamandridae; genus Calotriton; species Calotriton arnoldi. The sequence goes on along the minus strand of CAWUFW010002283.1, from coordinate 2,285,383 downwards.
TCAAGTCAATAACTCAGTCAGAAAAGTCCTATGCCTCTTAGGCATGATGGCCTCCTCTTAGGCATGATGGCCTCCTGCATTGCCATAGTCCCTCATACGTTGGCTGCAGGAATGCCTAGCGCGAAGGTGTTATCTGAAAGAGACACGTTAGTGACAGATTCCTTACCTTAGAATATCCCCAGGCGTCAGGCTGGATCCGGAAAGTTTTTGCGTAGCAGTACCCTTGCGCGTCGGTAGGCGGCGTCGTGCGGCTCCGCGTCCGTCGTCGGCGTCGTGATCGCCGGGATGACGTCGCGGGAAGTACTTAGACGCCGCCCCTGCGCGCTGACGTCAGTTCTGTACACGACTTTCCGCGCCAGGAACGCAGAGCCATGCAAGAAGCTGACATAGGTGTCTGAAAAATACTAGGGCCCTGAAAGGGATGTCCTTAACCCTAGAAATCAGTTCGCAGAACGGGGAGGATGGGTGGGGCGGTAAGGAATCTGTCACTAACTACTGTCTCTTACAGATATATCGTTACACAAGTTAGTAACTTGTGCATCTGAAAGAGACACGTTAGTGACAGATTCATTACCTTAGAATAGATACCCCAGCAATACCCTCCCGCGCTGACGTCAGTTCTTTCTTTTTCCGCGCCAGCGAGCGCAGATCCGGAGAGAACGGTACCCCCAGTCAATTTTTGACTGAGTTTTTTTAGATTTGTGTCTCTTCTGCCTGGGGCGCGACCATGACCCCAAGTCGTGCCCCGACTGCCGAGCCATGGCGCCGAAAAACTTTGCGGGAGCAGTCTTGAAAGTTGCTTGAAGCCCGGCAGTCGGCTCCGCGCCATGAGAGGTCCCGGTCCAGAGGGAGGTCAAGGGACCGGTCGCGGAGCCGTCCTCATCGGAAGTCGTCCGAATCGAAGTCTTCGCACTCGGGGTCAGGTAAGGCGAAGCACAAAAAGAAGTCGAAGAAACGTCCTCGTTCTTCGACTTCCCCTCGCCGGTCGCGCGACGCGGCTGAGGGAGCGGGTGGTGCCACCCCCGCGGCTCCGGCGGAGCCTACGCAGTAGTCGGTGACCTACCCGCCCTTCCCGGGTTCATTGGCGACTCCGGCCCAGGTACAGGAATTCCTGTCCGCTATAGCTCGCCTATTTGGGCCTCCGGGGCGCCTTCCGGCCCCGCGGGCCCGACTGGGAGTCCTCGCCCTTTGACGCCGGTGGCTCCGACCCCGGCGTCGCCGTCGGCGCCGCAAGACTCCCATGGATTCCGTCATGGATCCCGGTCGACGCCGGTTGACCTAGTCACACCTCCACCGACGTCGACCCCACCGGCACCACGTTGGACGTCGCCCGGCGCACCGGACGACGTCGGCCCCGGTTTCAGCCCCGACGTGGATACGGTGCCGGAACGATGTCGACCGACGCCGTTTGGGAATCTGTTTCCCTATATCCATCCTCCTCCTTTTCGGCCTGTACAACAGCAGGAGGAGGAAGGGGGGGACTGGGAGGGGTCTGAAGACCCTCTCGCAGCTCAATGTGAGTATGACCCGGACTGGGCTGAGGAGCTGGGGGACGCCAGTGGTCTGGATATCTCTCCAGACCTTGGCATGATGTCTCCTCCTACCGTGGCTACGGTGAGGGTGCTAGTTTTTCTGTGGTGTTACGTAGGGCTGCTGAGGCACTCCACCTTCAGCTACCTACTGTGGCCGTCAGGACTAACCTCCTGACAGAAGTGCTTCAGCCAGCCGTTTCCTCTGCGGAGCCACTGCTGCCCTTTAATGAAGCACTGTCTGACGTTCTTCTGGGCTCCTGGTCCCAGCACAGGGGCTCCTGTGGACAGGAACGTGGCCCGACGCCATCGCCCGGCCCCGGGCGACCCCCTTTTCCTCTCCCAACACCCCACCCCTGAGAGCTTCGTTGTCCAAGCCTCTGCTTCCCCAAGCGCATTCCCTTCTGCACCCCCGGATAGGGAATCCAAGAGGCTGGAACAGTACGGGAAGAAGATTTTTTCTTCCGCCAGCCTAGGGCTGCGGTCTGTGAACACCGCATGCCTCTTGGGCCGTTATTCGCACTCCTTGTGGGATACGGTAGCGCAGGTGCTGCCTAGCTGTCCGGAGGAGGCCCGCACGGCACTCTCTCAGGCTATTGCTGAGGGGAGAGATGCAGCCAAGTTCACAATCCGTTGTGGCCTTGACACCGCCGACTCGCTAGGCAGGGCGATTTCCACGACAGTGGCGCTCCACCGCCACGCCTGGCTGAGGACAACTGGCTTTTCAGGGAATGTCCAAAACACTTTGGACATGCCCTTCGATGGCTTTCACCTCTTTGGCAACAAGGCAGACAGTGCTTTGGAGCGCTTTAAGGACTTACGGGCTACGGCCAAGTCCTTGGGCCTTTCGGCCACGCGCCCTCCTCCGCCTTCTGCCTTAAGCTCCTTTCGTGCTCGCGGAAGGGGCAACCCACCACGTTCGCAACAGAGCCACAGGCCGGCGCAACAGTCAACGCGCGGACGTGGAAACCGCCGCGGCGGTTCAGGGGCCTGCGGCCGGGTCAGTCCACCTCCACCCCCGCCACCACTGCCTCCAAACCTTCCTAGTCCGACCTTTCAAGCCCATCAAACGCCAGTGGGTGGCAGGCTTCGCCATCACCTCCCCCACTGGCGCACCGTCACGTCGGACAGGTGGGTTTTACAGATAGTCCGAAGGGGCTACTCTCTCCCCTTCGAGACTACCCCTCCAGCCATGCCACCTCAGTACCACCGGCTATCGGGGGATCACTTGACACTTCTCCAGCAGGAAGTTGCGGCCCTCTTGGCCAAGGGGGCGATAGAGCGCGTTCCGACGCCAGAAGTAGGTCGTTGTTGTTATTCCACCTACTTTCTGATTCCAAAGAAGGGCAAGGGCCTGCGTCCTATCTTGGACCTTCGGGACGTCAATCTCTTCCTCCGGAAGGAGAAGTTCAAGATGCTCACACTTGCTCAGGTCTTGTCTGCTCTAGACCCACAAGACTGGCTGGTAGCGTTGGACTTGCAGGATGCTTACTTTCATATTCCCATCCTGCCGGCCCACCAGCGTTGCCTACGGTTCACGGTAGGCCACGAGCATTTTCAGTTCACTGTGCTCCCTTTTGGCCTTACCAGCGCCCCTCGGGTGTTCACAAAAGTGAAGGCGGTGGTCGCAGCTCATCTGCGCAGATCAGGGGTTTCAGTCTTCCCCTATCTCGACGACTGGTTGTTGAAGGCGGGCTCGCCCCAAACAGTCATCTCCCACCTCCAGACTACGGCCGACCTCCTGCATTTGCTGGGGATCTCCATCAACATGCCGAAGTCGCACCTGATCCCCTCTCAGAAGCTCCTCTTCATCGGAGCGGTTCTGGACACGGCGCAGTTTCGGGTTTATCCTCCCGAACAGCGAGTCCGGGATATTCGGGCTATGATTCCGATCTTTCAGCCCTTATCCTGGGTTTCGGTCAGCATGACCCTGAGGCTGCAGGGCCTCATGGCCTCCTGCATCCTGCTGATCAATCCTGCCAGGTGGCATATGCGGGCTCTGCAGCGGGACCTGAAGTTACAGTGGGGGCAGCATCAGGGAAACCTGTCCGACTACGTCCAGATCTCTGAGGGCACTGCACAACTCTTGCAGTGGTGGCTCACGGACCAACATTGGGTCAGCGGCAGATCCCTCTCTCTTCCCCAACCAGAGCACACAGTGGTCAGGGACGCGTCCCTCCTGGGCTGGGGCGGCCACATGGGAGAGGCGGAGATCAGAGGCCTCTGGCCTCCGGCGGAGTCGAGGCTCCATATCAACCTTCTGTAGCTTCGGGCGATCCGACTTGCACTGAAGGCATTCCTTCCCTCTGTCAAGGGGAGAGTAGTGCAGGTGTTCACCGACAACACCACCGCCATGTGGTACTGCAACAAACAGGGCGGGGTGGGGTTGTGGACCCTATGGCAGGAGGCCCTGCTCCTCCTGACATGGCTGGAACGTCAGGGCATTTCCCTGGTGGTTCAACACCTGGCAGGTTCCCTGAACGCCAGGGTGGACGAACTCAGCCGCAGGTGCATGATGGATCACGAATGGCGTCTTCACTCGGAGGTGGTGCAAGGTCTCTTTCGACAGTGGGGAAGAGCCTTAGTTAGATCTATTCGCCACCGAAGAGAACGCGCAATGTCAGCAGTTCTGCGCGTTGGAATTTCCAAGGCGGCACTCGCTAGGCGACGCTTTTCGTCGCGAGTGGAGTTGCGGTCTAATGTACGCCTTTCCGCCTATACCACTTCTGCCCAGAGTGCTGAAGAAGATCAGGCGCGACCGGGCCCAAGTCATTCTTGTGGCTCCGGACTGGGCTCGAAGGGTTTGGTATCCCGAGCTACTCCATATGACCATCGATCCCCCGATCCGACTGCCTCTTCGGGAGGATCTTCTGTCGCAGCAGCAGGGGACGGTCCTCCACCCGAACCTGTCCAGTCTCCACCTTTTTGCGTGGAGATTGAGCGGCTGCAGTTGATTCCTTTCAACTTGCCTCCTGAAGTCTGTGATGTCATTCTGGCAGCCAGGCTTCCCTCCACTAAGTTGGTATACGCCTGCAGGTGGAACAAGTTTGTGGCATGGTGCACAGCAAAGGCTGTGGATACCCTTTCTGCCCCTCTTTCAGAAGTCCTACTGTTCCTTCTTTCTTTGGCCGAGCAGGGTTCTGCTCTGGGCACTATCAAGGGCTACCTTTCTGCTATTTCAGCCTTTCTTAGGCTTCCTGATCAGCCCTCTCTTTTCAAGTCCCCTGTTGTCAATAGATTCCTCAAGGGCATTACTCATCTCTTCCCTCCTATTCCCATCGTAATGCCTCAGTGGTACTTGAACCTTGTTCTCACATATTTAATGTGCGCTCCCTTTGAGCCTCTTCACAACTGTCCTCTTAGTCTGTAAACTTTGAAGACTGCTTTCCTGGTTGCCATCACCTCTGCTAGGAGAGTGAGTGAGCTCCAGGCTCTTTCTTGCAAACCTCCTTTTCTGTCTGTCCATCCGGACAAGGTTGTGCTCAGAACACGTCCATCTTTTCTGCCAAAGGTTGTCACTGCCTTTCACATCGGGCAGACCATCACTTTGCCCACCTTCTTTCCGCCTCCGCATCCTTCCAGAGAGGAAGAGAGGCTCCACCGTCTGGACCCAAAACGTGCGCTCTCCTTTTACCTGAATTGCACACAACAGTTCCGGGTGGATGACCAGCTCTTTGTTGGCTACGTAGGCGCCAAGAAAGGTCGGGCCGTACACAAGTGGACTATCTCCCGATGGGTCGTCTTGTGTATTAAAGCCTGTTATTCTCTGGCAAAAAAGGAGCCTCCGGTGGGGCTGAGCGCCCATTCCACCAGTGAGACGGCTGCCACTACGGCATTGGGAAGTGTTGTCCCCTTACATGACATCTGTCCGGCAGCTACGTGGGCCTCGTTGCACACTTTTACTAAGTATTACTGCCTGGACAGCCAAGTCCGGAGAGACGGCTTCTTTGGCCGTTCTGTTCTCCGGGACTTCCTGGTGTGATCTTGGTTCGCAGACCCACCACCGGGGTTGGTATTGCTGGGGTATCTATTCTAAGGTAAGGAATCTATCACTAACTTGTTTCTTTCAGATGCACAAGTTACTTACCTTCGGTAACGATATATCTGTAAGAAACATTAGTTAGTGATAGATTCCTTACCGCCCCACCCATCCTCCCCGTTCTGCGAACTGATTTCTAGGGTTCAGGTCATCCCTTTTAGGGCCCTAGTTTCTATGCACCAGTGGTCAGTATCTTGCATGGCCCTGCGTTCCTGGCGCGGAAAGTCGTGTACAGAACTGACGTCAGCGCGCGAGGGTGGCGTCCAAGTACTGGCCGCGACGTCATCTCGGTGACCACGACGCCAACGACGGACGCGGAGCCGCACATCGCCACCTTCCGACGCGCAGGGGTACTGCTGACGAAAACTTTCCGGATCCAGTCTGACGCCCGGGAGTAATTCTAAGGTAAGGAATGTATCACTAACTAATGTTTCTTACAGATATATCGTTACCGAAGGTAAGTAACTTGTGCAATAAATGTGCGCTCGACTCGGCTGATACCGCATCTCGCGCCATTAACACTAGCGTTTTGTTGCGCAGGCACGCTTGGCTCCGAGTCTCCGGATTCAAACAGGAGTTGCAATCTGCTATTCTAAATCAGCTCTTTGATCAAGAACATCTTTTCGGGCCCTCAGTTGACACATCTTAAGAAAAAATGAAAAAAGATTCAGACACTGCTAAGTCCATGGGGGCCTTACAATTCCCTTCCCCTAGAGGTTCTTTTCGCCGCTCCTTCTACAGAGCTGGCTCCAAAACCATTGGCTCACAACATCCCTCTTCTTCCTATAAAAGCCCCACTCAAACGTCCTCCAAAGGATACTTTCGCGGAGGGTACAGAGGCAACAATGGTAAGGGAAGAGGTCGCGGCAACAATAACCGCAACTCCCCTACCACCAAACTGTGACTTTCCTGCCCTTCCCCCAGATCATCCCACTCCTGTCGGGGGACGTCTCTCACAGTTCCTACCTCTCTGGAATTCAATTACAACAGACAAGTGGGTAAGACAAATTATCCAGTATGGTTACTGCCTGGAACTCGCCTCTACTCCCCCAAATATTCCTCCCAGACAACGTCCAATGTCCTCGGAACATCTGACACTTCTCAAACAAGAGGTTCTCTCTCTATTACAAAATCATGCAATAGAACCAGTCCCCTTGCCTCATCAAGGCACAGGGGTTTACTCCCTCTATTTCCTAATTCCAAAAAAGGACGGCTCTCTCAGGCCCATATTGGACCTTAGACCGCTAAACCTCTACATTCAGTCGGATCACTTCCACATGGTCACTCTCCAACAGGTGCTCCCACTGCTTCAACAGGGCGACTTTCTCTCCACTCTGGATTTAAAGGACGCCTACTTTCATATTCCCATTCACCCCGCTCACAGGAACTATCTCAGGTTCGTGGTAGATGGTCAACACTACCAATTCAAGGTCCTCCCATTCGGGGTGACTACAGCACCCAGAGTCTTCACCAAGTGTCTCGCAGTAGTTGCGGCCCACTTACGAAGACAGCACATTCATGTCTTCCCTTATCTAGACGACTGGCTCATAAAAGCCAAGTCACACAGCAGCTGTGTGCAACACACACACAAAACAATCCAACTGCTTCACAACTTGGGATTTACGGTAAACCTCACCAAATCCCACCTCCAACCGTCCAGCATACAACAATATCTAGGGGCTACAATAGACACTTCAAAAGCTCTAGCATACCCCAACCCAGTCAGGATAAACACCATACAAGCTCTAATAGCAAAATTTCTGCCTCAACACTCACTACCAGCGCGCGTGTTTATGCAACTAATCGGGATGATGGCCTCTTGAATTCTCATTGTCCCTTATGCAAGACTCCAAATGCGTCCCTTACAGGAGTGTTTGGCACGTCAGTGGAACCAGGCTCAAGGTCAGCTAACAGATCTGGTGTTGGTTGACGACCGCACCCATCGCTCTCTGCAGTGGTGGAACACACAAAACCTTTCCAAAGGGCGGCCGTTCCTCGACCCGGTTCCACAGATAGTGCTAACAGCAGATTCATCGCTCACCGGCTGGGGAGCTCATCTTCAAACCCATACCATTCAGGGCATATGGACCCCTCAACAAAAACAATTCCACATAAATTACCTGGAATTGTTGGCAATCTTCCTAGCGTTAAAATCTTTTCAACTCCACCTCGTAAGCAAAGCTGTCCTAGTCCGTACAGACAACATCACAGCAATGTATTACATACAAAAACAGGGGGGGACACACACTCTGCAGCTTTCACACCTAGCTCAAAGCATATGGAGATGGGCCATTCCTCAAAACATATATCTCCTTGCAGAACACCTCCCAGTAGTACACAATCAAATTGCAGATCTACTCAGTCGCCAAACACAGCAGATCCACGAATGGGAACTTCATCCTCAAGTTCTGCTTCCATTCTTTCAAATGTAGGGCCACCCAGAAATAGACCTGTACGCCACACACCAAAACGCAAAATGCCCAAGCTTCGCATCCAGGTATCCACACCCATTGTCCAAAGGCAATGCGCTATGGATGAACTGGTCAGGCAAATTTGCTTACGCTTTTCCGCCTCTCCCGCTCATTCCACTAGTGGTTCGGAAGCTCAAACAGCATTCCCTCACAATGATCCTAGTTGCTCCAACATGGGCCCGACAGCCATGGTTCACAACCCTCTTGGAACTATCAGTAGTTCCTCATCAAGAGCTACGCCTCTCACCCAAGCTTCTCACTCAGAACCATGGAGAGATAAGGCATCCAGATCCCAGTCAACTCAACCTTGCGATCTGGCACCTGAAATCTTAGTTTGGCTACCTTAATTTCCCGCCAGACTGCATGAACATCATTAAAGAGGCTAGACGTCCTACCACTAGAGCTTGCTATGCCGCAAAATGGAAAAGATTTGTAATTTACTGTACAAATAACAAAATCAACCCACTAGATGCTTCTATTCAAAACATCTGTTACCCTTTACATCTACAACAATGTAACCTAGCGTATACATCCATTAGACTACATCTCGCTGCAATAGCAGCCTATCTCCAAAACAGACAACAGTTGTCTTTGTTTAGGGTACCAGCTATCAAAGCATTTATGGAAGGACTTAAAAGAATAATTCCACCTAGAGTTCCACCCTCTCCAGTATGGAACTTGAATGTGGTACTTACCAGACTCGTGGGTCCCCCATTTGAACCTATGCATAAATGCGAATTACAATTTCTCACCTGGAAAGTAGCCTTCCTGGTTGCGATCACCTCTCTCAGAAGAGTCAGTGAACTCTAGGCATTAACCATACAAGAACCATTTCTCCAAATCCATCATAACAAGGTGGTTCTTAGGACTAACTCAAAATTTCTACCTAAAGTCGTCTCTGCTTTCCACCTTAACCAGTCTGTAGAACTCCCAGTGTTTTTCCCTCTACCAGACTCAGTAGCACGCTAGACGTAAAAAGAGCGATACTTTACTACATTGAAAGAACAAAATCCTTTAGAAAGACTAAACAACTTTTTGTGGCATTCTCCCCACCTCATAAAGGCAATCCTATCTCAAAAACAGGGATTGCGAGGTGGATTGTTAAATGCATCCAAATATGCTATATCTGAAAGAGACACGTTAGTGACAGATTCCTTACCTTAGAATATCCCCAGGCGTCAGGCTGGATCCGGAAAGTTTTTTGCGTAGCAGTACCCTTGCGCGTCGGTAGGCGGCGTCGTGCGGCTCCGCGTCCGTCGTCGGCGTCGTGATCGCCGGGATGACGTCGCGGGCAGTACTTAGGCGCCGCCCCTGCGCGCTGACGTCAGTTCTTCTTTTTCCGCGCCAGTAAGCGCAGATCCGGGAAGAGCAGTGCCCTAGTCACTTTTTGACTATCTTTTTTGGTGAATTTTTTCACTGTTTCTTCAACGAGTCTTCACGACTCCTAAGGTGTCGTAGGGATGCCCGGCTTTAAGCCCTGCGAGGAATGTGGTCGCATGATGTCGATCACGGACCCGCACCTCGAGTGTCTCTTTTGTCTCGGCCGAGACCACGACACGAAGTCGTGTCCTGACTGCCGGAAACTTCATCCTAAGGCTTTGCGAGAGCGGTCTCGAAAGCTCCTTGAAGTCCGGCATTCGGCTCCGCGCCGCACCAAGCCCCGGTCCCGGGAGAGGTCGAGGGGCCGGACGCGGAGTCCCCGCCGTTCGTCGGATTCAAAGTCTTCGCGCTCCTCCGGTAAGTCGAAGCACAAGAAGTCTAAGCGGCGTCATCGCTCTAAGACTTCGCCTCGCCGGTCTCGCGACTCGGCTGAGGTCCCTGTCGGCACCGTCCCCGCCCCGCGGCCCCGGACGTGCCTGTCGAGTTACCCCCGCAGTACCCGCCCTACCCGGGCTCGGGGGCGACTCAGGACGATATACAGGAATTCCTGTCGGCCATGGCCCGCCTCTTCGGGCCTCAAGGTCCCTCCGGTGCGCCTCCGGGCCCTGATTGGGTTGCTCCGGCGTCGCCGTCGACTCCGGTCCCGGCGTCGCCTGTCCCACCAGCCTTCGTCCCGGCCTCGGCTCCGGTCCCGGCCTCGACCCCGGCTCCGGTGGGGCCGCAACCCCCATCGACGCCGGTTGACCTAACCACGCCTCCGCCGATGTCCCCGGTGCCGTTTCCGACGCCGTCCGGGGCTCCGGGCGGCGTCGTTCCCCGGTTCTCTCCGGGTCCGGACATGGTGCCGGACCGGCGTCGCCCGACGCCGTATCCGGCGCCGATGAGACCTTGGGTCCCTGATGTCCCTCCTCCTCCATATTTTCAACCTGAGGAGGACCAGGAGAGCTGGGAGGGGTCTGACGACCCTCTCACACAACAGTGCGAGTTTGACCCGGACTGGGTTGAGGAACTTGGGGATGCCAGTGGTCTGGATACCTCCCCTGACTCTGGCATGCTGTCTCCTCCCGTGGCAACGGAGGAGGGGGCTAATTTTGCAACGGTGTTGCGTAGAGCTGCTGGAGCCTTGAATCTCCAGTTGCCTACAGTGGTCGTCAGGTCTAACATCCTGACTGAAGTGCTTCAGCCGGCGGCCTCCTCTTCGGAGACTGTGCTGCCGTTCAACGAGGCACTGACTGACGTTCTTTGGGTGCCTGGTCCAAACCCACCACAGGGGCTCCTGTGGATAGGAACGTGGCCCGACGCCATCGCCCTGCTCCGGGCGACCCCCTGTTTCTCTCCCAACACCCCACCCCTGAGAGCTTGGTTGTCCAAGCCTCTGCCTCCCAAACCGCCTTCCCTACCGCCCCTCCGGATAGGGAATCCAAGCGCCTGGATCACTTTGGGAAGAAGGCTTTCTCTTCCTCCAGTGCTGGCTTGCGGTCTGTTAATACCGCTTGCCTCTTGGGCCGATACACCCACTCCCTGTGGGATTCGGTGGCAACTGTTTTGCCGCAGTGTTCTGAGGAGGTCCAGACACTGCTTACCCGCGCCATTGCGGAAGGGCGTGATGCGGCTAAATATACCATCCGCTGTGGCCTTGATACCGCCGACTCGCTGGGCAGATCGCTTGCAACGACGGTGGCGCTGCGTCGCCACGCCTGGCTGAGAACCACTGGTTTTTCGGGAGATGTCCAGAATACACTCATGGACATGCCCTTTGATGGTGTCGGTCTTTTTGGTTCGAAGGCAGACCATGCGCTGGAGCGTTTCAAGGACTCTCGGGCTACTGCTAAGTCCCTGGGCCTTGCTGTTGTGCGCCCTCCGCTCACGTCTGCTTTTCGCCCCTTTCGTGGCCACGGAAGGGGCGCCCAGTCACGTCCGCAGCCCGGCCAACGGCCCGCGCAGCAAGCGCCTTCGCGTGGCCGAGGACGTGGATACCGCCGTGGCGGTTCGGGCAACCAGCGTGCGGGTCAGGCCACCACCTCCAACCCGTCCGCGGCCTCCAAGCCCTCCTAGTCCCTCCTTTCAGGTACACAGTACGCCAGTCGGGGCAGGGTCCGCCATCACCTTCACCTCTGGCGTCCCATCACCTCGGACAGGTGGGTCTTGGACATTGTCCGAAGGGGCTACTCCCTCCCCTTCGAGACCACCCCCCAGCCATGCCACCTCAATTCCACCGCATGTCAGGGGATCACTTGGCGCTTCTACAGAAGGAAGTCACGGCCCTCTTGGCCAAGAGGGCCATCGAGCATGTTCCGACCCCAGAAGTAGGGCGTGGTTGCTACTCCCACTACTTTCTGGTGCCCAAAAAGGACAAGGAGGACATGCGTCCTATCTTGGACCTCCGGAACGTCAATCGCTTCCTCCGGAAGGAGAAGTTCAAGATGCTCACCCTAGCTCAGGTCTTGACTGCCCTCGACCCCGGAGACTGGTTGGTAGCGTTGGACTTGCAGGACGCCTATTTCCACATCCCCGTCCTGCCGGCCCACCGGCGTTACCTTCGGTTCACGGTAGGCCTCAAGCATTTTCAGTTCACCGTGCTCCCCTTTGGCCTTACCAGTGCCCCTCGGGTGTTCACGAAAGTGATGGCGGTGGTCGCAGCTCATCTGCGCCGGGCAGGGGTTTCAGTCTTCCCCTACCTCGACGACTGGCTGCTGAAGGCGGGCTCGTCCCAGGCAGTCGTCTCCCACCTCCAGACTACGGCCGAACTCCTGCACTCGCTGGGGTTCTCCATCAATGTGCCAAAGTCGCATCTGATTCCTTCTCCACAGCTCCTTTTCATCGGAGCAGTTCTGGACACGACGCAGTTTCGGGCCTATCCTCCCGAACGGCGAGTCCGGGATATTCAGGCTATGATTCCGATCTTTCAGCCTTTATCCTGGGTTTCGGCACGGATGACCCTGAGGCTGCTGGGCCTCATGGCCTCCTGCATCCTGCTGGTCACTCATGCCAGATGGCATATGCGGGCTCTGCAGTGGGACCTGAAGTTCCAGTGGGCGCAGCACCAGGGCGACCTGTCCGATCACGTCCAGATCTCGGAGGGGACTGCAAGACAGTTGCAGTGGTGGCTCTCGAACCGGCAATGGGTCATGGGCAGATCCCTCTCCCTTCCCCAGCCAGAGCACACAGTTGTGACGGACGCGTCCCTTCTGGGATGGGGCGGTCACATGGGAGAGGCGGAGATCAGAGGCCTCTGGTCTCCGGCGGAGTCCCGGCTCCATATCAACCTTCTGGAGCTCCGGGCGATCCGACTTGCACTCAAGGCATTCCTTCCCTCTGTCAAAGGGAAGGTAGTGCAGGTGTTCACAGACAACACCACCGCCATGTGGTACTGCAACAAACAAGGCGGGGTGGGGTCGTGGACCCTTTGTCAGGAGGCTCTGCGCCTCTGGACATGGCTGGAACATCAGGGCATGTTCCTGGTGGTTCAACACCTGGCAGGTTCCCTGAACGCCAGGGCGGACGAACTCAGCCGCAGGTGCATGATGGATCACGAATGGCGTCTTCACTCGGAAGTGGCGCAAGGACTCTTTCTACAGTGGGGAGAGCCTTGGTTAGATCTATTCGCCACCGAAGAGAACGCGCAATGTCATCAGTTCTGCGCGTTGGAATTTCCAAGGCGGCACTCGCTCGGCGACGCTTTTCGTCACGAGTGGAGTTGCGGTCTATTGTACGCCTTTCCGCCTATACCACTTCTACCCAGAGTGTTGAAGAAGATTCGGCACGACCGGGCCCAAGTCATTCTTGTGGCTCCGGACTGGGCTCGAAGAGTTTGGTATCCCGAGCTACTCAATATGAGCGTAGATCCCCGATCCGTCTGCCTCTTCGGGAGGATCTTCTGTCGCAGCAGCAGGGGACGGTCCTCCACCCGAACCTGTCCAGTCTACACCTGCTTGCGTGGAGATTGAGCGGCGGCAGTTGATTCCTTTCGACTTGCCTCCCGAAGTTTGTGATGTGATTCTGGCAGCCAGGCGTCCCTCCACTAAGGTGGTATACGCCTGCAGGTGGAACAAATTTGTGGCATGGTGCACAGCAAAGGCTGTAAATCCCCTTTCTGCCCCTCTTTCTGAGGTCCTTCTGTTCCTTCTCTCTCTGGCCCAACAGGGTTCTGCCCTGGGTACCATCAAGGGTTATCTTTGTGCTATCTCGGCCTTCCTCAGGCTCCCTGATCAGCCCTCCCTTTTCAAGTCCCCTGTTGTTAACAGGTTCTTAAAAGGCATTACTCACCTCTTCCCTCCTGTTCCGTTTGTGATGCCTCAGTGGGACTTGAACTTGGTTCTTACCTTTTTAATGTGCGCTCCCTTTGAGCCTCTACATAACTGTCCTCTTCGTCTTCTGACTCTGAAGACAGCCTTTCTGGTGGCCATCACCTCCGCTCGGCGGGTGAGTGAGCTCCAGGCTCTATCTTGCAAACCTCCCTTTCTGTCTGTTCATCCAGACAAGGTTGTTCTTCGGACGCGTCCGTCCTTCTTGCCAAAGGTGGTTACTGCTTTCCACATTGGGCAGACCATCACTTTGCCCACCTTCTTTCCGCCTCCGCATCCTTCCAGAGAGGAAGAGAGGCTCCACCGTCTGGACCCAAAACGTGCGCTCTCTTTCTATATTGACCGCACAAAACACTTCCGGGTGGATGACCAGCTCTTTGTTGGCTACGTGGGCGCCAAAAGGTCGGGCGGTGCACAAGAGGACCATCTCCCGCTGGGTTACCTTGTGCATCAAGACCTGCTATTCTTTGGCTAAGAAGGAGCCTCCTGTTGGGCTGCGTGCCCATTCCACCAGGGCAACGGCTGCTACCACGGCCTTGGGCCGCGGTGTTCCGCTGCTGTTTATCTGTCAGGCAGCTACGTGGGCCTCGCTGCACACGTTTACAAAGCATTACTGCCTTGACAGTCAGGTCCGGAGGGACGGCTTCTTTGGCCGTTCTGTCCTCCAGGACTTCCTTGTCTGATCTTTGTTCGCAGACCCACCACCGGGGTTGGTATTGCTGGGGTATCTATTCTAAGGTAAGGAATCTGTCACTAACGTGTCTCTTTCAGATGCACAAGTTACTAACTTGTGTAACGATATATCTGTAAGAGACAGTAGTTAGTGACAGATTCCTTACCGCCCCACCCATCCTCCCCGTTCTGCGAACTGATTTCTAGGGTTAAGGACATCCCTTTCAGGGCCCTAGTATTTTTCAGACACCTATGTCAGCTTCTTGCATGGCTCTGCGTTCCTGGCGCGGAAAGTCGTGTACAGAACTGACGTCAGCGCGCAGGGGCGGCGCCTAAGTACTGCCCGCGACGTCATCCCGGCGATCACGACGCCGACGACGGACGCGGAGCCGCACGACGCCGCCTACCGACGCGCAAGGGTACTGCTACGCAAAAAACTTTCCGGATCCAGCCTGACGCCTGGGGATATTCTAAGGTAAGGAATCTGTCACTAACTACTGTCTCTTACAGATATATCGTTACACAAGTTAGTAACTTGTGCGTTAAAGCCAAACGCACCTTAACCATTCCCCCTAGGGCTCACTCCACACGTAAACTAGGGGCATCTATGGCATTCTTAGGGAACATTCCCCTAGATGACATCTGCAAAGCAGCAACTTGGTCTACACCACACACGTTCACAAAACACTATTGTGTAGACGTGCAAGCAAAACAGCAAGCTAGTGTGGGCCAGGCTGTATTAAGAACACTTTTTCAAACCGCTGCAACAGATACAGGTAGCCACCGCTAAGGAGGTAACTGCTGTATAGTCTATGCACAAGTATACGATCTACAGCTCATATGCCTCGAACAGAAAATGCTACTTACCAGTATGCATCTGTTCTTGGCATGTAGAGCTTTAGATTCGTATACGCCCACCCTCCTCCCCGGATACCTCTATCTGTTCGAGTACTATCTTACTTAGATACATGACAGATGGACATCCTTTTCTATTTCTTACTAACTCCATCATAACCCTCCATGGCAAAACAATCTGGAGATGGAGTCGATGCCCATGCGCACTATCGTCCTAAGGAGGAGTCCCCTACCTCGTGACTACAAAGACTTCTTCCAAGACAAAAACAAAGTGCAAACATCCGAGCCCAACACCAGATGGCGATCTATGCACAAGTATACGAATCTACAGCTCTACATGCCAAGAACAGATGCATACTGGTAAGTAGCATTTTCCTTTGGCAGCCAGTCAGCCCTCCACTAAGACGGTATATGCCTTCCGTTGGCATAAATTTGAAACTATTGTACAGAAAGGTCTATTGACCCTCTTTCTGCTTCTCTATCTAATATTCTTCTATTTATTCTTACCCTTGCCCACCAGGGCTCTGCTTTGGGTACTCTTAAAGGTTATCTTTCTGCTCTGTCTGCTTTCTTGCGACTGCTTGACGAACCCTCTTTGTTCAAATCCCCTACTGTAAATAGGTTCTTAAAAGGGCTTGAACATATGTTTCCTCCTACGCCCTTTATCATCCTGCATTGTGACCTTAATTTGGTTCTCACATACCTTCTGTGTACTCCCTATAGCCTTTGCACAATTGTCCCCTCCAGCTGCTTACCATCAAGGCTGCCTTTCTAGTGGTGATAACATCTGCCTGGAGACTGAGTGAATTGCAGGCTTTGTCTTGCAAGCCTCCCTACTTGATGACATTTGTGGAAAAGTTGGTGCTTTGCACCCGTGCCTCATTCCTACCAAAGGTGGTGACCCCATTCCTTCTGGGTCAGTCGGTCACGCTGCCCACCTTTTTTGCTTCCTCGCATATTATCTCTGGCAGATCTAAGGCAGAGGAGCGTCTCTGCCATCTGGACCCAAAAAGAGCGTTGACGTTCTACCTTGACCACACAAAAGAGTTCCGGGTGGACGACCAACTCTTTGTGGGTTACGTGGGAACTAAAAAAGGTCAGGCAGTGCAAAAACGGACCATTTCGCTCTAGGTCGTTATTTGCATTAAAATCTGCTATGCCCTGGCTAGGAAGCAGCCTCCTGAGGGTTTACAGGCCCATTCTATCAGGGGTAAAGCTGCGACCACAGCGTTGGCTCAGGGTGTTCCAGTCCCGGATATATGCCTGGCAGCAATGCGGGCATCTCTGCATACGTTTGCCAGGCATTACTGCCTGGACAGTAGGGTCTATTGCCAGGCATTACTGCCTGGACAGTAGGGTTCGCAGGGACGGGCATTTCGCCTGTTAGACCTGCAGGACTTTTTAGTTTAGAAAATCTGTCCTCAGCCCACCGCCAGGATGGTATGGCTTGGGTATCTATTCAAAGGTAAGGAATCTGCTGCTAGAAGTGTCGATCAGATAAACAAGTTACTTATCTTCGGAACATATTATCTGGTAGAGACCATATCTTACAGACCCGCCCATACCTCCCTGCTCCGTGGGCTCATTTTATAGGGCTAGTGTTGTTCCCTTTTCAGGGCCCTAGTTGTGACACACATTTAAATCAGTTCACTTCATGGCTCTGCGCTTCTGCCTTGGAAAAAGTGAAAAGGAATCAACGTTTTCATGGCTGGGTGGCACCTATATAGATAACCACGATGTCATAACAGACGCTAACTACGCCGACGACATCACGCGGAGCTGAACAGAGCCGCCCGATGGCTCGCTGGGGTACTGGTCATGCAAAAGTTTCCGGATCCAGTCTGATGCCTGGGAAATTCAAAGGTAAGGAATCTGCAGCTAGATATTGTCTCTACCAGATAATTTGTTACCGGTAACTTGTTCAACAAGTCCATGAGTGGGAACTCCATCCCCAGGTCCTTCACACATACTTTCAATGTTGGGGCACTCCTCAAATTGACTGCTTTGCCACTGCAATCACAGCGTGACGGCTTCCTGCGGATCCGATCTGCGACCCAGGTCCAGCACACCGGAATTCGGCCGCCTCCGGCACCGGGTGCTGCCCCTACATCGGCTACGGTACGACTGACCGTCCCCTACTTCCCGGTCCTGACAGACCGATTCTCTCCAACCGGGGATCCATACCAGGGCCCCGAGCTGATTACTGATCACTTAAGTTACAATCGGCACCGCTTCCCCAGGATTCTCTCTGAACCGGGCGAATCGTGTCATCCAGGGACCCGCTTCAGGGCCCCGACTTGACTACACCATTTCTGGACTACCAATGCCACCTCCGTCCTCGGATTTCTTCCAACCCGGACCGAGCGCCTGCCGTTTTTACATCCCTTGATGAGAGGTCTCATTCACACAGATTCTCTTCCCCTGCTGCACTTCACCCCTTGCACTTTCATTCAGTAACCCGGTCCTGATGATGATCCTCAATCGCTAGGATCGAAACGCCGTCGACATACCAGCGCAACCTCCGGTGCCTTCTCTCTGTGGTTCACTAAAAAATGTTATTAACTCGCAAAAATTGATGTAAATAATTGACTATGAACCACAAGAACCTATGTATATATTTTGTCACTTTCTTATTCTGCGCCATCGCTGTGTTCTTCACTTGTCACCTGCGCCGTTCACCTTTGAGTGTCCTGAGCACTTGCGTGCACAAAGTTTTCGGCTTACTTATGCAACAATTGCTTACAGTGCTGATACAACTGTTCCCAATTTTCACAACCCTTGTTTTTACTTCATCAAATATATGATGCCTTTGGCACATTCAAAATCTCTTTTGAGTCTCCCTACTTTTTCTCTCTTGCAATGTTTTGTACATGCTTGATAATTAGCCTTCTCAATAATACCGGTTGAGACATTGTTGTCTGTTTCTATTATTGCCACTGCAAAAAGCACAAAATGCCCAAACTTTGCTGCCAGATACTCATAGCCCATGGGCAATGCACTATGGATGCACGGTTCAGGGATACTTGCATAGGCACTTCACCTCTCCCACTACTTCCATTCGTGATCACAAACAACTCTCAGCCTCATCTTCGTGGCTTCAACCTAGGCACGGCAGCCCTGGTTTTCCACCCTTCTGGAGGTATCATTCAGCCTTCATGAGAGGCTTCTCAGACCATGCCTGCTCACACAGATGAATGTTCAGGTCAAGCATTCAAACCCAGCATAACTCAATCTTGTGATTTTGCACCTAAGGTCCTAGAATTCGTACAAATCTCCACCATTCCCAAGAATGTATGTCCATCCTCAGAGTCCAGATGACCTATTACATATGCTAGTTATGCAGCTAACTTGCAAGTCTCATCTCCTAAATCCCACAGTGCAGCAAAATATTACCTACGTTTCCACTTGCAAAAGGGAGGATTGGCCTGCACATCCATCCGTCTCCATCTAACAGGAGCCACAGATTACATGCAGCACATACAACACAAATTCTTATTCAGGATACCAGTGATCAAAGCATTTATGGAGGGACTAAAGAGGGTCATGCCCCCTGAGCATCTCCAGCTCTAGTGTGGAACCTCAACATAGTTCTTAGAAGACTTATGGGCAACCATTTGAGCATGTGCGCTCATGCTGTCCATTTCCTTTCATGGGAGGTAGCCTGCCTGGGGCCATCACCTCCCTTGTACGCGTTAGTGAGCTGCAAAACCTTCCCATTCAGTAACCCTTCATACAAGGGCAAGTTTAGACACAGGATCAAGCTGGCTATGACCCTCCAGGATCTTGAACAAACACTAATAAAATAGTATTTAGTAATACTAAATAAATTGGCTACAAACCCTGGGTCATATCGTCCCATTTCATCAATAAATAGTGATACAAAAATCTACTCTAAAGAATTGACTACATGATTGAGCAGGATCATTGCCAAGACAGTCTCCCTGTAACAGCATGGCTTTGTACTAGAGAGAGATACTACCTATCACATTAACAACGCTATTGCCTTCTTTGATTTGGCTCTGGGTAATGGGCTGCTCTTGGCGATGATCCTGCTTGATGCAAGAAAGGCTTTTGACACAGTAGTCTGAAATTAACGCTGGGTGCCTTTGAAATGCATGTTTTGGGCAGCCTTTTTGAGGACTGTGCACACTATAAAAACCATTAGCGAAACTGCAAATCATAGGTAAGGAGTCAAAAAGGATTAAAATAAAAATAGAGACAAGATATGGCTGCCCTTGCTCACCTTTGCTTTTCACAATATATGGAGTCATTTTGTGTTAATATCTGCTCAGTTATTTTGAATGGACATATTGGGAAATTGCTTGCGTATGCAGTTGACATCTCTGAGACCCCACCTCCGGATATGGCAATAAGAGAGATAGAAGTGGAAGCATAGAAATTTGGGACAGTGTCTAAAAGCAAAATTCAAATATTACCTAATTTATTTTTAAGGTTTGAGACTCCAGGGTTATAAGCAAAGCTATAATATCTAGAAGTTAGTATTGTTTTAGAGGTGGACAAAATAATATCAGAATTATGACACCCTTCTAAAAGAAATGGAGAGTAAATTTGTTTTAAAAAAATCTGCATGTAACAATTTTTGGTAGGTTTAACATTATAAACAATGTGATTTTGCCTATATTTTTTTATATCTTGTTAAGGCTATTCGCTTTGAGATAATATCTAATGTGCTTTAGAAATTAATTTTCATCTGCAGCAGCTTTGGGGCTACAACAACCAAGGAGGGCCTTGCAACTTCTCCGATTGCTGATTGTTAAAGGGGGATGAGGGTTTCCTAATTTTAAGTACTATTATTACGCAGCAGCATTAACGCAAATGAGAACACTGATACACATCTATAATCCAAAAACAATGTACCCCAATTTATGAGTTATACTTAGGAAGGGAGGGTAATGGCTTTCTTTCAATGCAAGCCGAAAACAGCTACGTTAATTAAGTTAGATTTGAGGTCTTCCTATCCACCAGAAGAGAGTGGAAAAGACTGGAGAAGATGTTGAAATTACAAGATACAATAAGTATACTCCTTTATGGACTTCAAATTTGTTTCTTGAAGTTCCTAGGGATATCCATTGTACTACATTGAAAACTGCAGGTATAATATGCTAGGGTGTCTTTACTATAACAAGGCACTCTGGTCTTTTGAACAATTGCAGGGAGTGTTCCCTTTGGCAAAACACCCTTGTTTTTAATATTTGCAGATCAGAGATTTTATGAGGCATGTAGCTATTGATGATCTGTCTTTGAAAAAGAACGTCCTACTTCATAAAAGTATCATACAAAAGACAAAATTAAAGGATATTATCAGCTTTTCATGGAGCTTTAGAAGGGTGACATTGCTAGTCAGAATCAGAACTGGAGACAGAGACTTAATATGAGAACGGGCTAGTAAATATCAGAGACCATCAAGCTGGGTATTCTAGTATTGCTGTCTGCTAACCTTAAGATCCTGAATTATAAAACAATCTTTAACCTGCACATTATTCCTGTCAAGCTGCGGAGATGTAGCCAGAATGTCATCTCTGAATGTCCTCGTTGTAGGCAAACAAATGCTGACTCAATTAATATGTTTGTGTCTTGTAGAGAACTAGAGAGCTATTGGAGACAGATTTTTGAATTCATGTTCTTTTGAGCGGTATTAAAATTAAACCAAAGACAACCATATTGGTTGTGGTGATCACTTCGGGACTCTTCCCTCATTTTTGTGATTTTCAATATTATTGGCCATGTATGTATTGTTGCAGAATGGTTAAAAGCAGAATCTGTCTTTTCAGCAATGGTTAATTTCCTTTTTAGGTAGCTACTTTAAGGAAAATGCTCTTGATCAGTGCATGAGGGCGGAATGGAAAGTGGATAATATCTAATACATAACTGATTGAGATTGCCCCTTGTTCCTCTCCCTTTTTTTTCTATTATGACTGCTGCGTGTTTAAAATCATAATCTGAAAGAGACACGTTAGTGACAGATTCCTTACCTTAGAATATCCCCAGGCGTCAGGCTGGATCCGGAAAGTTTTTGCGTAGCAGTACCCTTGCGCGTCGGTAGGCGGCGTCGTGCGGCTCCGCGTCCGTCGTCGGCGTCGTGATCGCCGGGATGACGTCGCGGGCAGTACTTAGACGCCGCCCCTGCGCGCTGACGTCAGTTCTTCTTTTTCCGCGCCAGCAAGCGCAGATCCGGGAAGAGCAGTGCCCTAGTCATTTTTTGACTAACTTTTTGGGTGAATTTTTTCACTGTTTCTTTCATATCGACTCCAAGGTGTCGTAGGGATGCCCGGCTTTAAACGTTGCGACGCCTGTGCTCGGATGATGTCCATCACAGACCCGCATCTGGAGTGTCTCTTCTGCCTCGGGCGAGACCACGACACGAAGTCGTGTTCCGACTGCCGGTTCCTAAACCCGAAAGCTTTGCGAGAGCGGTCTCGAAAGCTCCTCGAGGCCCGGCAGTCGGCTCCGCGCCACACCAAGCCCCGGTCGCGTGAGAGGTCGAGGGGTCGGTCGCGGAGTCCTCGCCGGTCGTCGGGATCCAAGTCTTCGTCGTCCGGTAAGTCTAAACACAAGAAGTCCAAAAAGCATCATCGCTCTAGGACTTCGCCTCGCCGGTCTCGCGACTCGGCTGAGGCCCCTCCCGGCACCGTCCCCGCCCCCGCGGACATGCCTGTGGAGTCGCCCCCGCAATACCCGTCCTTCCCGGGTTCGGGGGCGGATCCGGCCCAAGTACAGGAATTCCTGTCGGCCATAGCCCGCCTCTTCGGGCCTCAAGGTCCCTCCGGTGCGCCTTCGGGCCCCGAGGGCCCTGATGGGGTTGCCCTGGCGTCGCAGACGGCTCCGGTCCCGGCGTCGCTCGTGCCTCCAGCCTCGGTCCCGGCTCCGGCTTCGGCCCCGGCCTCGATCCCGGCTCCGGTGGTACCGCAACCCCCATCGACGCCGGTCGACCTAACCACGCCTCCGCCGGCGCCGATGTCTCCGGTGCCGTTCCTGACGCCGCCCGGGAACCGGGCGGCGTCGTCCCCATGTACTCTCCGGCTCCGGACATGGAGCCGGACCGACGTCGCTCGACGCCGGTTCCGGCGCCGATGAGACCTTGGGTCCCAAATGTCCCTCCTCCTCCTTATTTTGAACCGGAGGAGGACCAGGAGGGACTGGGAGGGGTCTGAGGACCCTCTGGCACAACAGTGTCAGTATGATGAGGACTGGGCAGAGGAACTAGGGGATGCCAGTGGTCTAGATACTTCCCCTGACACTGGCATGCTGTCTCCTCCCGTGGCTACGGAGGAGGGAGCCAATTTTGCAACGGTGTTGCATAGAGCAGCTGGAGCCTTGCACCTCCGACTCCCTACGGTGACGGTCAAGACTAATCTCTTGACAGAAGTGCTTCAGCCGGCAGCCTCCTCCTTGGAGACTGTGCTGCCGTTCAACGATGCACTCACTGACGTTCTTTTGGGCGCCTGGTCCAAGCCCAACACAGGGGCTCCTGTGGATAGGAACGTGTCCCGACGCCATCGCCCAGCTCCGGGCGACCCCTTGTTTCTCTCTGTCCACCCCACTCCTGAGAGCTTGGTTGTCCAAGCCTCGGCTTCCCAAACCGCCTTCCCTACCGCCCTCCGGATAGGGAATCCAAACGCCTGGATCAATTTGGGAAGAAGGGTTTTTCTTCCTCCAGTGCTGGCTTGCGGTCCATCAACACCGCTTGTCTTTTGGGCCGATATACCCACCCCTTGTGGGATTCGGTGGCGACTGTTTTGCCCCAGTGTTCTGAGGAGGTCCAGACACTGCTTACCCGCGCCATTGCGGAAGGAAGGGATGCGGCCAAATACACCATACGTTGTGGCCTTGATACCGCCGACTCGCTGGGCAGATCTATTGCAACAACGGTGGCGCTGCGTCGCCACGCCTGGCTGAGAACCACTGGTTTTTCGGGTGATGTCCAGAATACACTCATGGACATGCCCTTTGATGGAGTCGGTCTTTTTGGTTCCAAAGCAGACCATGCGTTGGAGCGTTTTAAGGACTCACGGGCTACTGCCAAGTCCCTGGGCCTTTCTGCTACACGCCCTCCGCTAACTTCTGCTTTTTGCCCCTATCGTGGCCACAGAAGGGGCGCCCAGTCACGTCAGCAGCCCAGCCACCGGCCCGCGCAGCAGGCGTCTTCGCGTGGCCGAGGACGTGGATACCGCCGTGGCGGTTCGGGCAACCAGCGTGCGGGTCAGGCCACCACCTCCAACCCGTCCGCGGCCTCCAAGCCCTCTTAGTCCCTCCTTTCAGGTGCACAGCACGCCAGTAGGGGGCAGGGTCCGCCATCACCTTCACCACTGGCGTCCCATCACCTCGGACAGGTGGGTCTTGGACATTGTCCGAAGGGGCTACTCCCTCCCCTTCGAGACCACCCCCCAGCCATGCCACCTCAATTCCACCGCATGTCAGGGGATCACTTGGTACTTCTGCAGAAGGAAGTCACGGCCCTCTTGGCCAAGAGGGCCATAGAGCATGTTCCGACCCCAGAAGTAGGACGTGGTTGCTACTCCCACTACTTCCAGGTGCCCAAAAAGGACAAGGAGGACATGCGTCCTATCTTGGACCTCCGGAACGTCAATCGCTTCCTCCAGAAGGAGAAGTTCAAGATGCTCACCCTAGCTCAGGTCTTGACTGCCCTCGACCCTGGAGACTGGTTGGTAGCATTGGACTTGCAGGACGCCTATTTCCACATCCCCGTCCTGCCGGCCCACCGGCGTTACCTTCGGTTCACGGTAGGCCTCGAGCATTTTCAGTTCACCGTGCTCCCCTTTGGCCTTACCAGTGCCCCTCGGGTGTTCACGAAAGTGATGGCGGTGGTCGCAGCTCATCTGCGCCGGGCAGGGGTTTCAGTCTTCCCCTACCTCGACGACTGGCTGCTGAAGGCGGGCTCGTCCCAGGCAGTCGTCTCCCACCTCCAGACTACGGCCGAACTCCTGCACTCGCTGGGGTTCTCCATCAATGTGCCGAAGTCGCATCTGATTCCTTCTCCACAGCTCCTTTTCATCGGAGCAGTTCTGGACACGACGCAGTTTCGGGCCTATCCTCCCGAACGGCGAGTCCGGGATATTCAGGCTATGATTCCGATCTTTCAGCCTTTATCCTGGGTTTCGGTACGGATGACCCTGAGGCTGCTGGGCCTCATGGCCTCCTGCATCCTGCTGGTCAATCATGCCAGATGGCATATGCGGGCTCTGCAGTGGGACCTGAAGTTCCAGTGGGCGCAGCACCAGGGCAACCTGTCCGATCACGTCCAGATCTCGGAGGGGACTGCAAAACAGTTGCAGTGGTGGCTCTCGAACCGGCAATGGGTCATGGGCAGATCCCTCTCCCTTCCCCAGCCAGAGCACACAGTTGTGACGGACGCGTCCCTTCTGGGATGGGGCGGTCACATGGGAGAGGCGGAGATCAGAGGCCTCTGGTCTCCGGCGGAGTCCCGGCTCCATATCAACCTTCTGGAGCTCCGGGCGATCCGACTTGCACTCAAGGCATTCCTTCCCTCTGTCAAAGGGAAGGTAGTGCAGGTGTTCACAGACAACACCACCGCCATGTGGTACTGCAACAAACAGGGCGGGGTGGGGTCGTGGACCCTCTGTCAGGAGGCTCTGCGCCTCTGGACATGGCTGGAACATCAGGGCATGTTCCTGATGGTTCAACACCTGGCAGGTTCCCTGAACGCCAGGGCGGACGAACTCAGCCGCAGGTGCATGATGGATCACGAATGGCGTCTTCACTCGGAAGTGGCGCAAGGACTCTTTCTACAATGGGGAGAGCCTTGGTTAGATCTATTCGCCACCGAAGAGAACTCGCAATGTCATCAGTTCTGCGCGTTGGAATTTCCAAAGCGGCACTCGCTCGGCGACGCTTTCGTCGCGAGTGGAGTTGCGGTCTGTTGTACGCCTTTCCGCCTATACCACTTCTACCCAGAGTGTTGAAGAAGATTCGGCACGACCGGGCCCAAGTCATCCTTGTGGCTCCGGACTGGGCTCGAAGAGTTTGGTATCCCGAGCTACTCAGTATGAGCGTAGATCCCCCGATCCGTCTGCCTCTTCGGGAGGATCTTCTGTCGCAGCAGCAGGGGACGGTCCTCCACCCGAACCTGTCCAGTCTACACCTGCTTGCGTGGAGATTGAGCGGCGGCAGTTGATTCCTTTCGACTTGCCTCCCGAAGTTTGTGATGTGATTCTGGCAGCCAGGCGTCCCTCCACTAAGGTGGTATACGCCTGCAGGTGGAACAAATTTGTAGCATGGTGCACAGCAAAGGCTGTGAATCCCCTTTCTGCCCCTCTTTCTGAGGTCCTTCTGTTCCTTCTTTCTCTGGCCCAACAGGGTTCTGCCCTGGGTACCATCAAGGGTTATCTTTGTGCTATCTCGGCCTTCCTCAGGCTCCCTGATCAGCCCTCCCTTTTCAAGTCCCCTGTTGTTAACAGGTTCTTAAAAGGCATTACACACCTCTTCCCTCCTGTTCCGTTTGTAATGCCTCAGTGGGACTTGAACTTGGTTCTTACCCTTTTAATGTGCGCTCCCTTTGAGCCTCTACATAACTGTCCTCTTCGTCTTCTGACTCTGAAGACAGCCTTTCTGGTGGCCATCACCTCCGCTCGGCGGGTGAGTGAGCTCCAGGCTCTATCTTGCAAACCTCCCTTTCTGTCTGTTCATCCAGACAAGGTTGTTCTTCGGACGCGTCCGTCCTTCTTGCCAAAGGTGGTTACTGCCTTCCACATTGGGCAGACCATCACTTTGCCTACCTTCTTTCCGCCTCCGCATCCTTCCAGAGAGGAAGAGCGGCTCCACCGTCTGGACCCAAATCGTGCGCTCTCCTTCTATATCGACCGCACAAAACACTTCCGGGTGGATGACCAGAACTTTGTTGGCTACGTGGGCGCCAAAAAAGGTCGGGCGGTGCACAAACGAACCATCTCCCGCTGGGTTACCTTGTGCATCAAGACCTGCTATTCTTTGGCTAAGAAGGAGCCTCCTGTTGGGCTGCGTGCCCATTCCACCAGGGCAACGGCTGCTACCACGGCCTTGGGCCGCGGTGTTCCGCTGCCGGTTATCTGTCAGGCAGCTACGTGGGCCTCGCTGCACACGTTTACAAAGCATTACTGCCTTGACAGTCAGGTCCGGAGGGACGGCTTCTTTGGCCGTTCTGTCCTCCAGGACTTCCTTGTCTGATCTTTGTTCGCAGACCCACCACCGGGGTTGGTATTGCTGGGGTATCTATTCTAAGGTAAGGAATCTGTCACTAACGTGTCTTTCAGATGCACAAGTTACTAACTTGTGTAACGATATATCTGTAAGAGACAGTAGTTAGTGACAGATTCCTTACCGCCCACCCATCCTCCCCGTTCTGCGAACTGATTTCTAGGGTTAAGGACATCCCTTTCAGGGCCCTAGTATTTTTCAGACACCTATGTCAGCTTCTTGCATGGCTCTGCGTTCCTGGCGCGGAAAGTCGTGGTACAGAACTGACGTCAGCGCGCAGGGGCGGCGGCTAAGTACTGCCCGCGACGTCATCCCGGCGATCACGACGCCGACGACGGACGCGGAGCCGCACGACGCCGCCTACCGACGCGCAAGGGTACTGCTACGCAAAAAACTTTCCGGATCCAGCCTGACGCCTGGGGATATTCTAAGGTAAGGAATCTGTCACTAACTACTGTCTCTTACAGATATATCGTTACACAAGTTAGTAACTTGTGCATTGTGTACACTAGATGCGAATATCTATATTTATTGAAATCGGAGTTTATAAACCAGTAAGCAAACTATTTACATATTGTACTATCAATTGCCTGCTTTTTTTATGTTATCACAGTCATTTGAACCCATCTACATCAATAAAAAAAAATCACCATGGATGATCAGAAATGAAATAAAAAGAGTGTGAAATTGTGAAAGGTCACGCCATTGGAGAAATGTAGTTAATGAACTGTAGCTTTTCCCTTTAATCCTTCTGTGTTCTGATTTTATTATTGATTTAATCTGTTAACTCTTGGTACAGCTTTACACTGTCAGTTGGTAATTTTCTGTTGGTTGGGACACACGTCATGTGCATGACTTTGTAAACATTTGCCGCTCTGCCTGTTAAGTGTTTCTGCATAACCCTGTGGGGTTTTTTCTCCAATGAACCCGACAATCTGCAACCCAACTGATGGTCTTAAACATTTCAACATTGTGCATCTTCAGCAGAGCTAAGCTGTGTACTTGAGAATATCAAAGGGGCAACCTCAGTGACGGTGTGTAATTGGTAGCTGGTGGTGGCGACAGCGATTTCAGTTCAAATGTACTGGCCTTTATACTTGCTTTTGCCAATATAAGGTCTGAAGTCTTATCTGTGTATATGTTTTCCCTCTTTTGTATTATTAGTAGTTATTCATTGGAAATTGTGTGCATGGCTGTACCAAATAATGGGGTTCCTTGTAGATTGGCCTAAAAGCATCAGATCTGTACTTTCAGGTGACAGGTCTATTGAAGGACAATGTAAAATTAATCTCATGCCACCTACAGCTTATTATTTTAGTTTTCATTGGGTAATTAGTGATTTTCAATTAAATTTAGTATGTACTTAACTGTATTCTTTTACAGGATTTTGTAAAAATCTCCAAGTGGAATGATGTCAGTTTCTGGTCAATAAAACAGTCAGTGGAAAAGACCCACAGGTATGAATTAATTTAAGTTGTTTTTCTTTAGTGTCACCTCACCAGTTCATATTAGAGTGCTTTACCTGTAACATTACCTGCTTATACATGATAAGCTTACAACAACTTCATTCAGAATTCTAACAGATGGTTCGGGAATTCAGAACGGAGGGATAGGTGGGAGGTAGAGATAGGGGACCTTGTGGCAAATCACTATTATAGCATCTGCTAGTACAATGTACTACATCTTCAAAGCCTTCCAATATGTGTACTTCTGACTTGTATATGTATAACGTTTTGTGAAATCTGGGTTTCCTGAGGTGGACTAACATATGTCCTGAAAGTTGTTAGTTAAGGTATGTAGTGAGTAGAGAGGTTTTACGTTTTTTGAGGAAGGAAAGGATATCAGCCACTGTTCTTGAATGGATTGGGTGGCTATTCAAAATTCTGGGTGTGGATTCAGAGCAGGATTGTCTTTAGCTTGCATTGGTTGGAATTTAGTGTTTCCAAAGTAAGAGTCCTTGCTATGGTATTCTATTATGACACCAGAGATTTTGAGAAAAACTGATATGTAATTAGGCCTATCTAGATACAGCGCTTTGTTAAATAGCAGAGGTTGAGTTGGTTTCTAGCTTCTAGAAGAAGCCAGTGAAGATCCTTCAAGACTGGTAAATGTGGTCATATTTTCTTTTGTGAATGGCCAATCATGCTGTGGAAATCATGACTGCTTTGATCGGTAGACCAAATGTATTGAATACAGTGGAAATAATGTGACGTAAGCCTACCAAGATATAGTGTGCACGATCATTTAATTTGCCAGCTATGCAATTAAAGGAATGTTTTTTGGCTTCCCCTTTGTTTATAAAATGTTTTACATTATTTTAAACATGCTGCTTAGAAATGTTGTTTTTATTCTTTACTGCATTGTTTAGAACGCTGTTTAAGTACATGAAGAAGTTTGAAGCTTCGTTGTGTGAACCCGGTCGCCCTGCTTTAGCGGAGAGCACTAAGGAGGAGCAATTTGATTGCTTGGGAAAGCAGGAAGAGGCAGATGGAAAAGAAATGAAGGTCCAGCGGCTGAACAGCTTACTGAAAACATCCATAATAACTAAATCAGACATCGTCCAGGTATCACCTATATGTACCATTTAATTGTAGTAGCTAAAGATCTCAGATGTTATTTTAACTCTTCTTCTGAACCTGTATTTGGCTGTCCAGGGAAGGTTTTACATTTCTTCATCCTAAAATAAGGTACGTTATGCAGTTTCAGGTCGTGCCATGCAAGTTCAATTAACTTGTTTCAGTTATCAAGTACAGTATAGCAGTAATTATAACTCAGAACAAATATCGATACCACAAGTTGATAAAAAATGTTTTAGTGTTCTATTAGCAGAACAAGTCATATTGACAGCCCACAAAAAGCCCTGGTCAGCATCTCTTAAAATCGGAACCATAACCATTATGATCAGCGCATCATACAAAGGAATACAGCTAATTGTAGTTGCAATGTTTTGCAACAACTCTGCACCCACACCCATGGCCCCAAACCATTTACTCCAAACCTTTGCATGTTTAGCAGGACATCCCCGTGCCTTGTACACCGGCTTCTCCTGTTGAGCACACCTATCTACTCCTTGTCTCCACATCGACAGAGTCAGAGATTTGTAGGCCTTCCAGTGGGCTGCAATATCTCTTTTAACTACCACAAGGGTGGTTCCCAGCAAAGCCCTGCCAGCCCGGAAGCCCCCCACTCCATCATCCACCCACAACAGGATCAAGAGAGGGGAGAGTTCCAATGTCGGGTCCAACACATTAGAAAGCTCGCCCATCACCGCCTCCCAATAGCGTGAAAGAAATCTGCTGGAGTGTGGGAGCAGTGACTGCACGTGGGGCTGACAAGGAGGTCAGCTCGAAACAAACTGGTAGTGGTGAGGTATGCCCAGTGTAAGTAGTATGTTTGCACTAAGCGAAGCCTGGAAGATATTGCGAGGACTTTGGGAGCCATTAGTGAGTCTCGACAATCCTGGTCTTCCAAAGGTCCAAGCCATTCTCCCAGTGGGCTCTAAGGGTATCTAATGTATCTGAAAGAAACAGTTGGTTATAGATTCCTTACCTTAGAATTACCCCCAGGCGTCAGACTGGATCCGGAAAGTTTTTCGTCAGCAGTACCCCTGCTCGTCGGAAGGTGGCGTCGGTCGACTCCGCATTCGGTGTCGTGGTCGCCGGGATGACGTTGCGGTAGCTACATAGACACCGCCCTCGCGCGCTGACGTCAGTTCTTTCTTTTTCCGCGCCAACAAGCGCAGATCCGGAGAGAGCGGTACCCCCAGTCATTTTTTGACTGAACTTTTTCTCGACTTTTGTCGACTTCGTTGCGTTTGAGTCCATCGACTCCTGGTGCACGAGGGATGTCCTGCTTTAAGGCTTGCGGTTCCTGTACCCGACTCATGTCGGTGATGGATCCGCACCGCGTGTGCCTCTACTGCCTGGAGTGCGACCACGACCCCAAGTCGTACTCCGACTGCAGGACCATTGCCCCGAAGTCTTTGTGGGAGCGGTCCCGAAAGCTACTCGAGGCCCGGCAGTCGGCTCCGCGCCGCTCGAGGTCACGGAGGAGGTCGAGGAACCGGTCACGGAGCCAACACCATTCTTCGTCGAAGTCTTCGCAATCGGGGTCAGGTCAGTTGAAGCACAAAAAGAAGTTGAAGAAGAATCATCGCTCTTCGACTTCTCCCCGTCCGTCGGCCGACGCGACGAGGGATGCGGGTGGTTCCCCTCCCGCGGCTCCGCGTGCGGAGCCTGCTGGGTTGACTCCGGGTTCCCTCCCCCTTTCCGGGACCCGGTGCGACCCCTGCCCAGCTTCGGACTTTCTACAAAGCGATGCATGCCATCTTTGGGCAGCCCGACTCCGCCGGCGCGCCTTCGGGCCCAGCAGATTCGGCTGGGGGCCCTGGGCTTTCGCCGGCTTCGGCCTTGGCGCGGCTGGGTCCCCTTGGATCCAGGCCTGGATCCGGATCGGCGCCGGTCGACCTAGTTACGCCTCCCCCGGAGCCGATTCCACCGGCACCATGCCCGCCACCGGCGTCGGCTGTGTCCCCAGCATACGTCGACCCCGGCCTCCACCTCGAGGTAGACACAAAGTCAGACAGGCGTCGACCGACGCCGACGGGTACTTTTGTGCCCCTGTTCTACCCTGGCTCTTTGAGACCAGATTCTCAGCCAGAGGAGGGTGAGGAGGACTGGGAGGGGTCTGGAGACCCTTTAACAGACCAGATGGTGTATGAGCAGGACTGGAGAGAGGAACTGGGGGAAGCCAGTGGTTTGGATACCTCACCAGACCTTGGCATGTTGTCTCCTCCTACCATGGCTACGGAGGAGGGAGCGTCGTACGCAGTGGTGTTGCATAGGGCGGCCGAAGCTCTCCACCTCGAGATACCTACGGTGGCAGTCAGGACTAACCTCCTGACAGAGGTGCTTCAACCGCCAGCGAGCTCTTCGGAGCCCCTGCTGCCGTTTAATGAAGCCCTGACAGACATCCTTTTGGGCACCTGGTCCAGGCCCAACACAGGGGCTGCTGTGAACAGGATGATTGCCTGACGCCACCGCCCGGCCCCGGGCGACCCCACTTTCCTCTCCCAACACCTCACCCCTGAGAGCTTGGTAGTCCAAGCCTCCATGTCCAAGGGCGCATTCCCTACCACACCCCCGGACAGGGAATCCAAAAAGCTGGATCATCTTGGGAAGATGTTTTCTTCCTCCAGCTTGGGACTGAGGTCGGTAAACACTGCATGTCTATTGGGCCGTTACACCCACTCCGTGTGGGGCGCGGTTGCGCAAGTGCTGCCGCAGTGCCCGGAGGAGGCCCGGGCCGTGCTCTCTCGAGCATTTGCTGAAGGGAGAGACGCAGCGAAGTTTACCATCCGCTGTGGGCTGGATACCGGCGACTCACTTGGCAGGACGATTGCCACGTCAGTAGCCCTTCGACGCTACGCCTGGTTGCGTTCGACTGGTTTTTCCGGGGATGTCCAATCCACCCTTATGGACATGCCCTTTGATGGCCGTCGCCTTTTCGGCGACCAGGCAGACAACGCGCTAGAGCGCTTTAAGGACTCTCGGGCTACGGCCAGGTCCTTGGGCCTCTCCACCACCCGCCTTGCGCAGTCTGCCTTTCGCCCCTTTCGTGGCTACGGAAGGGGGGCCCGCTACGTCCCGCCCAGAGCCACAGGCTGGCGCAAGCTGTTCAGCGCGGCCGGGGACGTGGGAACCACCGCCGTGGTTCTGGGGGCCAGCGGGTGGGCCAGTCCACCACAGCCCCTCTGCAGCAGCCTCCAAACCCTCCTAGTCCGACCTTTCAGGGCCACCAAACGCCAGTGGGCGGCAGGATCCGACTTTCACCTCCCCCACTGGCGCACCATCACGTCGGACAGGAGGGTTTTGCAAATAGTCCGAAGGGGCTACTCCCTCCCCTTCGAGACTACCCCTCCCTCCATGCCACCTCAGTACCATCGCATGTCGGAGGATCACCTGGCCCTTATCCAACAGGAAGTTTCGGCACTCTTGGCCAAGGGTGCCATCGAGCGCGTTCCTGCCCCAGAAGTAGGTCGTGGTTGTTATTCCCACTACTTTCTGGTGCCCAAGAAGGACAAAGGCCTGCGTCCTATCTTGGATCTCAGGAACGTCAACCGCTTCCTCTGGAAGGAGAAGGTCAAGATGTTGACGCTTGCTCAGGTCTTGTCTACTCTCGACCCTGGAGAATGGATGGTAGCGTTGGACTTGCAGGATGCTTACTTTCACATCCCCGTCCTGCCGGCCCACCGGCGTTACCTGCGGTTCACGGTAGGCCACGAGCACTTTCAGTTTACAGTGCTCCCGTTTGGGCTTACCAGCGCCCCTCAGGTGTTCACGAAAGTGATGGCGGTGGTAGCAGCTCATCTGCGCAGATCAGGGGTTCCAGTCTTCCCCTATCTCGACGACTGGCTGTTGAAGGCGGGCTCGCCCCAGGCTGTCGTCTCCCACCTCCAGACTACGGCCGACCTCCTGCATTCGCTGGGGTTCTCCATCAACGTGCTGAAGTCACACCTGACCCCCTCTCAGAAGCTCCTCTTCATCGGAGCGGTTCTGGACACGACGCAGTTTCGGGTTTATCCTCCCGAACAGCGAGTCTGGGATATTCGGGCTATGATTCCGATCTTTCAGCCTCTATCCCGGGTTTCGGTCAGGATGACCATCAGGCTGCTGGGTCTGATGGCCTCCTCCATCCTGCTGGTGGATCATGCCAGATGGCATATGCGGGCTCTGTAGTGGGACCTGAATTTCCAGTGGGCCCAACATCAAGGGAATCTGTCCGATTGCGTCCAGATCTCGGAGGGCACTGCACACCAATTGCAGTGGTGGCTTACGAACCAGGATTGGGTCGAAGGCAGATCCCTCTCCCATCCTCAACCGGAGTTCACATTGGTGACCGATGCATCACTTCTGGGATGGGGCAGCCACATGGGGGAGGCGGGGATCAGAGGCCTCTGGTCTCCGGCGGAGTCCGGGCTCCACATCAACCTTCTGGAGCTTTGGGCGATTCGTCTTAAACTCAAGGCATTCCTTCCCTCTGTCCGGGAAAAAGTAGTGCAGGTGTTCACGGACAACACCACCGCCATGTGGTACTGCAACAAACAAGGCAGGGTGGGGTCGTGGACCCTATGTCAGGAGGCTCTCCACCTCTGGACATGGCTGGAACATCAGGGCATATCCCTGGTGGTTCAACTCCTGGCAGGTTCTCTGAACGCCAGGGCGGACAAACTCAGCCGCAGGTGCATGATGGATCACGAATGGCGTCTTCACTCGGAGGTGGTGCAAGGTCTCTTTCAGCAGTGGGGAGAGCCTTGGTTAGATCTATTCGCCACCGAAGAGAACGCGCAATGTCATCAGTTCTGCGCGTTGGAATTTCCAAGGCGGCACTCACTAGGCGCCGCTTTTCGTCGCAAGTGGAGTTGCGGTCTTCTATACGCCTTTCCACCTATACCACTTCTGCCCAGAGTGCTGAAGAAGATCAAGCACAACCGGGCCCAAGTCATTCTTGTGGCTCCGGATTGGGCACGAAGAGTCTGGTATCCCGAGCTGCTCAACATGGCCATCGATCCTCCGATCAGACTGCCTCTTCGGGAGGATCTTCTGTCGCAGCAGCAGGGGACGGTCCTCCACCCGAACCTGTCCAGCCTCCACCTCCTTGCGTGGAGATTGAGCGGCGGCAGTTGGCGTCATTTGACCTGCCTCCCGAAGTCTGCGATGTTATCTTGGCAGCCAGGCGTCCCTCCACTAAGACGGTATACGCCTGCAGATGGAACAAATTTGTGGCATGGTGCACAGCAAAGGCTGTGGATCCCCTTTCCGCCCCTCTTTCTGAGGTTCTCTTGTTCCTCCTTTCTTTGGCCCAGCAGGGCTCTGTTCTGGGCACTCTAAAAGGCTACCTCTCGGCCATTTCAGCCTTTCTTAGGCTTCCTGATCAGCCTTCTCTTTTCAAGTCCCCTGTTGTAAATAGATTCCTTAAGGGCATTACTAATCTTTTTCCTCCTATTCCCTTCATAATGCCTCAGTGGGACTTGAACTTGGTTCTTACCTACCTCATGTGCGCTCCCTTTGAGACGCTACATAACTGTCCTCTCAGACTTCTCACTTTGAAAACTGCCTTTCTGGTGGCCATCACCTCTGCACGCAGGGTGATTGAGCTACAAGCTCTTTCTTCCAAGCCTCCCTTTCTGGCTATCCATCCGGACAAGGTCGTCCTGAGAACTAGACCTTCCTTCCTTCCAAAGGTGGTTACTTCTTTCCACATTGGCCAAACCATCACTTTGCCCACCTTCTTTCCGGCTCCGCATCCTTCAAAAGAGGAAGAGATGCTCCACCGTCTGGATCCAAAACGTGCGCTTTCCTTCTACTTGGATCGCACCAGACAATTCCGGGTGGATGACCAGCTCTTTGTTGGTTACGTGGGCGCTAAGAAAGGTCGGGCCGTGCACAAACGAACCATCTCCAGGTGGGTCGTTCTGTGCAGCAAAGCCTGCTACTCTTTGGCGAAGAAGGAGCCTCCAGTGGGGCTGCGTGCCCATTCCTCCAGGGCGACGGCAGCTACTACTGCTTTGGGAAGTGGAGTCCCCCTACATGACATCTGTCAGGCAGCTACGTGGGCATTGTTGCACACGTTTACTAAAAACTACGGCCTGGACAGCCAAGGCCGGAGAGACTGCTTCTTTGGCGGTTCTGTTTTCCAGGACTTTCTGGTGTAAACTTTGTTTGCAGACCCACCACCGGGGTTGGTATTGCTGGGGTATCTATTCTAAGGTAAGGAATCTATAACTAGCTGTTTCTTTCAGATGAACAAGTTACTTGCCTTCGGTAACGATATATCTGTAAGAAACTTAGGTTAGTTATAGACTCCTTACCGCCCCACCCATCCTCCCCGTTCTGCGAACTGACCTCTAGGGTTAAGGACATCTTTTTAGGGCCCTAGTTTTGTTGTCAGTGTCTTGCATGGCTCTGCGCTTCTGGCGTGGAAAGTCGTGTACAGAACTGACGTTGGCGCGCGAGGGCGGCGTCTATGTAGCTACCGCGACGTCATCCCGGCGACGACGAACGCGTAGGCGATTGACCTATGTTTCCTACAGATATATCTGAAAGAGACAGTAGTTAGTGACAGATTCCTTACCTCAGAATATCCCCAGGCGTCAGGCTGGATCCGGAAAGTTTTTTGCGTAGCAGTACCCTTGCGCGTCGGTAGGCGGCATCGTGCGGCTCCGCGTCCGTCGTCGGCGTCGTGATCGCCGGGATGACGTCGCGGGCAGTACTTAGACGCCGCCCCTGTGCGCTGACGTCAGTTCTTCTTTTTTCCGCGCCAGTAAGCGCAGATCCGGGAAGAGCAGTGCCCTAGTCAATTTTTGACTAACTTTTTGGTGAATTTTTCACTGTTTTTCTTCGAGTCATCTAGGCTCCGAGGTGTCGGTAAGGATGCCCGGCTTCAAGCCATGCGACGCCTGTGATCGAATGATGTCGATCACAGACCCGCACTTAGTGTCTCTACTGTCTCGGCCGCGACCACGACACGAAGTCGTGTTCCGACTGCTGGGCCTTACACCCGAAGGCTTTGCGAGAGCGGTCTCGAAAGCTACTCGAGGTCCGGCAGTCGGCTCCGCGCCGCACCAAGCCCCGGTCACGAGAGAGGTCGAGGGGCCGGTCGCGGAGTCCTCGCCGGTCGTCGGAGTCCAAGTCTTCGCACTCCTCGGGTAAGTCGAAGCACAAAAAGTCTAAGAAGCACCATCGCTCTAAGACTTCGCCTCGCCGGTCGCGCGACTCGGCTGAGGCCCCTGTCGGCACCGTCCCCGCGGCTCCGGAGGTGCCTGGGGAGCCGCCCCCGCATTACCCGTGCTTCCCGGGTTCGGGGGCGACTCCGGCCAAGATATAGAAATTCCTGTCGGCCATGGCCCGCCTCTTCGGGCCTCAAGGCCCCTCCGGTGCGCCTTCGGGCCCCGCGGGCCCTGATGGGGTTGCCCCGGCGCCGACGACGACTCCGGTCCCGGCGCCGCCTGTCTCACCAGCCTCGCTCCCGGCCTCGATCCCGGCTCCGGTGATACCGCGACCCCCATCGGCGCCGGTTGACCTATCAACACCTCCGCCGACGCCGATGTCCCCGGTGCCATTCCTGACGCCGTCCGGGGCTCCGGGCGGCATCGTTCCCCGGTTATCTCCGGATCCGGACGCGGCGTCGGACCAACGTCGCTCGACGCCAGCTCCGGCGCCAATGAGACCCTGGGTCCCTGACGTCCCCCCTCCTCCTTATTTTCTGTCGGAGGAGGACCAGGAGAGCTGGGAGGGGTCGGAAGACCCTCTCACACAGCAGTGTGAGTATGATCAGGACTGGGCAGAGGAACTTGGGGATGCCAGTGGTCTGGACACTTCTCCTGACACTGGCATGCTGTCTCCTCCTTCCGTGGCTACGGAGGAGGGAGCAAATTTCGCAACGGTGTTGCGTAGAGCAGCTGGAGCCTTACACCTTCAATTGTCTACAGTGGCTGTCAGGACTAACCTCCTGACGGAAGTGCTTCAGCCGGCAGCTACCTCCTCGGAGCCATTGCTGCCGTTTAATGATGCACTGTCTGACGTTCTTTTGGGCACCTGGTCCAAGCCCGCCACAGGGGCTCGTGTGGATAGGAACGTGGCCCGACGCCATCGCCCTGCTCCGGGCGACCCCTTGTTTCTCTCTCAACATCCCACCCCCGAGAGCTTGGTTGTCCAAGCCTCTGCCTCCCAAACCGCCTTCCCTACCGCCCCTCCGGATAGGGAATCCAAACGTCTGGACCAATTTGGGAAGAAGGCCTTTTCTTCCTCCAGTGCTGGCTTGCGGTCCGTCAACACCGCTAGCCTTTTGGGCCGATACTCCCACTCTCTGTGGGATTCGGTGGCGCTCGTTTTGCCCCAGTGTCCTGAGGAGGTCCAGACTCTGCTTTCCCGCACCATTGCGGAAGGAAGGGATGCGGCAAAGTACACCATCCGTTGTGGCCTTGATACCGCCGACTCGCTGGGCAGATCGCTTGCGACGACGGTGGCGCTGCGTCGCCACGCCTGGCTGAGAACAACTGGTTTCTCGGGCGATGTCCAGAATACACTCATGGACATGCCCTTTGATGGAGTCGGTCTTTTTGGTTCCAAAGCAGACCATGCGCTGGAGCGCTTTAAGGACTCAGGGGCTACTGCCAAGTCCCTGGGCCTTTCTGCTGTGCGCCCTCCGCTAACCTCTGCTTTTCGCCCCTTTCGTGGCCACGGAAGGGGCGCCCAGTCACGTCCGCTGCCCAGCCACCGGCCCGCGCAGCAAGCGTCTTCGCGTGGACGTGGCTCCCGCCGTGGCGGGTCGGGCAACCAGCGTGCGGGTCAGGCCACCAACTCCGCCCCATCCGCGGCCTCCAAGCCCTCCTAGTCCTTCCTTTCAGGTGCACAGCACGCCAGTAGGGGGCAGGGTCCGCCATCACCTTCACCACTGGCGTGCCATCACCTCGGACAGGTGGGTCTTGGACATTGTCCGAAGGGGCTACTCCCTCCCCTTCGTGACCATCCCCCCAGCCATGCCACCTCAATTCCACCGCATGGCATGGGATCACTTGGTGCTTCTGCAGAAGGAAGTCACGGCCCTCTTGTCCAAGAGGGCCATCGAGCATGTTCCGACCCCAGAAGTAGGACGTGGTTGCTACTCCCACTACTTTCTGGTGCCCAAAAAGGACAAGGAGGACATGCGTCCTATCTTGGACCTCCGGAACGTCAATCGCTTCCTCCGGAAGGAGAAGTTCAAGATGCTCACCTTAGCTCAGGTCTTGACTGCCCTCGACCCTGGAGACTGGATGGTAGCGTTGGACTTGCAGGACGCTTATTTCCACATCCCCGTCCTGCCGGCCCACCGGCGTTACCTGCGGTTCATGGTGGGCCTCGAGCATTTTCAATTCACCGTGCTCCCCTTTGGCCTCACAAGTGCCCCTCGGGTGTTCACGAAAGTGATGGCGGTGGTCGCAGCTCATCTGCGCCGGGCAGGGGTTCCAGTCTTCCCCTACCTCGACGACTGGCTGCTGAAGGCGGGCTCGT
This sequence comes from Calotriton arnoldi, assembly GCA_963921515.1. Classification (NCBI taxonomy): domain Eukaryota; kingdom Metazoa; phylum Chordata; class Amphibia; order Caudata; family Salamandridae; genus Calotriton; species Calotriton arnoldi. The sequence continues at coordinate 2,246,851 of CAWUFW010002283.1, read as the reverse complement.
CCCAGGCAGTCGTCTCCCACCTCCAGACTACGGCCAAACTCCTGCACTCGCTGGGGTTCTCCATCAATGTGCCGAAGTCGCACCTAATTCCTTCTCCACAGCTCCTTTTCATCGGAGCAGTTCTGGACACGACGCAGTTTCGGGCCTACCCTCCCGAACGGCGAGTCCGGGATATTCAGGCTATGATTACAATCTTTCAGCCTCTATCCTGGGTTTCGGTACGGATGACCCTGAGGCTGCTGGGCCTCATGGCCTCCTGCATCCTGCTGGTCGATCATGCCAGATGGCATATGCGGGCTCTGCAGTGGGACCTGAAGTTCAAGTGGTCCCAGCACCAGGGCAACCTGTCCGATCACGTCCAGATCTCGGAGGGGACTGCAAAAGAGTTGCAGTGGTGGCTCTCGAACCGGCAATGGGTCATGGGCAGATCCCTCTCCCTTCCCCAGCCAGAGCACACAGTCGTGACGGACGCGTCCCTTCTGGGATGGGGCGGTCACATGGGAGAGGCGGAGATCAGAGGCCTCTGGTCTCCGGCGGAGTCCCGGCTCCATATCAATCTTCTGGAGCTCCGGGCGATCCGACTTGCACTCAAGGCATTCCTTCCTTCTGTCAAAGGGACGGTAGTGCAGGTGTTCACAGACAACACCACCGCCATGTGGTACTGCAACAAACAAGGCGGGGTGGGGTCGTGGACCCTATGTCAGGAGGCTCTGCGCCTCTGGACATGGCTGGAACATCAGGGCATATTCCTGATGGTTCAACACCTGGCAGGTTCCCTGAACGCCAGGGCGGACGAACTCAGCCGCAGGTGCATGATGGATCACGAATGGCGTCTTCACTCGGAAGTGGCGCAAGGACTCTTTCTACAGTGGGGAGAGCCTTGGTTAGATCTATTCGCCACCGAAGAGAACGCGCAATGTCATCAGTTCTGCGCGTTGGAATTTTCAAGGCGGCACTCGCTCGGCGACGCTTTTCGTCGCGAGTGGAGTTGCGGTCTGTTGTACGCTTTTCCGCCTATACCACTTCTACCCAGAGTGCTGAAGAAGATTCGGCGCGACCGGGCCCAAGTCATCCTTGTGGCTCCGGACTGGGCTCGAAGAGTTTGGTATCCCGAGCTACTCAGTATGAGCGTCGATCCCACGATCCGTCTGCCTCTTCGGGAGGATCTTCTGTCGCAGCAGCAGGGGACGGTCCTCCACCCGAACCTGTCCAGTCTCCACCTGCTTGCGTGGAGATTGAGCGGCGGCAGTTGATTCCTTTCGACTTGCCTCCTGAAGTTTGTGATGTGATTCTGGCAGCCAGGCGTCCCTCCACTAAGGTGGTATACGCCTGCAGGTGGAACAAGTTTGTGGCATGGTGCACAGCAAAGGCTGTGAATCCCCTCTCTGCCCCTCTTTCTGAGGTTCTTCTGTTCCTTCTTTCTCTGGCCCAACAGGGTTCTGCCCTGGGTACCATCAAGGGCTATCTTTGTGCAATATCGGCCTTCCTCAGGCTCCCTGATCAGCCCTCTCTTTTTAAGTCCCCTGTTGTTAACAGGTTTCTAAAAGGCATTACACACCTCTTCCCTCCTGTTCCGTTTGTCATGCCTCAGTGGGACTTGAACTTGGTTCTTACCTTTCTCATGTGCGCTCCCTTTGAGCCTCTACATAACTGTCCTCTTCGTCTTCTTACTTTGAAGACAGCCTTTCTGGTGGCCATCACTTCCGCTCGGCGGGTGAGTGAGCTCCAGGCTCTATCATGCAAACCTCCCTTTCTGTCTGTCCATCCAGACAAGGTTGTTCTTAGGACGCGTCCGTCCTTCTTGCCAAAGGTGGTTACTGCCTTCCATATTGGGCAGACCATCACTTTGCCCACCTTCTTTCCGCCTCCGCATCCTTCCAGAGAGGAAGAGAGGCTCCACCGTCTGGACCCAAAACGTGCGCTTTCCTTTTATATCAACCGCACACAACACTTCCGGGTGGATGACCAGCTCTTTGTTGGCTACGTGGGCGCCAAAAATGGTCGGGCGGTGCACAAAAGAACCATCTCCCGCTGGGTCACCTTGTGTATCAAAGCCTGCTATTCTTTGGCTAAGAAGGAGCCTCCTGTTGGGCTGCGTGCCCATTCCACCAGGGCAACGGCTGCTACCACGGCCTTAGGCCGCGGTGTTCCGCTGCACGATATCTGTCAGGCAGCTACGTGGGCCTCGCTGCACACGTTTTCCAAGCATTACTGCCTTGACAGTCGGGTCCGGAGGGACGGCTTCTTTGGCCGTTCTGTCCTCCGGGACTTCCTTGTCTGATCTTTGTTCGCAGACCCACCACCGGGGTTGGTATTGCTGGGGTATCTATTCTAAGGTAAGGAATCTGTCACTAACGTGTCTCTTTCAGATGCACAAGTTACTAACTTGTGTAACGATATATCTGTAAGAGACAGTAGTTAGTGACAGATTCCTTACCGCCCCACCCATCCTCCCCGTTCTGCGAACTGATTTCTAGGGTTAAGGACATCCCTTTCAGGGCCCTAGTATTTTTCAGACACCTATGTCAGCTTCTTGCATGGCTCTGCGTTCCTGGCGCGGAAAGTCGTGTACAGAACTGACGTCAGCGTGCAGGGGCGGCGTCTAAGTACTGCCTGCGACGTCATCCCGGCGATCATGACGCCGACAACGGACGCGGAGCCGCACGACGCCGCCTACCGACGCGCAAGGGTACTGCTACGCAAAAAACTTTCCGGATCCAGCCTGACGCCTGGGGATATTCTAAGGTAAGGAATCTGTCACTAACTACTGTCTCTTACAGATATATCGTTACACAAGTTAGTAACTTGTGCATCGTTACCGAAGGTAAGTAACTTGTTCTTCGGGGTAATTAAAGATCAGGGTGCAATAAATCTGAGAGACACCTCCCTTACCTAGGGCCCCCATCATTACCGAGGTCTCCTTGGGGTTGGATTCTGGGATTGACGTATGTTCTCTCAATGTGTGGCGCAGCTGCAGGAATTTATGGAATTGTGTTTTGGATAATGTGTAGGTCTGCTGGAGCTCCTGGAAGGAGGCTATATGTGTGCCCATGCATACGTCGCCTGAGTGTGATACCGATGGCGTCCCATCAAGCGAACCCCTCCAGCGCCGCAACCTTCCTCAACCAAGTGCCATGCCACAAGGGAGTGTGCTCAGTGAGTTTCGTCCACCACTCTGTATGTTGAAGTGAAGCCCTCCACCCAGAGAACACCAGCCGGACTACTTCAGGAAGTGCTTTGGAGATGGCACACCCATAGAGCAGCGCCATCATTATTGGGAATCCCAGTGTGGCGACTTCATGCTTGTAGGTTGGGTCCGACCACCTCCCACTGAGCCAGTCATTGATGATCAAGAGGTGTGACGCTAGGTAGTACAAATATAAGTTGACCATACCAAGGCCCCCATCAGAAGCAGAAGGTTGACATGTGGGGAAGGCCAAATGGGGCCTAGCATTATGCCATAGAAAGGAGATGACCAATGAGTCCATCTCCCTGAATCCGTGATGAGAAATACTGTGGGGAACATTTTTGAAGAGGTACAAAAATCGGGGCAGTACCATCATCCTGTATAGAGCTATTCTCCCCATGACATTCAATGATAGCGTCTGCCACTTCTTAAGGTTGGCTTTGATCTTGCCGGTAAGAGGGGTAATGTTAAGAGACCAAGTTAAGTCTGGATTGAGAGCCACCTGGATGCCTAGATAACGAAAGCTAAGGTGACGGATTGAAATAGTTTTTTGCCAATCCACACAGTCTCATGAGGACACTAATGGTAGTAGGATCGACATAGCTATGTTAAAAGCCAATCCCGAAGCCTCCGCAAAGAGTTGCAGGAGTCGGAGGCACCGAGGGCCCCTGTTAGCTGGGTTCTAAAGATGCAGGAAAACGTCATCTGCATATAGTGCAATGCGCTCTACATGGCCCTTGTCCCATTCCCTAACCTGTGCGTTGCACCGTATAAGTCAGGCGTTGGGCTCGGTTGCCAGCGCAAAAAGAAGAGGGGACAGGTGGCAGCCCTGTCTGGTCCCTCGGCAGATACGAAATTCATGAAAAACTACAACATTAATTTGCACATGGGCTGTCAGATTAGAGTATAGGACCTGCACAAGACCACAGAAGCGGGGTCCAAACCTCGCCTTCTCCAGCACACGGATCAGGTAGCTCCAGTTCACTGTATCAAATGCTTTCTTGAAATCTAGCAGGAGTAAAGCCAGTGGGGTTGAGAGCAAGTGACTGTGGGCCAGTGACACATGCAGGCGTCGCAAACAGTGCCTCGTACTCCTGGCAGGCATGAAGCTGCATTGGTTCGGGTGAATTAAAGGCCAAAGAACTCGTAGGCAGATGGCAAGCATGGTTGCGAAGACCTTAACTTCTCCATTGATAAGAGAAATAGGCCGTTAATCGGTGCAGGAGATGGACGACAGGTGGGTCTTTGGTATGACCAAAATGGTGGCCTGATCGAGGTCTGGGCGTAGGGGGAGCCTACCCCGGCCGCTTCCCTGTAAGGCTTAGATGGTGGCAGCCCACTTGAGTCGAGACAAGGCAGTCAGTTGCAGGGTGGGCTGCTGTGGCCCGAAGCAGCAAACAACGGATCGGGGGCCACACCAACAAGGCGATCACCGAGGCTCCAGGGTCACCCAGGCAGGTTCGATGACAGAAAGCAAGTCTGGAGGCCTCTTGTGTAAGGACAGTTGGTGGTGCGGGCCACCGCAACCCGGAGCGGCAAATGAGGATCGGGGACCATGCCAACAAAGGCGATCCCCGAGGCTCCCAAGTCGTCCAGGTAAGTGAGAAGCTAAAGAACGAAACTGGGGCCCCTGTGCTAAAAGTGGGTCCTTCGCCCGTGCAACCCCAGTACCCACCAGGAGGGGGGCTCCGTTTGCCTGTATTGCTCTGCTGGGTTTGTATCGTGTCTCCGCTAGGGCGAGAGCATTGCAGCCTTTGCCTAAAAGCCACCGCATTCTTCTACTCGCCCCGAGACAAAGTCGCTATTGTTGGCTGCTTCTTACGGATGGCAGGGCATAGAGTGGATCGTCGCTCACCGACAGGGGCTGGAGGCACGCTTGCAACACGGGTCCGCCATCTTAGGTTGCCGATAGAGATTCAGCCGTGCGGGCCACTACTGTGTCGAGGATCGGCTGCATGCCACCCGCAGGGTCAGAAAAAGTGCTGGGGCCTCCGCAGGACGTTTGCTGGCTTATAGAGGGCAGGGCATCGTGGTGGAGGGCAGCGGATGATGGAGTGGTCCGGAACACTCTTAAAGTGCGATCACCATTTTGAGGCCCCAAGCCACGCCCCTGTCAATACCACAAATTGATAGTGAAATCACTCCTTCCATACTTTTATCAGTGATTCCTCACATATGCACTGTTGCCCTGCATGTGTGTGCTCAGAATTTCATTATCTTAACTAATGTTAATGGAGCTAGTGCTCAGACAGTCTGTTCACTGAATGCTTAAAGGCCACGTTGGGGATTTTTGTCTCACTCCCATTTATTGTAAAAAAAACAACTGAGTAAAACATGCGTACCTAACTGTTCCCCCATCAAAGAGAGGGACTTCCAGTGTCTTCATATATTGAGAGGTACTCAGTTCAATAAATTCTTCTCATTTTATAAAGCGCAATGTTTATTCAGTACAATTTTGTCAAAGTGTGTACCTTTTACCTTCTCGCTCAGTTGTAATTGAAGCTTTGCTCACTGAGACACAATGGTCTGATTTCCCATCTCAGAGGTTTCCGGATTCCTTCTAGGGCTGAATGCTGCGTTATCTTGTATCTGGAAAGAGGAGAGCATTTTTATCTTCAATAACCCAAAATATTGTTTCAACTACACTGCTTTTAGAATCTGCTCTCTAACACATGCATAATGCATGATAATTAAAACTATACCAGTCACATTTGTAGATGATAGACCATACATGATGGTAGTCAGAAAGCTTTTTTATTTACAAGCATTTCCTCCGTTTGATTTTGCTTTCTGTTACAAATTTCTCCATAGCTTAAATCAAATGTTCATTTGCCCGTATAACCAGGAATGTCCAGCGCCCTTAGGTTGGCAGTTCTGACATTGAATCTTAGGTCTTTCCACTTTCTTCTCATTTATGTAAATAGAAATTTGCTGCGCATAGCTGAAATTACCCAAAGTGGTTTTGCTCCTCCTGAAGGGATATGCTTTTTCCCTTTAATTTCCAAGGTGTCCTCTTAAGTTCATTAAAATTATTTTCAACTCTGGGGCCTTGTTTTCTAGGGGGATTTACAAATTACAATGTCATTTCCCCCCTCAAACCCCCCTCCCCGCACTGCAGCCTTCTGGGTCATCGAGTCAGGCAGACCCAGTCGAATTTGCTTCCTTTGTATATGTTTTAGGAGTTGCCTCGTTCCTGGGTCTAGCAGTTGAACACTTTGGTTAATCTTTTTATGATTTTGTGCATTTCACACTTTTACTTTAATTTTGATACTTTCCTGTGTGGTTGCAAACCATCCAGGAAGCTTGGTGGCACAAAATGTGGAGTTGCTTGGATCCAGTAAGGATTTTTTTTTTTGTCAACTCGTTACATTGACACACTATTGGTTCACACTCTTGCACGTTGGTCGTCACGCCTCTTCCATTACTTTGCTGCTTATTTAAACAGTATGTCTGCTTGACTTGAAGTGCATATAATTTCCCCTGTGTGCCTCCCGTACTGCAGCCTTCTGCAAAATTAGGTTGAGCAGAGCTGCATTCATTTTCCTTTCCTTGTATCTCTTTTAGGAGTTGTCTGGCTCCTAAAACTTGTGTTTGACACCACTTTAATTTTTTTTTTAATGATTTCATGCATTTCACACTTCTATTTTAATTCTGTTACTTTTTTCTGTAGTCACCATCTATCAAGGGTCCTTGGTGACTGGGATTGGAGTTGCCTGGATCCAGTTCGGATTTTGAATTGTCATTACATTGACACAGCAGCTTGAACGCCCAACTGACGCATAGGTGGTGCTCCGAAGGCTGGCCTATCTGCGCTCGCCTAGAATCAGGAACTCTAGCCCCCTAGTCCCCCTCCTGTTGATTTACAACTCGCAGGAAGTTCTCAAGGTCAGGAACTCAGTTATGGCCTTTCTGAGAAACCCTTTTTTCTTCCCAGCACTGCCGTTTCTCTTCCCGCCACATCGTCCTACATCACATTTCTGCCAGTTCTCCCCTTCCCTCCACTTGCAAAGCTTCTCCTTCTGCCTCACTTAATTGATATTTTGCATTAAAAAAATCATTACATAAACACCAGACTCAAATTTTGAATTATTTTCTCTCAATAGCAGCCCCACCCCATATTGTTGACCGAAACCTGGCTTCACAAGTCCTCCTACCTTGACACCGCCGCTTCAATTCCTCCCAAATGTCTCATATGTCATATTGATAGGGTGGGGGAAGTGAGGTGGCAGCATTGTCATTAGTCACATAATTTTTGTTTCCAGCTCAGTTACTCCCAATGCCAATTTAATCCATTGTTAGCTTCCACTCTACCCACTTTCTACTCTATGGCCACCTATTTGTACCGTCTCATAGACCTCCCACTAGGGCCTAAAACAACCGGTCTCTTTTGTTACTGAAGCTCTGGCCCCATTTATAACTAAATGCCCTAATTTTATTGTTTTTAGAGACCGCAGCTTTCATTTCGATCGGTAATTAAACATTATCAACAGCTCATCAAAGAAATCTGTTCTGTGCTAATAAAAGCAACTTGGCCTTACACTCTTACATGAAATGTTACAAATCGTTACAGACTTTATTTCCTCTCAGGCTGTCTGAATCTCTATGATGTCTTCCATCAAACTGTGCCAAGATCCATCCTTATTCTTTTCATAACAAAATTAAGTAACTACATGCCAACTTCTCCCCTCAACCCTCTCTTAATTATATGCTTTTTGCGCTGGAAGGATGTTCCCCTACTGGACCAATTCTTTTAACTTTGAAACATTGCCCAACTTAGAAGTTTGTGCTTTTCTTAAAGCCACTAAATTTGATTCTCCTTTAGACCCCTGCCTCTTGCACACATGGTTTGACCCAAAAAAGTCTTGCGCCTGTGATTCAGAAATCTGCAATCTCTTTTGCTGCAACTGCTGTGCCTACTACTTTTAAGCATGCCCACACGGTCCCATTGTTTAAAAAAAAAAAAAGCGGTGACTGATCCTGCCAGCCTGAGCAGCTATTGGCCTATGTTGCCCCTCCCCTTAAAATTCTTGAAAAGGCTATCAATTACCACTTATTATTGAAAGTAATATTTTACTTGTCCACTCTTAATCGGATTTTAGGCACCACCACAGTACAGAGATCGCCATTACTGCTATTACAGATGATCTCAGAAGGATGCTTGTGCAAGGATGCTCAGCCAAAAATATAGGGATTATCCTGGATAAATAAATTACTTTCGAGAAATAAATAAATCTAAATCAATCATGTCTTCTAGATCTTGCTGCTTTAAGCTGAAAAGGCTTAGGAAGATTGTTCAGTAGCCTCTCCCGAACACACTGAAAATACTCATGCACTCTCTCAAAACTTCCCACCTCAGCTTCTGTAACTCCATCTACCTCAGTTTCTGTAACTCCATCTACCTCGACTTCCCTAACTGCCTCATTCATTACCTTCATGTAATCGTGACACTCATTTGATTTTAGGCCACCCAGCCACCTTCTCCCTCTGATGGCTTATAACTGCAGATTCCTTACCTTTAGATACTCCACAGGTGCCAGACTGGTCTCAGAAGTTTTCACAGCAGTAATCCCGCTCACGGCTAGGTTGCACCATGGGGCTCTGTGTTGACTTTGTTATGATATAGAAGTGACAGAATGGAGACGCACATAAGCACTATCCTTGATCACCCACGTTAGTTCCTTTCTTTCCGCAGTTCCGAACGAATATCAGGAGCTAAGGTCCATTTTATTGTCAGTTGACAATTCCTTTAAAATTTTGTTTTCCAGTGTTCAAGTAAACAATGTCCCCACCGAACACTACAGGGTTCAAGCCATGCGGTGACTGTCTGAAACAGATTTCGGTGAGGGACCCACCTCAGGTCTGCCTCTGGTGTTTGGGCTTAGGACATGACTCTAAGACCATGTGAGGAATGTGTCTGCATGCACTCAAAGGCGATCTGGAACCGTATAGGGAAATTGTATGTCCTTGAACACCAATAGTATTCATGGACCTCATGCAAGTCTCGCTCCTGCTTCAAATCTGGGGCGCCGCTCCCGCAACAGATCTTTTTTTATTTCGAAGTTATCCGGTAATTCGAAGCTAAATAGAAAAAGAAGCTTAAGTCGACAAAGTGGGACTCCACCCCAGTCGTCCTCCCCAACCCCCTCCCCCCAGCTTTCTATCCAAAGTGAAGTTGGGAAGGCGTAGCAGTGCCAATTCATCTCCCTCAATCCCAGATTTGATTCCACAGCTGGTCCCCATGTGTCCCAAATTTCCTGGCCCATCGGCGATACCACAGTAGTTTGAGGCCTTTAAGGAGGCCATGCTGCATATTTTTGGCACTCTTCTCATTCCATCTGGTGCGCTTTTGTGACCCATGGATCTGGAGAGGCATCGAGTCTGGTTACTGCCGGTGGGTCCTCCCTCATTACCGTTTCAACCCTCCTCTGGTTCTACACTGACTCTAGTGCTGACTTACCTCTGGCTCCAAAATCTGCGCCAGTTTCTTCATCAACATCGGTCCTGACTTTGCCGAAGGTCGAGCCCTTGCAGCCTTCAGTGTCTGACCTGCAACTGAATCTGTCTCCATCCCGACCATGGTCACTCTGTGATTCCACTCCAGTGCTCCTAGGTCCTGTATGTTCTGACAAAACACTTCCACTACCACGGACCCTTTCTCAGAGATACCAACATCTTTTTGGCTCAGATTCTGACCATGATTTGCCACACCCAATAATAATGATGATGGTAATGTGATGGGGTATGATTTATCCCCACATTAAGAGGACAGTGTACACATGTATTTGCACGAGACCAGTGGGCTTGATACTTCCCCTGATACAAGGTTGATCTCGCCTCTTGGACTTTCAATGGAGGAGAGTCCTGCATTTGCTGTAGGGATTAGACATACAATTGAAGGTCTAGACCTACAGCTGCTTTCTGTTGAAATCAAGCCAAATGACCTTACTGTGGTTTGACACCCTGGGCCAGCCTCAACTGAACCCTTATTTACATTTCCAGTCCTGACAGACTTATGGGCGCTTGGGTTAAGTCTTGCTCTTGCCCACCATTGACCAGGCTAGTGGCCAGTTGCCATAGACTGACACCTGCCAACCTGGATTTTATTACGTAATAGCCTACTCCTGAAAGTTTGGTGGTCCAGGCTTCTACCAGCAAAGTAAATCCTAATTCATTTCCCTCGACTCCTGCAGGCAGTGTCGAAAAGGGGACTTAGACATTCAGGACGCAATTGGTTTTGTTGGTCAGCGTGGCTTTGAGGTTAGTCAGTGCAGTCTGCCTATTAGGCCATTATATTCATACCTTCTGGGACCCGGCCAGCGACATCTTATCGGCAGTCTCAGAGGAGTTTTGGGCTTCTTTGGCTCAAGTAATTCAGGTTGACCAGGATGCCACCAAATATGTAATTAGAGCTCACCTTCATACTACTGACTACTTGGTGCGAGCAGTGGGCACTGTTGTGGTGCTCTGCCACCATGCGTGGATGCGATCAGCTGGCTTTTCTGGAGGTGTGCTGTTATCCCTTTTGGATATGCCTTTCGGTGTGTCCCGCCTATTTAGCCAGAAGGCTGACTCTGCCCTCGAACGCTTTAAGTAAGCCAGAGTCATGGTATGTTCCTTGGGCCTTTCTACTCCTGCTAATCAGTTTCCCTCCTTGAAGGGTTACTTCAGGGGGCTGGTATATAGACAGCATCGGTCCCTGCCACCCCAGCAACAGACACCCCAGTCCTTTCATGGCCAGGGCAGGAGACTAAGCAAACATCGGGCAGGTCACCAGGGACAGCATTCTTCTCAGTCCTCCATCCTTGGAGCGACAGCCTGCCAACTACTTCAGTTTGCCCTTGGCGGCACACAACCTTTATGGAAGAGACAGAATGAGATATTTTCTCCCGTGGTGGCTGTCTATCACTTCGGACAAATGGGTCCTTCAGATGGTCCAGCAGGGTTAGGCCCTTCAGTTTCTTTCCGACCCACTGCACTTTCCTCTCGCATTAAAGCAGCTTTCACAAGAGCACCTCCATCTTGTTACAAGAGTTGCAGGCAGTACTTGCAAAAGTAGCCATGGAGAGTGTGCCAGCCTTGAAAGTGGGGACAGTTGTTACTCCCGCTATTTCCTCATGAAGAAAGGCAGAGGCCTTCATCCTTTTTTAAATCTTTGCTCTCTGAATGCCTTCCTGTGGAAGAACAAAGTCAAAATGCTTACATTGGCCCACATTCTGCCTTCACTGGATCCGGGCGACTAGATTTCTTTCCTTGCACCTCCAAGAACTTTTCACCTTGTTCAAATCACCTGTTGTAATGTATTTTTCTAAAGTTTTGAAACGTGTTCCCTTCCAAACAGTTTATGGTGCCACAGTGGGATCTCAATTTGGTCCTGACTTTTTTTTATGTGTACCCCCTTTATACCTGTGCACAGCTGTTCACTGAGCTTTCTGACTCCCAAAACAGTCTCTCTTTGCAATCACTTCTGCTCGCCATGTGAGTGAGGTCCAAAATCTATCTGTGCAGCCGCCCTTCACAACACTTTCCTCTGGATAACCTTGTGTTGATGTGCAGGGTGACCTTCTTTCCTAAAGTTGTGATGCCATTTAATGTTCGGCAATCCATCATCCTCCCAACGTTGTTTGCTCCACCTCATCCCTCAAAAGAGGTGGAGAGACTAAATCGACTAAATCCCAAGGGAGCTGAGCTGGTAGATTGAGCCACTAAAGACCATTGAGTGGACAATCAGCTCTTTGATGGATTCTCTGGTGCAAAGAAAGGCAAGACGGTGCAAAAACACTCTCTCCAGATGGATAGTCCTCTGCATAAAGACCTGCTATGCCCTGGCCAAGAAGCAGCTTCCACAAGAGCTAAGGGCTCATTCCAAGGCTGCTACCACTGCATTGGCACATGAAGTGCCTGTTCTCAACATCTGCTAGTCCTCGATGTGGGCGTCTGTACCCAAGTTCACAAAGCACTAATGCCTGGACAGCCAGTTCCAATGACAAGGACATTTTGACTGTTTGGTCCTGCGGGACATTTTGGTATGAGCCACTGCCTTTGCTTTGATATCTGTTCTAAAGGTGAGGAATTGAGGAATCAGCGGATAGAAGTATCCATCAGTAGAATAAGTTACCTGCCTTCAGTAACTTTCTTTCTGGTGGATATTCTATCTAGCCGCAGATTCCTCAAAGCCCTTCCACCTCCCCATTCTGTGATTTGGTCTCCTTTCATCATCCAAAAAGGTCCCAAATTAGAGATCTGCACACTGGTACCTCTGATTGTTTTTAAGTGCTCCGCATCCATGGGCACAGAAAGAGTCAAGAAAACAAACTGACATCGGCGTGCAGGGGTGGACCATATATGTGGCTCATTTCTGGGGCAGAACAAGGCCAGAGCGGAGATGCACGATGCCACCTGGCAGTTCGCGGACGCACTGCTATGAAAACATCTGCATTCAGTTTGGCACCTACGGAATATTCTAAAGATGAGGAATCTCTGGTTAGATAGGGTATCCACCAAAAAGAGCATTACAGAAGGCAACTAACTTGTTCTCAGAGGTTAATCACCAGGCCAGTATTATCAAGAGCCTTAACACATTCTATCCAACATCAAACCATTTGTTTTCCTAATTACAGAGGATTCTGCAGCTCCAAATGATACCTAACACACAGACAACACTTTTCTTCCACACTTTCTCCAACAAAACTGCTTTAGCTCACTTTCGAGGGAACGTCTATCCTGAGGGAAGACTAATACCTACTTTTCTGGCAGGTACTCCATCACTGAGTGCTTTTGTCAGTCAGATCACGTAGAGAGGATATGCCTTTCCTTTTCAGGAGTCGACTCCCTTCATCACTTCTTTATGCTCTTCTCAATCTTTGGTGGGCTATGCCAGCCTTCTCCAACAGGAGGTTTGTGTCCTTCTGAAGGAGGGAGTAATAGAGCTAGTTCCCAAAGGTCGAGATTGGACAGGCATGTTAGTCCATTACTCTCTATTTCCCGAAGATAGATACGTTGTCTCATTCTGGACCTTTGTCCCGCAAATCTCCTGTCCTGGATGGCGTCTGTAAATCTGCAGGACCCGTTCCAGTGATTTGTAGTGGCTTCTACTCTTTAATAGTTTGCGTGCATTAATTCAACATCTCTTGTGTTCACGAATGTCATGTCGCTAGTTGAGACGCATCTTACAGGTCAGCGATACATGTATTCCCATATATCAATGATTGTCTACAAAAGGTGGGCTCACCTCACCTGGTGTTAGACTGTCTACTGAACATGAGCTCCCTCCTCTTCGACTTTGCCTTCAAATTATTCCCACCTCCTCAGAGTCCTGGATATTTGGGATTGATCCCAATCCTTTACAAGGTAGCTCATCTTCCTGCTGCTCTGACAGTCTTGTAGCTTTTTTGGTATATATCTCCTATATCCTACTTGCACCTGATGCACAGTGGCACATATAAGCTTTTCTTTTGTTTTTGTGTATTCATTGGATGAGCATTGTGGGAGTTTTGACGGAACCCATTCAGATCTTGCCTGGGGCAGTTAAAGACCTGCGGTGGCGGCTGGTGCAAAGTTATCTGACTTGTAGAAATCCTTATTGCCTCTTCACTTTGTAAGTGTGGTCATCGTACTGCAATGAGGATCAGAGACTTCACATAAAAACACTTAAGCTGTGGGCGATATTTCTAGTCCCCAAGGCATTAGTCTTCTTTTGGTGGTTGGTCAGCTAAAGTCCTTATGGACAACAGGATAGTGATGTGCTATACCAACAGACTGTTTAACGGGGACTCTCCCCTATGCTTGGAAGCATTGAGGCTATGGTGTCTGTTCCCTGCCCAAAATGTTTGGCTTTTGGTCAGTCATTTTGCCGATTGCCTCAGTGTGTGGCAGATGACTTCACTTGGTGTCACTTTGCTGACTGTAAGTGGCATCTTCATCTGGCAGTGGTTCTGTCCTCCTTCCCCTCTGAGACAGTCCTCCAGTGGACCTCTTTGCCACTCAAGAAAGCATTCGCTTTAAACTCTTTTGTGCTCTCTATTGTCTGCTGCAAGAGACCCGAAGAGACTCGTTCTGCTGGTGGTGGGCTTGGTGCTTCATTACACGTTCCCATCTATAGCTCTCATTCATTTGTGTTCTCAAGAAATTATATCAGAACCACACACATGCTGTTGCTGGACAAGCCTAGGAAGCTGTGGTATTGAGATCTGCAACACCTCTTTCTGTGCCCTTCACGTCTGCTTTCACTGAGTGCAGCACTTTACCCCGAATGTGAGTGTACGTTCTTCATGTGAACTTCCAGGGCCTCCCTCGTCTTGCCTATAGATGGAATGGGTCAGTCTGAGTGCCTTTTCTTTCCCCCAGAGGTGGATGGTATTAGCTTGGCAGTGCACCTGATCAAGCCGCCTGTTTTGATGCATTTATTGAGGTGGTTGTCTTCCATGTTACCTGCCTTTTGTTATTCATTAGTGGGAACGAAGTCTAATACTTGCTTTTATGATGGGTTCACCATTCAAGCCCATGCACGTTTGTTCTTAAAGCTTCACACTCTTCAGGCACTTTTTAGGTCGAGCCTCGAGTAGCGCGCAAGCGCTGCTCTGCGAGACTTTATGTAAGGGGCATTTGAAAGCTGACCACACGCTCGTGCACAATGGCCTTTTCCGTGCGGTTACCCGCACGATGCACGAGCGTGTGGTCAGCTCAGCACGCTGCCGCGCTCGCTCGCCCCCGCTCCTCTCTGATCCGGCACAGGTCAGTGCCACGCTGTGCTGCGTGTACAAAGGCTGCTTGTTCACTTATAATAAATGCTCGGACCAGCTGATTTCCAGGAGTTCGCAGTCACTTTCAGTTTCGTTCCAGTGTTGTGCAGCACTCACCTGGGGATGGCAATAGGGGGACAACACCCAGCAGGCAGACGCAACGCCGCACACAAACCTCTTCACAACAGCCCCGACGGCACAGACTGCAGGTATGTCCGCAGCAGAACCACCCCGCGCGTACAGTTAATATAAAAAGTGTTGCAGTGTCCTGTGTAGAAAATGAACTGCCACGGTTTCCTTTTCGAAATAGTTGCATCTTAAAGTTCTGTTAGGCTCTGTTTTCAAGGCGTCGGTTGAATTGTACATTTTTTGTTGTTGTAGCTTGGCACCAGTGAAACAGGACGTGTCTATCTGTCTCACAGGCAGCATCCCCGTAGCCTGTTGTCATTCTTAGCGCTTGTTTAGAGTTCGCTGCAGTATAGGGGAAGGGGAGGGGAGGGGGTGGGGAGCTGTTCATGTGTTCCTGATTATGACTGCACTATTTTGTTGCTGTATTGTTTACATTATGTTTTACTATACATAGTCTTGTGTACCCGCACATACTTGTGTATCTCTGCACATGCTTGTGTTACTGTATGTACACTTACTTATGTTACTCATTGTACAGAGTGTTGTTCTGCAATCTGCACACACCCTTGTGTTTGTGTACACGGACACATCGATACACTCAGGGCACAAGTCCTAAACGGCGCATGACATTACGGCGCACGACATTACGGCGCACAACATCACACATGGCATCACAGGAATTGACATCATAGAAAGTGGCATCACAAGCCACGACTTTACAGGAAGTGGCATCACAAGAAGTGACATCAGATCTAAAGCCCTCACATATATGTTTAGCAGGTCTATCATGTGTACGTTTGAGCGCATTGCGAGGACAATAGCACAGTGAGCTATGGAAGATGATATGTGACTTCTACACCTTGCAGTCCCCCAGTTTTATGTAACACACCCTGTACATTCATTTACAAACTTATATAATTTATTGTACATGTAATATGCACCTGTTGATGTAAAGCGCTCTGACACCCTGCATTGGAATGAGTAGGGCTATACAAGAACAAGCATTGGCATAGCCAATAGGTCTCGCCTTGGGGACCTTATAAGTGTTTAGCCATGCAACGGTTGATGTTGTTGCACCAAGGATATTGTGCTGCATAACTAAATACTTATAAGGTCCCAAAAGCGAGACCTATTGGCTATGCCAATGCTTGTTTCTGATTGCCATCACATTAAATTGTCATGATAGATTAGATAGAATAGATAGGATAGATTCAAGAGGTGAATAAATATGCAAGGAGAAGTATCCATAACC
Source organism: Calotriton arnoldi (assembly GCA_963921515.1). NCBI lineage: Eukaryota > Metazoa > Chordata > Amphibia > Caudata > Salamandridae > Calotriton > Calotriton arnoldi. The sequence continues at coordinate 2,230,545 of CAWUFW010002283.1, read as the reverse complement.
AAAACAAGTTACTTTCCTTACATATGAATCTTTTTGCTGGCTGTCTCCCCAATCTGAGGAGTGGTCTTGCATTTTTATTAATAAGGTTCCAATTTACTTTACTTTTCTCTACTTGCCCGTTTTGTCAATTTTGTCTCTGCCTTTGAGGATGTGGAAATAGAGACAGGAAGTGTTCTCAGTGTGCTGGATGGCACTTTGAGGCTCCATGATGCTGTTTCTGGTGAGGTACCAGAGTCTACTTGGAACCATTAGGAGTCCGGTTGGCGCAGAATAGCCATTTCAAATTTTCCAGATCCAGTCTAACACTTCAATGCATTTCTTGATCTCTACACCATTGAAAGGAAGTCCATTATCATATTTTAGAATACTCATTATACCCCCTCCCAAAGATGTTATCAAGAATTAAGAATTCCACCACGGCTGATGTGCAGGATTCTTCCCTGACAAGCAGAAACCTTGAATATTTAGCTATAAGGTCTAACAAATAATGTCCTGATTCCAACTAGTAATAGTAATCAATCGCTACAGTTGCTCACACCATTTCTGGGATGCTTGACATGATGGTTTTGCTGGAAAATCAGTTTTTTTCGTAATTTGTCAAAGGTAACCTGATTGCATGATATCATCTAGTGTAGGAAACCGTATCTTTTCTCTTAATAACTTATTGGTTGCTACTCTTCCAGAGTGATTTTCGTGAACAATGTCAGGTATTCTTCTGCGTAGCAAAAGTGGAATAAAAATGCACTCTTCTCAACAGCGCATGTCTACAGACATGGTCATTTCACTCTAGTTGCTTAAAAGCGAACATGCACCACTGCATTCAATTTACTAGCTCTTTTAACATGTATGCACTGTTGGATTACCTAAATCAAACTCTTGCAAGGTAACCTCTTCCATTATACCTTTTATGAGTTATGACTGCAAAACTAATTTTGAGGGTTGATTGTTTTATGATAAAAATGATATTCTCCTCTGCAAGAGATGTACCATTGTCTGTGGCTGCTAATGGATGACTCGATCTGTAATTATCTGGATTATATTCTTTACCTGGTTTATGTCCTTTTATCATCCTAATCCTTGGGGCGCATGCCCCATCTTTCAATTCTTGGTGTCATTTTTTGCTTTGGAATTCACAAAAGTAGTGACCAGTAACCGTTTTAAATGCTTTGCCAAAACAAGAAATGATTTTGCTTACAAGCCCATTCCGCTGCTAATCTCTTCTAGGTACCCTTTAAGTACACAGCCATGCACAGATGACAACTGTCACAAATGTTACCATCCTGTAAGCCATAAAAAACTCAAGACAATCGTCTGTGATACTTGACCTTTCCCCCCTTTCGGTTTTTCAAAAGTCTTTCAATTGCTAAGTTTAGCCATCATAAATTTTTTTTTTTTTTTTTTTAACTAAATGTTCCATGTTAAACCTCAGATCCTAAAGCTGCGTCATTACTGTTAGGGCTTTAAAGAGCTGGACAGCTTACATAAGGAAATAGAGGTGATGTTCCCAAATTCCACCAGCTGCTGCATTAACATGCCTAACTGGGGGTAAACCTGGCGATAATCCCTGCTCCAAGACGATGCCAAGTAGGTGAAGTGTAACCCCTTTATCTCCCACATCACCAAATTAGACTACGGACACAGCGCTCTTTATTATCTCCATTCCTCTACATGGAGAAACCTCATACAGTTACTGAACGTTTCAATTTTCAGTTCCAGATTTCTGCTGATAATGCACAGCCTGCGATCTTCATTGTTTGACATCTCTATAAAAGTAAACTGACAATCCTTCAACCATCAACCAAGTCTAGCATGTAATCTAACTCCTTCATAATGCTATACTGGAAACTTTGGAGCAGACAGTCTGCTCCATGGTAATATCCTGTATATTGGTCACCCCAAAACTTAACAATCAATAATTCCAATATGAAGCAACATCTACAATATAAACCTTAGAACCACATCAATAGAACCATCACTGACGTATTTCTGTTTCTGACTGTATCCCACAATTAATTTAGGCTGTTTTTACTTTCTATCTACCTGCGGAGTCTGAGCAACCGATCTCACCCGATTTACAACTCCGATCCTTCAGCCATTCACTTTGTACTGCAAACCTTGCTTTGTAGGGCACATTTCAAGTTTTGCCTCTTGTATTTTTAAAACACTTCTTATTGTTTTTTGTATATATTGAATGAAACAGTGTACAGCTAGCAGCACCCTGTTACCCAGTATTATCTTTTGTCCTTTGTAGTGCCCCTCCATCATTAAGGCATGGAGCCTGCTCTCAACACCTTTGAAAACATTTCAAAGTCCTCCTACATAATGGTGCATTACTCTACAATATAACACCAAACCATAATCCCCTCTCACCCCTTTGTCCATCTCTCACCACCTTGCCATCTTTGTGAACCCAAGTCCCTCAAACGTGACCCATTACCATAGGATGAACTTTTATTCGTTTTTCAATAAAGGCTTTGACGGGCTGGAGACGAGACCTTTGAGGACATCATTCTTGTGTTCCATTCATGAGTGTACATATAGATGGACTTTTAAAACATGCCGAATAATGTTTGGGCTTGCAGGGAAGATACACATGCAACTTTTGTCTTATTCCTGCAAGCATTCATAGCTATTGATTACGTTTCCACATGTTTATGCAGAAAGACATCACAATACTACTTTATGATGGAGACTGATGATTTTGATTTTGGTGATAAAAGTTGATCCAAGGTTTTTTTTTTTTAAGTATGCACCCCACCACATGTTCATTATGCCTTGTATTACACTTTACCATATATTTCAGTCGTTCCAATCAGATAAATTCTGTTAATGTTTTGCAATTTTGCAAAACCATTGTGATGTCTACTAAGGCAAGATCTGACAGTTTTGCTTGTTCGATGGGTATTTCCTCTTTACAAAGCGCAAGTTTTGTAAACCGTTATGTGGTACTTGAATGCTTCGTAACACCCATAGTGACACTAGTTTGGGGATCGAGTAATTTTGTATCTGAAAGAGACACGTTAGTGACAGATTCCTTACCTTAGAATATCCCCAGGCGTCAGGCTGGATCCGGAACGTTTTTGCGTAGCAGTACCCTTGCGCGTCGGTAGGCGGCGTCGTGCGGCTCCGTCGTTGGCGTCGGGATCGCCGGGATGACGTCGCGAGCAGTACTTAGACACCGCCCCTGCGCGCTGACGTCAGTTCTTTCTTTTTCCGTGCCAGTAAGCGCAGATCCGGGAAGAGCAGTGCCCTAGTCATTTTTTGACTAAGTTTTTGGGTGATTTTTTCACTGTTTTCTCGAGTCTCTCGACTCCGAAGGTGTTGGTAGGGATGCCCGGCTTCAAGCCATGCGACACCTGTGGTCGAATGATGTCGATCACAGACCCACATCAGGAGTGTCTTATCTGAAAGAGACACGTTAGTGACAGATTCCTTACCTTAGAATATCCCCAGGCGTCAGGCTGGACCCGGAAAGTTCCCTGCGTAGCAGCACCCCTGCGCGTCGGCAGGCGGCGTCGTGCGGCTCCGCGTCCGTCGTCGGCGTCGTGATCGCCGGGATGACGTCGCGGGCAGTACTTAGGCGCCGCCCCTGCGCGCTGACGTCAGTTCTTCTTTTTCCGCGCCAGTAAGCGCAGATCCGGGAAGAGCAGTGCCCTAGTCACTTTTTGACTATCTTTTTGTGAAATTTTTCACTGTTCTCTTCAACGAGTCTTCACGACTCCTAAGGTGTCGTAGGGATGCCCGGCTTTAAGCCCTGCGAGGTATGTGGTCGTATGATGTCCATCACGGACCCCCACCTCGAGTGTCTCTTCTGCCTCGGCCGAGGCCACGACACGAAGTCGTGCCCTGACTGCCGGAAACTTCATCCGAAGGCTTTGCGAGAGCGGTCTCGAAAGCTCCTTGAAGTCCGGCAGTCGGCTCCGCGCCGCAGCAAGCCCCGGTCCCGGGAGAGGTCGAGGGGCCGGACGCGGAGTCCCCGCCGTTCGTCGGAATCCAAGTCTTCGCGCTCCTCCGGTAAGTCGAAGCACAAGAAGTCTAAGCGGCGTCATCGCTCTAAGACTTCGCCTCGCCGGTCGCGCGACTCGGCTGAGGTCCCTGTCGGCACCGTCCCCGCCCCCGCGGCCCCGGACGTGCCTGTCGAGTTGCCCCCGCATTACCCGTCCTTCCCGGGTTCGGGGCGACTCCGGCCGAAGTACAGAAATTCCTGTCGGCCATGGCCCGCCTCTTCGGGCCTCAAGGTCCCTCCGGTGCGCCTTCGGGCCCCGCGGGCCAGATGGGGTTGCTCCGGCGTCGCCGTCGACTCCGGTCCCGGCGTCGCCTGTCCCACCAGCCTTCGTCCCGGCCTCGGCTCCGGCCCCGGCCTCGACCCCGGTTCCGGTGGTGCCGCAACCTCCATCGACGCCGGTTGACCTAACCACGCCTCCGCCGACGCCGATGTCCCCGGTGCCGTTTCCGACGCCGTCCGGGGCTCCGGGCGGCGTCGTTCCCCGGTTCTCCCCGGGTCCGGACATGGAGCCGGACCGGCGTCGCCCGACGCCGGTTCCGGCGCCGATGAGGCCTTGGGTCCCTTATGTCCCTCCTCCTCCATCTTTTCAACCTGAGGAGGACCAGGAGAGCTGGGAGGGGTCTGGCGACCCTCTCACACAACAGTGCGAGTTTGACCCGGACTGGGTTGAGGAACTTGGGGATGCCAGTGGGCTGGATACCTCCCCGACTCTGGCATGCTGTCTCCTCCCGTGGCAACGGAGGAGGGGGCTAATTTTGCAACGGTGTTGCGTAGAGCTGCTGGAGCCTTAAATCTCCAGTTGCCTACAGTGGCCGTCAGGACTAACCTCCTGACTGAAGTGCTTCAGCCGGCGGCCTCCTCTTCGGAGCCTGTGCTGCCGTTCAACGATGCACTCACTGACGTTCTTTTGGGTGCCTGGTCCAAACCCACCACAGGGGCTCCTGTGGATAGGAACGTGGCCCGACGCCATCGCCCGGCTCCGGGCGACCCCCTGTTTCTCTCCCAACACCCCACCCCTGAGAGCTTGGTTGTCCAAGCCTCTGCCTCCCAAACAGCCTTCCCTACCGCCCCTCCGGATAGGGAATCCAAGCGCCTGGATCACTTTGGGAAGAAGGCTTTCTCTTCCTCCAGTGCTGGCTTGCGGTCTGTTAATACCGCTTGCCTCTTGGGCCGATACACCCACTCCCTGTGGGATTCGGTGGCTGATGTTTTGCCGCAGTGTTCTGAGGAGGTCCAGACACTGCTTACCCGCGCTATTGCGGAAGGGCGTGATGCGGCTAAGTATACCATCCGCTGTGGCCTTGATACCGCCGACTCGCTGGGCAGATCGCTTGCAACGACGGTGGCGCTGCGTCGCCACGCCTGGCTGAGAACCACTGGTTTTCAGGGGATGTCCAGAATACTCTCATGGACATGCCCTTTGATGGAGTCGGTCTCTTTGGTTCAAAGGCGGACCATGCGCTGGAGCGTTTCAAGGATTCACGGGCTACTGCTAAGTCCCTGGGCCTTGCTGTTGTGCGCCCTCCGCATACGTCTGCTTTTCGCCCCTTTCGTGGCCACGGAAGGGGCGCCCAGTCACGTCCACAGCCCGGCCAGCGGCCCGCGCAGCAAGCGCCTTCGCGTGGCCGAGGACGTGGATACCGCCGTGGCGGTTCGGGCAACCAGCGTGCGGGTCAGGCCACCACCTCCAACCCGTCCGCGGCCTCCAAGCCCTCCTAGTCCCTCCTTTCAGGTGCACAGCACGCCAGTCGAGGGCAGGGTCCGCCATCACCTTCACCACTGGCGTCCCATCACCTCGGACAAGTGGGTCTTGGACATTGTCCGAAGGGGCTACTCCCTCCCCTTCGAGACCACCCCCCAGCCATGCCACCTCAATTCCACCGCATGTCAGGGGATCACTTGGTGCTTCTACAGAAGGAAGTCACGGCCCTCTTGGCCAAGAGGGCCATCGAGCATGTTCCGACCCCAGAAGTAGGGCGTGGTTGCTACTCCCACTACTTTCTGGTGCCCAAAAGGACAAGGAGGACATGCGTCCTATCTTGGACCTCCGGAACGTCAATCGCTTCCTCCGGAAGGAGAAGTTCAAGATGCTCACCCTAGCTCAGGTCTTGACTGCCCTCGACCCCGGAGACTGGTTGGTAGCGTTGGACTTGCAGGACGCCTATTTCCACATCCCCGTCCTGCCGGCCCACCGGCGTTACCTTCGGTTCACGGTAGGCCTCGAGCATTTTCAGTTCACCGTGCTCCCCTTTGGCCTTACCAGTGCCCCTCGGGTGTTCACGAAAGTGATGGCGGTGGTCGCAGCTCATCTGCGCCGGGCAGGGGTTTCAGTCTTCCCCTACCTCGACGACTGGCTGCTGAAGGCGGGCTCGTCCCAGGCAGTTGTCTCCCACCTCCAGACTACGGCCGAACTCCTGCACTCGCTGGGGTTCTCCATCAATGTGCCAAAGTCGCATCTGATTCCTTCTCCACAGCTCCTTTTCATCGGAGCAGTTCTGGACACGACGCAGTTTCGGGCCTATCCTCCCGAACGGCGAGTCCGGGATATTCAGGCTATGATTCCGATCTTTCAGCCCTTATCCTGGGTTTCGGTACGGATGACCCTGAGGCTGCTGGGCCTCATGGCCTCCTGCATCCTGCTGGTCACTCATGCCAGATGGCATATGCGGGCTCTGCAGTGGGACCTGAAGTTCCAGTGGGCGCAGCACCAGGGCGACCTGTCCGATCACGTCCAGATCTCGGAGGGGACTGCAAAACAGTTGCAGTGGTGGCTCTCGAACCGGCAATGGGTCATGGGCAGATCCCTCTCCCTTCCCCAGCCAGAGCACACAGTTGTGACGGACGCGTCCCTTCTGGGATGGGGCGGTCACATGGGAGAGGCGGAGATCAGAGGCCTCTGGTCTCCGGCGGAGTCCCGGCTCCATATCAACCTTCTGGAGCTCCGGGCGATCCGACTTGCACTCAAGGCATTCCTTCCCTCTGTCAAAGGGAAGGTAGTGCAGGTGTTCACAGACAACACCACTGCCATGTGGTACTGCAACAAACAAGGCGGGGTGGGGTCGTGGACCCTTTGTCAGGAGGCTCTGCGCCTCTGGACATGGCTGGAACACCAGGGCATGTTCCTGGTGGTTCAACACCTGGCAGGTTCCCTGAACGCCAGGGCGGACGAACTCAGCCGCAGGTGCATGATGGATCACGAATGGCGTCTTCACTCGGAAGTGGCGCAAGGACTCTTTCTACAGTGGGGAGAGCCTTGGTTAGATCTATTCGCCACCGAAGGGAACGCGCAATGTCATCAGTTCTGCGCGTTGGAATTTCCAAGGCGGCACTCGCTCGGCGACGCTTTTCGTCACGAGTGGAGTTGCGGTCTATTGTACGCCTTTCCGCCTATACCACTTCTACCCAGAGTGTTGAAGAAGATTCGGCACGACCGGGCCCAAGTCATTCTTGTGGCTCCGGACTGGGCTCGAAGAGTTTGGTATCCCGAGCTACTCAATATGAGCGTAGATCCCCCGATCCGTCTGCCTCTTCGGGAGGATCTTCTGTCGCAGCAGCAGGGGACGGTCCTCCACCCGAACCTGTCCAGTCTACACCTGCTTGCGTGGAGATTGAGCGGCGGCAGTTGATTCCTTTCGACTTGCCTCCCGAAGTTTGTGATGTGATTCTGGCAGCCAGGCGTCCCTCCACTAAGGTGGTATACGCCTGCAGGTGGAACAAATTTGTGGCATGGTGCACAGCAAAGGCTGTGGATCCCCTTTCTGCCCCTCTTTCTGAGGTCCTTCTGTTCCTTCTCTCTCTGGCCCAACAGGGTTCTGCCCTGGGTACCATCAAGGGTTATCTTTGTGCTATCTCGGCCTTCCTCAGGCTCCCTGATCAGCCCTCCCTTTTCAAGTCCCCTGTTGTTAACAGGTTCTTAAAGAGCATTACTCACCTCTTCCCTCCTGTTCCGTTTGTGATGCCTCAGTGGGACTTAAACTTGGTTCTTACCTTTTTAATGTGCGCTCCCTTTGAGCCTCTACATAACTGTCCTCTTCGTCTTCTGACTCTGAAGACAGCCTTTCTGGTGGCCATCACCTCCGCTCGGCGGGTGAGTGAGCTCCAGGCTCTATCTTGCAAACCTCCCTTTCTGTCTGTTCATCCAGACAAGGTTGTTCTTCGGACGCGTCCGTCCTTCTTGCCAAAGGTGGTTACTGCTTTCCACATTGGGCAGACCATCACTTTGCCCACCTTCTTTCCGCCTCCGCATCCTTCCAGAGAGGAAGAGAGGCTCCACCGTCTGGACCCAAAACGTGCGCTCTCCTTCTATATTGACCGCACAAAACACTTCCGGGTGGATGACCAGCTCTTTATTGGCTACGTGGGCGCCAAAAAGGTCGGGCGGTGCACAAGAGGACCATCTCCCGCTGGGTTACCTTGTGCATCAAGACCTGCTATTCTTTGGCTAAAAGGAGCCTCCTGTTGGGCTGCGTGCCCATTCCACCAGGGCAACGGCTGCTACCACGGCCTTGGGCCGCGGTGTTCCGCTGCCGGTTATCTGTCAGGCAGCTACGTGGGCCTCGCTGCACACGTTTACAAAGCATTACTGCCTTGACAGTCAGGTCCGGAGGGACGGCTTCTTTGGCCGTTCTGTCCTCCAGGACTTCCTTGTCTGATCTTTGTTCGCAGACCCACCACCGGGGTTGGTATTGCTGGGGTATCTATTCTAAGGTAAGGAATCTGTCACTAACGTGTCTCTTTCAGATGCACAAGTTACTAACTTGTGTAACGATATATCTGTAAGAGACAGTAGTTAGTGACAGATTCCTACCGCCCACCCATCCTCCCCGTTCTGCGAACTGATTTCTAGGGTTAAGGACATCCCTTTCAGGGCCCTAGTATTTTTCAGACACCTATGTCAGCTTCTTGCATGGCTCTGCGTTCCTGGCGCGGAAAGTCGTGTACAGAACTGACGTCAGCGCGCAGGGGCGGCGCCTAAGTACTGCCCGCGACGTCATCCCGGCGATCACGACGCCGACGACGGACGCGGAGCCGCACGACGCCGCCTGCCGACGCGCAGGGGTGCTGCTACGCAGGGAACTTTCCGGGTCCAGCCTGACGCCTGGGGATATTCTAAGGTAAGGAATCTGTCACTAACTACTGTCTCTTACAGATATATCGTTACACAAGTTAGTAACTTGTGCTACTGCCTCGGCCGCGACCACGACACCAAGTCGTGCCCCGACTGCCGGGCCTTGCATCCGAAGGCTTTGCGAGAGCGGTCTCGAAAGCTCCTCGAGGTCCGGCAGTCGGCTCCGCGCCACGCCAAGCCCCGGTCACGTGAGAGGTCGAGGGGCCGGTCGCGGAGTCCTCATCGGTCGTCGGGGTCCAAGTCCTCATCGGTCGTCGGGGTCCAAGTCTTCGCACTCCTCCTGTAAGTCGAAGCATAAGAAGTCGAAGAAGCGTCATCGCTCGACGACTTCCCCTCGCCGGTCTCGCGACTCGGCTGAGGGTCCTGTCGGCACCGTCCCCGTGGCTCCGGGAGTGCCTGTGGAGCCGCCCCCGCATTACCCGTCCTTCCCGGGTTCGGGGGCGACTCCGGCCGAGATACATGAGTTCCTGTCGGCCATGGCCCGCCTCTTCGAGCCTCAAGGTCCCCCGGTGCGCCTTCGGGCCCCACGGGCCCTGATGGGGTTTCTCCGGCGCCGCCGGCGACTCCGGTCCCGGCGCTGCCTGCCACACCAGCCTCGACCCCGGCTCCGGTGCTGCCACAACCCCGATCGACGCCAGTTGACCTGACGACACCTCCACCGGCGCCGATCTCTCCGGTGCCGTTCCCGACGCCGCCCGGGGCCCCGGGCGGCGTCGTTCCCCGGTTCTCTCAGGACACGGCGCCGGACCGGCGTCGCTCGACGCCGGCTCCGACGCCGATAGGACCTTGGGTCCCGCATGTCCCTCCTCCTTATTTTGAACCAGAATTGGAGGACGAGGAGAACTGGGAGGGGTCTGATGATCCTCTCACACAGCATTGTGAGTTTGATCAGGACTGGGCTGAGGAGCTTGGGGATGCCAGTGGTCTGGACACCTCACCTGACTCTGGCATGCTTTCTCCTCCTTCCGTGGCAACGGAGGAGGGAGCAAACTTTGCAACGGTGTTGCGTAGAGCAGCTGGGGCCTTACACCTCCAGTTGCCTACAGTGGCTGTCAGGACTAACATCCTGACGGAAGTGCTTCAGCCGGCGGCTACCTCCTCGGAGCCACTGCTGCCGTTTAACGAGGCGCTTTCAGACGTTCTTTTGGGCACCTGGTCAAAGCCCACCACAGGGGCTCCTGTGGATAGGAACGTGGCCCGACGCCATCTTCCTGCTCCGGGCGACCCCCTGTTCCTCTCCCAACACCCCACTCCTGAGAGCTTGGTGGTCCAAGCCTCTGCTTCCCAAAGCGCCTTCCCTACCGCTCCCCCGGATAGGGAATCCAAACGCCTGGATCAATTTGGGAAGAAGGTCTTTTCTTCCTCCAGTGCTGGCTTGCGGTCCGTCAATACCACTTGCCTCTTGGGCCGATATTCCCACTCCTTGTGGGACTCGGTGGCGCAAGTTCTGCCCCAGTGTCCTGAGGAGGTCCAGACACTGCTTACCCGCGCCATTGCGGAGGGAAGAGATGCGGCAAAGTACACCATCAGATGTGGCCTTGATACCGCCGACTCGCTAGGCAGATCGCTTGCGACGACAGTGGCGCTGTGCCGTCACGCCTGGCTGAGAACCACTGGTTTCTCGGGTGATGTCCAAAACACCCTTATGGACATGCCCTTTGATGGGATCGGTCTTTTTGGGAACAAGGCAGACCATGCGCTGGAGCGCTTTAAGGACTTGCGGGCTACGGCCAAGTCCTTGGGCCTTTCTGCTGTACGCCCTCCGCAGCCGTCTGCTTTTCGCCCCTTTCGTGGCCATGGTAGGGGCGCCCAGTCACGTCCGCTGCCCAGCCACCGGCCCGCGCAGCAAACGTCTTCGCGTGGCCGAGGACGTGGCTCCCGCCGTGGCGGGTCAGGCAACCAGCGTGTGGGTCAGGCCACCAACCCCGCCCCGTCCGCAGCCTCCAAGCCCTCCTAGTCCTTCTTTTCAGGTGCACAGCACGCCAGTAGGGGGCAGGGTCCGCCATCACCTTCACCACTGGCGTGCCATCACCTCGGACAGGTGGGTCTTGGACATTGTCCGAAGGGGCTACTCCCTCCCCTTCGAGACCATTCCCCCAGCCATGCCACCTCAATTCCACCGCATGTCCGGGGATCACTTGGTGCTTCTTCAGAAGGAAGTTGCGGCCCTTTTGGCCAAGAGGGCCATCGAGCGCGTTCCGACCCCCGAAGTAGGACGTGGTTGCTACTCCCACTACTTTCTGGTGCCCAAAAAGGACAAGGAGGACATGCGTCCTATCTTGGACCTCCGGAACATCAATCGCTTCCTCCGGAAGGAGAAGTTCAAGATGCTCACCCTAGCTCAGGTCTTGACTGCTCTCGACCCTGGAGACTGGATGGTAGCGTTGGACTTGCAGGACGCATATTTCCACATCCCCGTCCTGCCGGCCCACCGGCGTTACCTGCGGTTCACGGTAGGCCTCGAGCATTTTCAGTTCACCGTGCTCCCTTTTGGCCTTACCAGCGCACCTCGGGTGTTCACGAAAGTGATGGCGGAGGTCGCAGCTCATCTGCGCCGGGCAGGGGTTCCAGTCTTCCCCTACCTCGACGACTGGCTGCTGAAGGTGGGCTCGTCCCAGGCAGTCGTCTCCCACCTCCAGACTACGGCCGAACTCCTGCACTCGCTGGGGTTCTCCATCAACGTGCCGAAGTCGCACCTGATTCCTTCTCCACAGCTCCTTTTCATCGGAGCAGTTCTGGACACGACGCAGTTTCGGGTTTATCCTCCCGAACGGCGAGTCCCGGATATTCAGGCTATGATTCCGATCTTTCGGCCTCTATCCTGGGTTTCGGTACGGATGACCCTGAGGCTACTGGGCCTCATGGCCTCCTGCATCCTGCTGGTCGATCATGCCAGATGGCATATGCGGGCTCTGCAGTGGGACCTGAAGTTCCAGTGGGCGCAGCACCAGGGCAACCTGTCCGATCACGTCCAGATCTCAGAGGGGACTGCAAAACAGTTGCAGTGGTGGCTCTCGAACCGGCAATGGGTCATGGGCAGATCCGTCTCCCTTCCCCAGCCTGAGCACACAGTTGTGACGGACGCGTCCCTTCTGGGATGGGGCGGTCACATGGGAGAGGCGGAGATCAGAGGCCTCTGGTCTCCGGCGGAGTCCCGGCACCATATCAACATTCTGGAGCTCCGGGCGATCCGACTTGCACAATAGACATTCCTTCCCTCTGTCAAAGGGAAGGTAGTGCAGGTGTTCACAGACAACACCACCGCCATGTGGTACTGCAACAAACAGGGCGGGGTGGGGTCGTGGACCCTATGTCAGGAGGCTCTGCGCCTCTGGACATGGCTGGAACATCAGGGCATATTCCTGATGGTTCAACACCTGGCAGGTTCCCTGAACGCCAGGGCGGACGAACTCAGCCGCAGGTGCATGATGGATCACGAATGGCGTCTTCACTCGGAGGTGGCGCAAAGTCTCTTTTAGAAGTGGGGAGAGCCTTGGTTAGATCTGTTCGCCACCGAAGAGAACGCGCAATGTCAGCAGTTCTGCGCGTTGGAATTTCCAAGGCGGCACTCGCTCGGCGACGCTTTTCGTCGCGAGTGGAGTTGCGGTCTGTTGTACGCCTTTCCGCCTATACCACTTCTACCCAGAGTGTTGAAGAAGATTCGGCGCGACCGGGCCCAAGTCATTCTTGTGGCTCCGGACTGGGCTCGAAGAGTTTGGTATCCCGAGCTACTCAGTATGAGCGTCGATCCCCTGATCCGCCTGCCTCTTCGGGAGGATCTTCTGTCGCAACAGCAGGGGACGGTCCTCCACCCGAACCTGTCCAGTCTACACCTGCTTGCGTGGAGATTGAGCGGCGGAGGTTGATTCCTTTCGACTTGCCTCCCGAAGTTTGTGATGTGATTCTGGCAGCCAGGCGTCCCTCCACTAAGATGGTATACACCTGCAGGTGGAACAAGTTTGTGGCATGGTGCACAGCAAAGGCTGTGAATCCCCTTTCTGCCCCTCTTTCTGAGGTTCTTCTGTTCCTTCTTTCTCTGGCCCAACAGGATTCTGCCCTGGGTACCATCAAGGGCTATCTTTGTGCAATCTCGGCCTTCCTCAGGCTTCCTGATCAGCCCTCTCTTTTTAAGTCCCCTGTTGTTAACAGGTTTCTTAAAGCCATTACGCACCTCTTTCCTCCTGTTCCATTTATAATGCTTCAGTGGGACTTAAATTTGGTTCTTACCTTCTTAATGTGCGCTCCCTTTGAGCCTCTGCATAAGTGTCCTCTTCGTCTTCTGACTCTGAAGACAGCCTTTCTGGTGGCCATCACCTCCGCTCGGCGGGTGAGTGAGCTCCAGGCTCTTTCATGCAAACCCCCCTTTCTGTCTGTTCATCCAGACAAGGTTGTTCTTAGGACGCGTCCGTCCTTCTTGCCAAAGGTCTTTACTGCCTTCCACATTGGGCAGACCATCACTTTGCCCACCTTCTTTCCGCCTCCGCATCCTTCCAGAGAGGAAGAGAGGCTCCACCGTCTGGACCCAAAACGTGCGCTTTCCTTTTACATCAACCGCACACAACACTTCCGGGTGGATGACCAGCTATTTGTTGGCTACGTGGGCGCCAAAAAAGGTCGGGCGGTACACAAGAGGACCATCTCCCGCTGGGTCATCTTGTGTATCAAGGCCTGTTATTCTTTGGCTAAGAAGGAGCCTCCTGTTGGGCCGCGTGCCCATTCCACCAGGGCTACGGCTGCTACCACGGCTTTAGGCCGCGGTGTTCCGTTGCAGGATATATGTCAGGCAGCTACGTGGGCCTCGCTGCACACGTTTACCAAACATTACTGCCTTGACGGCCAGGTCCGGAGGGACGGCTTCTTTGGCCGTTCTGTCCTCCGGGACTTCCTTGTCTGAATCTGTTCGCAGACCCACCACCGGGGTTGGTATTGCTGGGGTATCTATTCTAAGGTAAGGAATCTGTCACTAACGTGTCTCTTTCAGATGCACAAGTTACTAACTTGTGTATCTGAAAGAGACACGTTAGTGATAGATTCCTTACCTTAGAATATCCCCAGGCGTCAGGCTGGATCCGGAAAGTTTTGCGTAGCAGTACCCTTGCGCGTCGGTAGGCGGCGTCGTGCGGCTCCGCGTCCGTCGTCGTGATCGCCGGGATGACGTCGCGGGCAGTACTTAGGCGCCACCCCTGCGCGCTGACGTCAGTTCTTCTTTTTCCGCGCCAGTAAGCGCAGATCCGGGAAGAGCAGTGCCCTGGTCAATTTTTGACCATACTTTTTGGTGATTTTTTCACTGTTTTTTCCATCTTTAAGGTGTCGTAGGGATGCCCGGCTTCAAGCGATGCGGCGCCTGTGCGCGGATGATGTCCGTCACCGACCCGCATTGGGAGTGTCTCTTCTGCCTCGGCCGAGGCCACGACACCGAGTCTTGTCCCGAATGCCAGGCCCTCAACCCGAAAGCTTTGCGAGAGCGGTCTCGAAAGCTCCTCGAGGCCCGGCATTCGGCTCCGCGGAAGCCCCGGTCGCGTGAGAGGTCCAGGGGTCGCTCGCGGAGTGCACACCGGTCGTCGGCGTCGAAGTCTTCTTCGTCCGGTAAGTCCAGGCACAAGAAGTCCAAGAAGCATCGTCGCTCTCGGACTTCGCCTCGCCGGTCTCGCGACTCGGCTGAGGCCCCTCCCGGCACCGTCCCCGCCCCCGCGGCCCCGGACTTGCCTGTGGAGTCGCCCCCGTCATACCCGCCCTTCCCGGGTTCGGGGGCGGATCCGGCCAAGGTACAGGAGTTCCTGTCGGCCATGGCCCGCCTCTTCGGGCCTTCAGGCCCCTCCGGTGCGCCTTCGGGCCCCGCGGGCCCTGATGGGGTTGCTCCGGCGCCGGCGGCTCCGGCCCCGGCGTCGCCCGGGCCTCCAGCCTCGATCCCGGCTCCGGCTTCGGCCCCGGCCTCGATCCCGGCTCCACAACCCCCATCGACGCCGGTCGACCTCACGACACCTCCGCCGGCGCCGATGTCTCCGGTGCCGTTCTCGACGCCGCCCTGGGCTCCGGGCGGCGTCGTCCCCCAGTTCCTTCCGGCTCCGGACATGGACCCGGAGCGACGTCGCTCGACGCCGGCTCCGGCGCCGATGGGACCTTGGGTCCCAAATGTCCCTCCTCCTCCTTATTTTGAACCAGAGGAGGACCAGGAGGACTGGGAGGGGTCTGATGACCCTCTGACACGCAACTGTCAGTATGATGAGGACTGGACAGAGAGTCTAGGGGAGGCCAGTGGTCTGGATACTTCTCCTGACACTGGCATGCTGTCTCCTCCCGTGGCTACGGAGGAGGGGGCCAATTTTGGTACGGTGTTGCGTAGGGCTGCTGGGGCCTTACGTCTCCAGCTCCCTACTTTGACGGTCAAGCCTAACATCT
The DNA here is from genome assembly GCA_963921515.1 of Calotriton arnoldi. Lineage (NCBI taxonomy): Eukaryota > Metazoa > Chordata > Amphibia > Caudata > Salamandridae > Calotriton > Calotriton arnoldi. The sequence goes on along the minus strand of CAWUFW010002283.1, from coordinate 2,215,012 downwards.
TGACAGAGGTGCTTCAGCCGGCAGCCTCCTCTGCGGAGACTGTGCTGCCGTTTAACGACGCCCTCACTGACGTTCTTTTGGGCGCCTGGTCCAAGCCCAACACAGGGGCTCCTGTGGATCGGAACGTGTCACGACGCCATCGCCCCGCTCCGGGCGACCCCCTGTTTCTTTCTGTCCACCCCACTCCTGAGAGCTTGGTTGTCCAAGCCTCCGCTTCCCAAACCGCCTTCCCTACCGCTCCTCCGGATAGGGAATCCAAACGCCTGGATCAGTTTGGGGAAGAAAGGTTTTTCTTCCTCCAGTGCTGGCTTGCGGTCCGTTAACACCGCTTGTCTTTTGGGCCGATATACCCACTCCCTGTGGGATTCGGTGGCGGATGTTTTGCCCCAGTGCCCTGAGGAGGTCCAGGCACTGCTTTCCCGCGCCATTGCGGAAGGAAGGGATGCGGCCAAATACACTATCCGTTGTGGCCTTGACACCGCCGACTCGCTGGGCAGGTCGATTGCAACGACGGTGGCGCTCCGGCGCCACGCCTGGCTGAGAACCACTGGTTTTTCAGGGGATGTCCAGAATACTCTCATGGACATGCCCTTTGATGGAGTCTGTCTTTTTGGGTCCAAAGCAGACCATGCGTTGGAGCGCTTTAAGGACTCACGGGCTACTGCAAAGTCCCTGGGCCTTTCTGCTACACGCCCTCCGCTGCCTTCTGCTTTTCGCCCCTATCGTGGCCACGGTAGGGCGCCCCTTCACGTCAGCAGCCCAGCCACCGGCCCGCGCAGCAGGCGTCTTCGCGTGGCCGAGGACGTGGATTCCGCCGTGGCGGATCGGGCAACCAGCGTGCGGGTCAGGCCACCACCTCCAACCCGTCCGCGGCCTCCAAGCCCTCCTAGTCCCTCCTTTCAGGTGCACGGCACGCCAGTAGGGGGCAGGGTCCGCCATCACCTTCCCCACTGGCGCACCATCACCTCGGACAGGTGGGTCTTGGACATTGTCCGAAGGGGCTACTCCCTCCCCTTCGAGACCACCCCCCAGCCATGCCACCTCAATTCCACCGCATGTCAGGGGATCACTTGGTGCTTCTACGGAAGGAAGTCACGGCCCTCTTGACCAAAAGGGCCATCGAGCATGTTCCGACCCCAGAAGTAGGGCGTGGTTGCTACTCCCACTACTTTCTGGTGCCCAAAAGGACAAGGAGGACATGCGTCCTATCTTGGACCTCCGGAACGTCAATCGCTTCCTCCGGAAGGAGAAGTTCAAGATGCTCACCCTAGCTCAGGTCTTGACTGCCCTCGACCCTGGAGACTGGTTGGTAGCGTTGGACTTGCAGGACGCGTATTTCCACATCCCCGTCCTGCCGGCCCACCGGCGTTACCTTCGGTTCACGGTAGGCCCCGAGCATTTTCAGTTCACCGTGCTCCCCTTTGGCCTTACCAGTGCCCCTCGGGTGTTCACGAAAGTGATGGCGGTGGTCGCAGCTCATCTGCGCCGGGCAGGGGTTTCAGTCTTCCCCTACCTCGACGACTGGCTGCTGAAGGCGGGCTCGTCCCAGGCAGTCGTCTCCCACCTCCAGACTACGGCCGAACTCCTGCACTCGCTGGGGTTCTCCATCAATGTGCCGAAGTCGCATCTAATTCCTTCTCCACAGCTCCTTTTCATCGGAGCAGTTCTGGACACGACGCAGTTTCGGGCCTATCCTCCCGAACGGCGAGTCCGGGATATTCAGGCTATGATTCCGATCTTTCGGCCTTTATCCTGGGTTTCGGTACGGATGACCCTGAGGCTGCTGGGCCTCATGGCCTCCTGCATCCTGCTGGTCAATCATGCCAGATGGCATATGCGGGCTCTGCAGTGGGACCTGAAGTTCCAGTGGGCGCAGCACCAGGGCAACCTGTCCGATCACGTCCAGATCTCGGAGGGGACTGCAAAACAGTTGCAGTGGTGGCTCTCGAACCGGCAATGGGTCATGGGCAGATCCCTCTCCCTTCCCCAGCCAGAGCATACAGTTGTGACGGACGCGTCCCTTCTGGGATGGGGCGGTCACATGGGAGAGGCGGAGATCAGAGGCCTCTGGTCTCCGGCGGAGTCCCGGCTCCATATCAACATTCTGGAGCTCCGGGCGATCCGACTTGCACTCAAGGCATTCCTTCCCTCTGTCAAAGGGAAGGTAGTGCAGGTGTTCACAGACAACACCACCGCCATGTGGTACTGCAACAAACAAGGCGGGGTGGGGTCGTGGACCCTTTGGCTCTGCGCCTCTGGACATGGCTGGAACATCAGGGCATGTTCCTGGTGGTTCAACACCTGGCAGGTTCCCTGAACAAAAAAAGTCAAGTAAAACTTTACGTGACAAACTGTGTGCACTACAGTGTGAGTTCAACAAATTTAAATCGATGTAGACTAGATCATCAAAATGTATACTAATGCTTTAAAGCGAAGTATTTGAACAGAAACACGAACACGTTTCAAATTGATTATATTCAATAATTTTTCTTATTGAAAATGTCAAATGGAAATTATATCATGTGAAGCATCAAGACATGTTAACATTACATGATCAAGTGTAACTTTTTAAATTAATACATGGTTGTTCAAACTCAATGCATTTCAAATTTATACAGTGTCAATTATACACACACAGTCAAAAATAGCCCGATGCATTTCGGGACGAAGTCCCTTCTTCGGGGGCCACTGTAATGCAAAAAAGAGTACATATACAAATAAATATTAACTACATGATTCGCAATTTTATGGACAAAACAACAACTTGCCTAGAAAATTACCGCATCGCTACCAAGGTGAGACACCCTGTTGCCTAATTAAGTACATATCGTGGTGGTCATACTGAAAGGTAGAGAAAAAATGAAAAGAAAGAAATAAAAGGAGGAGGAGTTGCCGACACCAGTGAATATTACTACTAAGTCATCCTGGTAATAGCCCCCAATGAGGAAATTGACGACTTGCCAAAAGCTGCCGCCTTGTACTACATGTTAACGGGTTGCGTGCAAAAAGAAGTGCAGAAAAACGAAGAAAAGAAAGGAAGTAAGTACTAGCAAAAAAATCTGGCAGATGCCATAAACGCACCTACCAGTCAAGTAACCGAGTGTAAACATATAATGAAATGACACTGGTAAGCTGATAAGCTGATAGCAATATGCTACAAGTCAACAACCTAAAAATAACAAAAATAAAGATAAATGAGAAACATGAATACAAAATAGTGTAAAAGAACTTGCCTCAAACCGTGACATCTCAAGAAATCTAAAAAAGATACCTGAAAGTGCGGGTAAACCAACGTAACCATCTGCAACAAAATGCAGAGAAATAGTAACTACAATGAACTTACAAAAAGCCTTAATGCGCTTCCAGGAACCTGCGACCCAGAGTCTAGAAAACTATAACTTACCTAAACAAGAGAAAACAGCAACTCGAATGGACGATCGTGACTGCACCGTAACAGCTAAGAAGCGCTGACCCAGTATTTACACTACCGCGGAAGCCCGCGAAAATTACGGGTATCACCTGACTGCGCACGTGAGAAACTAAAAAAGGAAAACTATACACACAGAACCGCCATCTTTGAAGGGTGCGCTCTGGAATGAATTAAACCTAAGCCTGTGCTCTGTGAAATGCCTCAAAACCCTAAAAACGGACGAAACACCAGTAAGTGCTCAAAAATAAATAAACCTGAATAGATGTAAAGTAATACCACGAAGAATAATGAAAAACGATGAATTAAACACATAACCAGTGTGCTGAGCCCCAATGAGCATGCGTGAAAACAAACACGGAAAATACGCGCATAATGATGAATAAACGAAAAGAATAGTGAACAGATGCAGATGGTATAGAAAAAAACATGCAAGAATGACAAAAGAATGATTCATATGACATCAAGCGATTAATGTGAAACAGTTAAATGAAAACAGTTACTTGAGAGACTACACACATGGCTAAATTGAAGGCTTCTTGCAACGAAACCAATAACCCCAATAATGCAAAAAGATCCATTAGAGAGATAACAAGAAACAGCATGTATCAACATGTGGCAAGTGGTGCACTCTATCTAAAAATGGAAATGTGTAATAGATATCCTGATATAACATAGACTAACATGACATTAATCACAATATAACGAATAATAATACGTAGAAAATAAGCAAGGTGTAAGGTGAGAGCAATTAATAAGTGAGAGCAATTCCTCCTCTAAACATAAACATTGTTTATAAAAAGCAGCTCAAATCTAATTTATCATTGAGACCTAGTAGCATCATGGTATTAAGCCTCCTGATCCAAAACACCTCTCTTTGGGACAATTTTTTACTTAGATCAATTCCTGTCTGAGATACGAGTTTTTCCACAATCATGAACCGGAGTTGAGAAATATTGTGACCTTGCTCAATCCAATGAACTACTAGATTGGAGTTCGTATTTTTGTTTCTAATCATGCTTTTGTGTTCTCCAATGCGGACTTTAACTTTTCTCTCAGTTTTTCCAACATATAAAAAACCGCATGGGCATTTGATGCAATAAATTACATTCATAGTATTGCAATCTGAGGAATGAGTAAGAGAAATTTTAATGCCAGTTCTGGGATGTGTAATAAAGTCTTGTTGCATGACATTATTGCAGTGCGTACAATTACTGCATCTTTTCATCCCTGTTGATTTTATGGTGGTGCGCAAATTTTTTTGGCTAAGAGTTCCTTAAGATTGTTACTACGAGTGTAAGCAAACAGTGGTGGTTGATTAAATGAAACACCGAAATCAGGTTCCCGTGCCAATAATTCCCATCTGTTGAGGATAATTTTCTTGATGCTTTTGGATTTTGTGGAAAATTTAGACACGAAGACTGACCTGTGAATAGGTGTTTTTTGTTTGGTAGTTAAAAGAGTACTTCGATCAATTTGATGAATTCGATCCTCCGCATGTTTAATAATAGATGAGGGATATCCACGTGCTATGAATCTAGTCCTAATCCTGTCAAGTTCTTCATTGAATTTCCCGATGGTAGAAGATATTCTTTTAGAGCGAATCATATGAGAATATGGTAAGTTCTGTATCAATTTGGGAGAGTGAAAGCTCTGGAACAAGAGTGTGTTATTGCGATCAGTGGACTTGATAAACACGCTGGTATCAATAGTAGAATTAGACTTAATCACCAAAACATCCAAGAAGGGTAAACTGGTCTCGCTAATGTTTGAAGTGAATTGAATTCTACTATTTCTGGAATTCAACACTTGAATTTGATCTTGAAGAGATTCTTTGGTACTGGACCAGATTAAAAAAATGTCATCAATGTAACGATGGTATGTGATGAGATGTTTACTCCAATTCAAATTTTCAAAGATGTGTTTTTCTTCGAATGCAGCCATGAAGATATTTGCGTATGTGGGCGCCCCCAAAACCCATGGAAGTTCCACTAATTTGAAGAAAAAATTCATTCTGATAGTAAAAATAACTGTGCTGTAAACAAAATTGTAAAACTTCCAAAAGAAACACTTTATGAGCACGCATATCAGGTTGATTAAGTAACGCCCATTCAATGGCTTCCAAACCTTCTTGTAACGGGATTGAAGTGTACAGTGATGTAACATCAATAGTACATAAGATGCATTCAGTTATGTTGGTTAGATTCAACTGTCCCTTCTGGGATGGGGCGGTCACATGGGAGAGGCGGAGATCAGAGGCCTCTGGTCTCCGGCGGAGTCCCGGCTCCATATCAACCTTCTGGAGCTCCGGGCGATCCGACTTGCACTCAAGGCATTCCTTCCCTCTGTCAAAGGGAAGGTTGTGCAGGTGTTCACAGACAACACCACCGCCATGTGGTACTGCAACAAACAGGGCGGGGTGGGGTCGTGGACCCTCTGTCAGGAGGCTCTGCGCCTCTGGACATGGCTGGAACATCAGGGCATGTTCCTGATGGTTCAACACCTGGCAGGTTCCCTGAACGCCAGGGCGGACGAACTCAGCCGCAGGTGCATGATGGATCACGAATGGCGTCTTCACTCGGAAGTGGCGCAAGGACTCTTTCTACAGTGGGGAGAGCCTTGGTTAGATCTATTCGCCACCGAAGAGAACGCGCAATGTCATCAGTTCTGCGCGTTGGAATTTCCAAGGCGGCACTCGCTCGGCGACGCTTTTCGTCACGAGTGGAGTTGCGGTCTATTGTACGCCTTTCCGCCTATACCACTTCTACCCAGAGTGTTGAAGAAGATTCGGCACGACCGGGCCCAAGTCATTCTTGTGGCTCCGGACTGGGCTCGAAGAGTTTGGTATCCCGAGCTACTCAATATGAGCATAGATCCCCCGATCCGTCTGCCTCTTCGGGAGGATCTTCTGTCGCAGCAGCAGGGGACGGTCCTCCACCCGAACCTGTCCAGTCTACACCTGCTTGCGTGGAGATTGAGCGGCGGCAGTTGATTCCTTTCGACTTGCCTCCCGAAGTTTGTGATGTGATTCTGGCAGCCAGGCGTCCCTCCACTAAGGTGGTATACGCCTGCAGGTGGAACAAATTTGTGGCATGGTGCACAGCAAAGGCTGTGAATCCCCTTTCTGCCCCTCTTTCTGAGGTCCTTCTGTTCCTTCTCTCTTTGGCCCAACAGGGTTCTGCCCTGGGTACCATCAAGGGTTATCTTTGTGCTATCTCGGCCTTCCTCAGGCTCCCTGATCAGCCCTCCCTTTTCAAGTCCCCTGTTGTTAACAGGTTCTTAAAAGGCATTACTCACCTCTTCCCTCCTGTTCCGTTTGTGATGCCTCAGTGGGACTTGAACTTGGTTCTTACCTTTTAATGTGCGCTCCCTTTGAGCCTCTACATAACTGTCCTCTTCGTCTTCTGACTCTGAAGACAGCCTTTCTGGTGGCCATCACCTCCGCTCGGCGGGTGAGTGAGCTCCAGGCTCTATCTTGCAAACCTCCCTTTCTGTCTGTTCATCCAGACAAGGTTGTTCTTCGGACGCGTCCGTCCTTCTTGCCAAAGGTGGTTACTGCTTTCCACATTGGGCAGACCATCACTTTGCCCACCTTCTTTCCGCCTCCGCATCCTTCCAGAGAGGAAGAGAGGCTCCACCGTCTGGACCCAAAACGTGCGCTCTCTTTCTATATTGACCGCACAAAACACTTCCGGGTGGATGACCAGCTCTTTGTTGGCTACGTGGGCGCCAAAAAGGTCGGGCGGTGCACAAGAGGACCATCTCCCGCTGGGTTACCTTGTGCATCAAGACCTGCTATTCTTTGGCTAAAAAGGAACCTCCTGTTGGGCTGCGTGCCCATTCCACCAGGGCAACGGCTGCTACCACGGCCTTGGGCCGCGGTGTTCCGCTGCCGGTTATCTGTCAGGCGGCTACGTGGGCCTCGCTGCACACGTTTACTAAGCATTACTGCCTTGACAGTCAGGTCCGGAGGGACGGCTTCTTTGGCCGTTCTGTCCTCCAGGACTTCCTTGTCTGATCTTTGTTCGCAGACCCACCACCGGGGTTGGTATTGCTGGGGTATCTATTCTAAGGTAAGGAATCTATCACTAACGTGTCTCTTTCAGATGCACAAGTTACTAACTTGTGTAACGATATATCTGTAAGAGACAGTAGTTAGTGATAGATTCCTTACCGCCCACCCATCCTCCCCGTTCTGCGAACTGATTTCTAGGGTTAAGGACATCCCTTTCAGGGCCCTAGTATTTTTCAGACACCTGTGTCAGCTTCTTGCATGGCTCTGCGTTCCTGGCACGGAAAGTCGTGTACAGAACTGACGTCAGCGCGCAGGGGCGGCGCCTAAGTACTGCCCGCGACGTCATCCCGGCGATCACGACGCCGACGACGGACGCGGAGCCGCACGACGCCGCCTACCGACGCGCAAGGGTACTGCTACGCAAAACTTTCCGGATCCAGCCTGACGCCTGGGGATATTCTAAGGTAAGGAATCTATCACTAACTACTGTCTCTTACAGATATATCGTTACACAAGTTAGTAACTTGTGCAACGATATAGCTGTAAGAGACAGTAGTTAGTGACAGATTCCTTACCGCCCCACCCATCCTCCCCGTTCTGCGAACTGATTTCTAGGGTTAAGGACATCCCTTTCAGGGCCCTAGTATTTTTCAGACACCTATGTCAGCTTCTGGCATGGCTCTGCGATCCTGGCGCGGAAAGTCGTGTACAGAACTGACGTCAGCGCGCAGGGGCGGCGTCTAAGTACTGCCCGCGACGTCATCCCAGCGATGCCGACGACGGACGAGGAGCCGCACGACGCCGCCTACCGACGCGCAAGGGTACTGCTACGCAAAAACTTTCCGGATCCAGCCTGGGGATATTCTAAGGTAAGGAATCTGTCACTAACTACTGTCTCTTACAGATATATCGTTAAACAAGTTAGTAACTTGTGCGTTAATGCTTGTGTAACAGCTGTTTCTGATGAATTTACAGATTGCCTCACCTTCTAAATATCTCCACTCACTAGAAGGGTCTGGGAACTTCAATATAGCTCTACTGTGCCGGCAGGTGACTTTAGCCCCATCTCTGTCAGAAGCGGAACAAGTGCTGTATAGCACCACTCCAGTGCACAGTGTCAGTTCTCATTTTGCTATGCCTCTCGATGCATATCTGGCACTGCACCTCATGATTTCTTCATGTTTTCTCCAAAACAAAAATTCTACAGTGCAGTGCTTAGCGTGTCCTACCACAAAAAAATCAGGCATCAAACCTTGCAGCTCGTGCAGTGGACAGATATCCATATCCTACCCTCATGAGGTCTGCACTTGGTGCCTGAAGCCGAAACCTGACTCAGTTAAGAGACAAATTTAAATCAAGGCTATGAAGTAGCGGGAGGCTAGACATTGTATGGCCTGCTCTTGCAATGCACATAGGGCTCTGCACCAGCCATGGTCCAGGTTGTATTCCTTGCTGTCCTCCAAGGAGATGAGGCAGAAACACAAGAAGAGGAGGAGAAAGGACGACGACACTTCTCAGCGTCGCCAAGTCCCGAGGTAAGTCACAGTGGCGCTCTCCAGCTGTGTCCTCCTCAGAACTAGAGCTTGTTGACATCACTTCATCCAAGGAACCTTTTCCATCATCGTCTCGGACTAAAGCGCCTGCAGTGGTCCCCATTCTAAGCCTGCTGCCCTCTCCCACTTTACCTTCTGGGTCACTGCAGACCCCTTCATCAGGCTGGTGGGTATTCTGAATAATAGAATGGGGTTATGACCTTCACTTCCAGCATTCACCACTTTACATCCCACCTTTTCAGTCCATTCAGTCAGAGGATCGCTGAAAGGAGCAGTAGAGTTGGTTCCAGAGCAGGAATTTGGGCAAGGATGCTCCTCTATGGACTTCTGGTCCCCAAGAAGGACTGCGGTTTTCAACCGATCATAGACTTAAGGCTCTTGAACTTATTTCTTTGCACTGTGAAGTTCAAGATGCTGCCTTAGGCTAATTTGTTTCTGGCTCCAGAAGGGGAAAACTGGATGGTGTCCCTCTACTTGCAGGATGTGTATTTCCACATACCAATCCTGCTGTCGCACAGAAAATACCTGTGATTTATTGGCCATGTGCTACACACTGCCATTTTGTGATTTTATTGGGACCCGAGTCTTCATGAGGCGATGGTGGGGGTTGTAGCAAATCTGCACAGCTTGTGGATTGCAGTGATCCTTTACATCGATAGGTTACTCAAGACGGGTTCACTGCTGGTGTCAAACCCTCTGTGGGTAACAATAACATAATCTTCAACTTGTGCTTTTCCATCATTTAGAGCCCTCTCAATGCCTCTGGTTTATGTCCTTGTGTCTCTTTTCTGCAGTAGCCTTGCTAGTGACAGACACATTAAACTTTGGTGATGGGTGCACACCTGGAGCAACTGGAGATTGGAGCCTTTGGTCTCCAGTGGAGCAGGTCCTACACATCAACCTGCTCGAACTGTGGGCAGTTTGCCTTGCCCTGAAGGCCTTCTTGCCCACAGGTTTGCAGCCAACATGCCCTGATCTTGACAGACAAGATGGTATGTCAACAGTCAGAGCGGTGTGGGATCGCATCTTCTCTGCTGGGATGCTCTGGGGCTCTGGCCTAGGGCACACACGCAGGATATCTATCTGGTTGCCAACCATTTCTCAGTCTCTATGAACACCAGCGCCGACAGCCTGAGTTTGCATTATCTTGCTGGCGACAAGTGGCTTTTAAACCCGATGGTGATCCATAACATCTTTACTCTGTGGGTAACTCTCAAGTGGACGGTTTCACCACTCACAAAGTGCACACTCTCCACAGTTCTGTCCTCTCTAGTATCTGTTGCGGGGAGCCTTGGGGGGGACATTTTGGTTGAAGTGGAGTTTTCCATTTCAATCACGTGTCCTTCATTTCTTGGGTCTTGAGAAGCTGTGCCAGGACCAGGCCTTTTTAATCACCCTGGACTCTCCAAGGAGGGTGTGGTACACAGTCTCCCTGTGTCCCCCTCCGCAACTGCTCCTCAAGGCGGTCATTCTCTCTCAATCAGAGGGACAGGTTCTGCACCCCAACTCGGGTGCCACCACCTTTATGCCTGAGATTGCGCAGGGACACCTGAGCTCCTTCCATCTGCCCGCTGAAGGTAGTCAACGACATACTGTCAGCTTGTTGCTCCTCCACAAAATCTGTTTATTGTGGAAGGTGGAATCGGTTTGTTGCATAACTTAGACCTGCTAAAGGAGCATTTAACAGATATTCTGCACTTAGCTCTTTCACTAGCCCAGCAGGCCTCTGTGCTGGCATGGTAAAAGGTTACTTTGCTGCTCTTTCAGCATTTATCTGCCTTCCCTGCCAGCCTTCATACAATTGGTAATCATATATTTTTCTACCTACTCCTTTTGTGATGCTGCAGCGGAATCTCAACTTAGTTTTGGCTTTTCTGATGGGGTCTCCCTTTAAACCACTACCCGGTTTACTGTGAGGTTATTAACTTTTAAAACTGTTTTTGTTGTGGCCATCATTTCAGCGAGAAGTGTCATCAAGTCGGCGGTGTTGTGCGTTTGCCAGCTCTTCACATGCTTCAGTCCAGATAAACGGGCCTGAGTACTAAAGTGGCTTTCCTGCCTAAGGCTGTGACCTTTTTCTACCAGGGACAAGCCATCACCCCCCCCCATCTTTTTCCCTTTTCCCTATCTCAACAAGGGGGAGGTGAGACAGCATATGGATCCTTGTACAGTAGTCAGTTATTTCATTGACTGGACTAGGTAGAGTAAGTCAAACATCCAGCTCTTCATTGGGTATGTGAGGAGCAGAAAGGGCAAGGCAGCCCAGAAGAGGACCATACCACGCTGCATTATCTTGTTCATTAAAATGTGGTATTCCCTTGCCAAGAAGCAACCACCTTAAGGAATCTGCGCTCATTCCACCAGAGCGAAGTCTTCAACTTCAGCACTGGCTAGGGCGTTATCATGACTTGGATTTGTAGTGCATGGACATGGGATTCCATTTACACTTTTGTAAAGCCCTTTTGCTTGGTCTCATAAGTTGGAAATAATTTTGCTCATTCCGTGGTACAGGATTTTCTTGGCTCATCACTCCTTCAGACCCCCCACCTGACAGAAGGTACTTCTATAGTATCTATTTAGAAGTTGTAGGATCCGCTAGGTAGAATTATCCATTAGAAGACAAAGTTGCTTACCTCTAGTCACGATCTTTCTGGTATATACAGATTCCCCACAGAGCCCACCCATCTCCCCGTTCTGCAGGATGGTTATTAGCTATTGGTAGTAATAAGGTTCCTATTAAGTTTGTTGCCCTGCGTATCCACACATGAGCTGTTCTCCTTATCCCTGAACTCTCAGGTCGGTACATCTGGGCAGCACTATGGCTTCAGTGACAACACCGGTACTGGTTCGGGCACTAGTGCCACCTACCAGCGATGGAGAGCTATGATGAAAGTTCACAGATCCAGTCTAGCATCTGGGTGTAATCATAAGGTGAGGAATCTGCAAGGAGCTAGATTATCCACCAGAAAGATCATAACCAAAGATAAATAGCTTTTTTTTCGAGTTCCCTCTAAATAGTATGTATACAACCCAATATCTTTCAGTATATGAAAAGTAGAGCAAGTGTATGTGTGGGTGCATTCCTCTCTGGGTATCTGTGGTGCTGTTTGTTGTCAAACATAAGTTATTGATAGTTTCTGGATCCTCCATGTTGCATCTTGGTAAGTAACAATGTCTTGCATTATTATGTTTTATCACAGACCATCTAAAACATATAGGGTTATTTGCCATTACGTAGTTATTGCATTGGTCTGTTTGTGTACAACTCATTTGTGCCCTTTTGCCAGGATGCGTTTGCAGGAGAAAGTCAAACAGCTGGTTTTGCAGAAGAATCTCTTCAGCATCGTCTGCCGAAGCTCATCAGAAGAATGAAGAAACTCTGCACCAGATTTATGAAAAATAATCCAATTCCTGATTTAGTGAACCACCTTGACGAGTTTACAGGTTAGTTTTGACCTCCTTTGCTTCCACTAGTTTGAGAAAATGTTTTGCTCAAATGACATAGGTGGCTTAGAAATTAAAACTTGGTGAGTGTTCCATACCTTGTAGGATATAGAGTGAAATACTGTTTACTGCAGTAAGGCTGTGGAATCCGTATGGACAGTTCTACAGTGGCAGTTGTAGACTGCAACAGTGCACATGCAATCTAAGATGAACACAGAGTTTTAGGGCAGTCTGTGGGACTCATGTGTAGGATACACGCATTGCAAGATTCGGCATGGTTGACAACCTTTGAGGATTTTCATCGTACTGTTTACCTTTCCACTGTGATTGTGATGGAGCACCCACTAGGCTGTGTCTTAATTTGTTATATTGCCTAACCATACTTGAAGATCCACAACTCCTTTTGTTATTCGGTTAACTTCCAGAGCATCCTTGTCTGTCTATTCTTTTGAGAATTGTTACAGGCAGTTTTTCCACAACATTTCTAGAAATACTTTAACCCCTTAAAAGCTGGGGCAACACTTTAGCCCCTCCCCACTGCTTAGCCCTTTTTTGGTTTCGCCTGAACAGGGCTTGCGCTGTGCTTGCTAAATCTCTTGTAATTAAAAATAATCTTAAAAGGGGGCTAGAGCCCATCCCTTTACTTACCATTGGTTGACTTCCACATCGCTCTAGTTTCCTTGCTTCCTATTGGCCAGCAGTTCCTCCTGGCCTCAGGAGTCTCCGTCCATGCCGTGGGGCATGTTCTAAGTACTGCTTCATGTGGCCAGTGTCCTTCCACTGGCCAGCAGGCTCGTGCATGTTCTTTGTTTTTTTTTACTTACCAGATGCCCCCTTGCCCCTGCTATCTGTGATGTCACTCTCCCCTAAATAAATGTGTATTTGGAAACAAAAGTAAATCGCCTCAATATAAATGTCTTGTCATTTCACATGCAAGTCTGTTTTTTAGCTTCTTTATTGTACTATAATTGCATTTATATAGCGCTTACTACCACTGACGAGGCGTTGAAGCGCTTTTTTGGCGAGTAGCACGCTACTCCGGAACCCATAAAGGATTAGTGTTGAATTAGTATAGTGTAATATGAAAGTAATTTGAGTGGTGGATATATTATTCAGTTATTTGGATAGAGAAGGGTAGCGTTGGGATAGAAGAGGGAAAAAGGTTTGCATTTATGTAGTGCTTGCTACCCCTGATGCGCTGTTGAAGCGCTTTTTTGGCAAGTAGTGCGCTACTATAGAACCCATAAAGGATTAGTGGTGAATTAGTATAGTAAAATATGAAATTTGAGAAGTGGACATGTTAGTCTGTTATTTTGATTGGAAAGGATAGTGGAGGGATAGAAGAGTGAAGGATTTAGACTTTTTATGTTTTGTTTTGGAGGTCATAGCAGTAGGAGGAGGCTTGTGATAAGTAAAAAGGGATGTGGAGGGGAAGAGTCAGAGGGAAGAGTTTAGAAAGGCTTGTTTTGGGTGATCGGTATAGTAGAAGAGGTGTCAGATGATGCAAGGAGGGGTAGAGTAGGGGAGAGTCTAGAAAGGGTTATTTTGGGGGTCATAGTAGTGGTATGGGGTTTGGGATGAAAGAGTGGATGTAGAGGATATATTGATAAATGTATAGGATGAGAGATAGGGTAGTGCATTGGAAAGAGTAGTAGAAAGAGGTTTGAGATGAGTCAGAGAGTTGAGGTAGAAGATATATTGAGAGGGGTATAAGGTGAGAAATAGGGTAGTGCATTGGATGTGCTGAATTAGAAGAAAGTAATAAATATATATATCCATAAGTACATGGAAAGTATTTAGATGCATAAAGGAAGGAAGTATATGTAGATTAAAGATATTGATAGAGGTATAGGGTGAGAAATAGGGTAGTGCATTGAATATGCTTTTTTTAGGAGAAAAGTAATAAATATATAGATCCAAGTACATGGAAGGTATATAGATGCATAAAGGAAGTAAGTATATGAAGATTAAAGATGCATTAGATAAACTTCAAGTGTTGTACTTAAAAATGTTTTTTTTTTTTTTTTTTTTAACTTATTCTACATGTTTATACAAAGTAATACACATATAGGTACATATCTATAGTACAAATAAATGTTTATATATAGAGGGATATGCTGTATATTTCTGTTTGCGTATGGTGCTTATGTGGGGAAGAGCCAATTCTTGAGTAGTTTTCTGAGATAAGGTGGTTGTCCGTGGATCTTATGTTGGGGGTAAAGAGTACCATAGTTTGGCTGCTTGAACAGAGAAGGATGTGTCACCCATGGTTTTTTTCTTGTATCTTGGGATTTTGAGGCAAGGTGCCCCTCTAGAGCAGAGGTTCCTTTGTTGAATGTGTTTGGTTATTTTATTCCTGATGAAGAGTGGCCCCATTCCATGTATCGCTTTGTGGGTGATTTAAAGCAGCTTGAACGTGGATCTTCTGGCAACCGGTACCCAATGCAGGGCTTTCAAGGCAGGGGAGATGTGGTCTGGTTTGGAAACTCAAACCATACATAGTTCTACTCGTGAGACTCCTTTATAATTTGATGTTAATTGAAAGGGTTTCTGAAAACAGAACATAGTTATTTCCTCAAGCCTCCGAACAGAAAAAGAGAATTCATGCTCCTCCTGACACAGATGGTCCACTAGAGAGAGCTAAACGTCCAGCAGAAACTCACGACTCATTTTCAACATTTGGCATACGTTACAATGGCATGCTTTGTGGTTCTCATAGAGCCCTCCCTGATATTAAACACTTTACTGAGAAAAAGCTGTTTTGAGATGGTCTCAATTGTGAAGCAACATATTTGGTTTAAAAAAAGAACATGTTTTAAAATTGTTCACATACATAACGAGTTGCACAAGACATCCAAGACGAGCTTCTTTTTGCTTTTTAATTTTTCAGCATTTATATAGTGCGAACTGGACCCAAAGGTATTTAAGCGCTGTACATTTGCACCAGTTGCATTACATAAGGACGTATTCAATTTTGTTTTTTTAGGTACAGGGATTTGAGTGATTTGCCCGGAATCACAGGATGTACAAACGATGCTGAGACTAGAACCTGGTTCCCCAGTCGGCATCTCTGGCCGTAACACCATATCATCTCCCCAGAGGAGAGGGTTGCTTTCACCTCCAACCCCCTGCGCTTTTTTAAAGCTGGCTGCGCCATATCGCTTTGTTTTTATGTACTTTGAGGCATGTTGAACAGCAGCTCACACCGCTGTGCAACATCTTTTAAAACCATTAACTAAGCCAAATAGCTTGACCAGAATTAATTGGCTTTGTTCATGTTTTAAAAAAATGCTGCACAGCAACGCGGGCTGCTGTACAACATGTACATCATGGCTTAAAGTAAACCTAAAAATGCTGTAATGCGACCAACGCTGGTCACGGCATAGCGATTGGCTTTTATTTACTTTGAGCCATGTTGCACAGCAACCAGCGCTGCTCTGCAACATCTTCATTGACACAGCCAATAGGTCTCACATAGGTGAAACCTATTGGCTTTGACAATGCTTTTTACCTATTTGGGGTATTTCACTCATAGGGCTCCATAGCTTTTTTCCACACAAGGTATCCACTCCAAATTTGCACCTTTTTTTCCCAACATCCTGGGGACTCTAATGATACCCAGGGTTTTTGGATTCCCCTGGAGGGGACCGAGAAAATAGGCAAAATATAGCTACATTTTGATGTTTTGTGGGAAAAATAACAAAAAAAAGTGTCTGACTTTTTTCTCCTAAAAATGAATTCAACGAAAGGTTTGCCTTTTTAAAGTCACCATCTTCGAAGGTTTGAGGAACATTTTCCCCAATGAGCGAACCCTTGGAACTCCCATCGACCTTGGTTTGATCCGTTCCGGTAGCTGGCCCTAGGCCCAGCCACAAAAGTGGGGCAGCATTTTCATCAGCACAAGTGGGTTAACACTGGATGGTAGGAATTTTGTGGATTTCTGCGGATTCTGGAAGTTTCCATCACAGAAATGTAAGGAAAATACATGAATCTGAAAGAAACACGTTAGTGATAGATTCCTTACCTTAGAATATCCCCAGGCGTCAGACTGGATCCGGAAAGTTTTCGTCAGCAGTACCCCTGCGCGTCGGAAGGTGGCGTCCTACACTGGCTACCTGTCCATAAGAGGATTCTTTTTAAAATTTTGACCATCACCTACAAAGCCATGAGAACAACTGGACCAGAATATTTAAGATCTAGAATCAAGCCATACACCACCCAACGTACCCTGCGGCCATCCTCAGAGAATTTGTTAACAGTCCCCAATTTCAAACTGAAGACTAGGGGAGGAAAGACTATGGCGGTTCTAGGAACCACTGCCTGGAACGCCCTGTCCACTCAGCTGAGACGCACACAAACGGAAGCTACTTTCAGGAAGCTTTTAAAAACCTGGATTTTTGCTGCCCCAGATCCCATGGTGTTAGCGCTTATCTAAGCTTTACCACCTATTAGTCCTCCTTTTTAGGTCTCGCGTGGCGTTGCAGGGCAGAGCCCTGCTCCGCCCCCGCGAGGGGTTTTGTAAGAGAGGACTTTCAGAAGAGGGCTTTAAGCCCCGCCCCTCATTCCCATTGGCTGGCGTCACCGTTTATGCTAAACGGTGGCCTGCCATTGGAAATGAGGTGTTTTGGTTGCCTCCCTTTGGCTTACATTTGGACTCGGTGGCCTGCTTCACGGCTGTCGTGAAGCACTTTCTTATCTTTATGGGGCCATGTGTTTAAACACATGGCCCCATACAGACAAGAGATCGCACGCGGTAAGGATTCGCAAAAGGAGACATGGCGCCGTGTGTTTATTTTTGCATCGTGCTTTCACTTTAAAGTGAAAGCGCGATGGAAAAATAAACCGCGGCTGTCTGGCGAGCGCTTGTTTTGAAGAGAAGCAGATAGGGAGGAAAACGCATCCTGTGTGCACGAAATCACACGTGTTACATTCATTGAATATGCATCGGTTGGCTCCGGTTACATTAAAACAATGTTCGTGAATTGACAGAAATCGCCACCAATCTATGGACATTATTTGACACCCGCTGCTTTAATTGACTGAACACGAATTGACACTTGTTACTTTTAATCAATGTGTATACATTGACATGCGTCAATTTCATTGGGGTGCATGGAATGACACCAGTTGAATTTTTCGTGTGCGCGTTAATTGACACGAGCCACTTCGACTAAATGTGCGTGTATTAGTGCCCGTGACGTTCACTGATGTGCACATCTTGACACGAGTTGCATTCACTCGAAGTGGAGAAGTTGGCTCCGATTACATTACGAATGCGGTCGTGTTGGTAGCAGTGATTGTTACTGTATGCGCACAAGGTGGCGCGAGTTGCATTCACTAAAAATGCACAGTTGGCTCCAGTTACATTAATTGAATGTGGTTGTATTCTTCCCTGGGGTTTGTACTGTATGTGCACAACTGTCACGAGTTGCAGTCACTAAATATGCACAGTTGGCTCGGGTTACATTCAGTGAATGTGGATGTATTGGTAGCAGTGATTGTCACTGTATGAGCACACACTGACACGAGGTGCTTAGAGAGACTGTGCCGGGAAAAAATAGCCTGGACATAAATTACCGAAAGTATTACAACGAAATAACGCCCGCGTGCCTGCTGGTTATACCATCTGCTGATTTCACCCACTCGTTTCCTCGCTCCCCTGGCTTTGGCCGAACCATTGCGAGGAAGAGAACCCGTGAACGTGGGATGGCTTGCCATGAGCCACCCATGGGCCACGTAGTGCCTAGGAAGAGAAGCCATGGACGTGGGATGGGCTGCCATGAGCCACCCATGGGCCACGTGGTGCCTAGGAAGAGAACCCGTGGACGTGGGATGGCCTGCCATGAGCCACCCCTGGGCCACGTGGTGCCTAGGAAGAGAACCCGTGGACGTGGGATGGCGTGCCATGAGCCACCCCTGGGCCACGTGGTGCCTGGGCACAGAATACCCACAGGCAGTGGACATATGCTACCAATCTGTTCCTTGGAGCCGCCTGGCTTGGGGTGGCACCCGTGCCATCCAGGTAACACTAACAGATGTGGGCGCAGAGTGCCACCTGTTACTGCAGCTGAGGAAGGGAACAGGGCGGCCAAGAATCACTGGTCATTACTTGTGGAGTCTGTAAGGCAGTACGGAGGCATCTGCCCATGCATCCTTTCCTCCGTGCGAACTGTTTATTTCTGCCTCTGACCTCACCAAACAAAACACTATTTACTCAAATTACGAAAAACTGCAACGCTGAACCGATGCGGGTGGGGGAGGGGGCTGAGTGGGAGCTCGGCTCGACGTCAAACAAGAGGGTGAAGGCGCACAACTCATCTGCATTCTCGCACCAGAGAGAGATCAAATGGGCACAGCTCTGGTGCCTTCTCAAGCAAGAGTGGGTTTTTGCGGGAGGGGCGCGCCTCTAGTGCGCTCTGAGCTCGGACAGTGCGCGGGAATGTTTTCGACGGAGCGCCGCAGCTGGGACACCAGATTATATAGATGGGCAGTTAAAGCGGTGCCAGGAGCGACCTTTCGGGAGCGTTCTTTGAAAGGCGCTAATTTCCATGAGGGAACATTTTCTAAAACGATCTCTCACTTAGGGTGACCAACCGTCCGTAAATTTCACGGACGGTCCGTAATTTGGACCTCACGTCCGTTGTCCGTGAGGATCCTTTTTACGGACGCCTTTTGTCCGTAATTTTGGGTCTTTCAGGGAGCAGAGCTGTTCCCCTGCGAGAGGCCTCAGCTCCCTGATGGGGCCGCCTCGCACTCCTCTGTGCTCAAGACTAGAGCAGCCCCACCCGCCCATTATCATTCAGTATGCCGGCTAATTACCACATACAGAATGACAATGGGTCAGTCTGGGCTGGTACAGCATGTGGTGGCCTCCTCCAGCCTCGGTCTAGGGCAGGGCATTCTGTTACATGGAGGTGCAAAAACGGCCATGCTGATGCTAAGTGAAAATCCAGTTCATCAAAGGAAGGCTGTGAAAGAAGTTAAAATGAAAGGATTATAGTTCTTTCAGAGTCTCATCATTTTAGAACTGATGCATTTTCAATATTATATTCAAGGAAGCCATGGTTGCTGCTTTTTCATTATATGCAACTAACAACCGTTGACAAAGCCAATAGTTCTGGCTTGTTGTAGGTGTAACGTTACTTGTGCTAGGTGTAACGTTACTTGTTGTATTATATATCTGGATGCAAAGACAGAAGCAACAAAAATACCAGTCGGACGGCACATTATACTAACCACAGATTTTTAGCTTAGGTGTTTTAAGCCAAGCCCTTAATTACATCCAACACCCCCTTTGGAGAGCCCTCCCCCTAGTTTTTTCATCCCACTTAAAGCTCTGGAAACAACACCATGTCACAGTCGCCTCACATCCTGGCACTGTGCATCATGCATGACTCATGCCTTCCACTTTTTCAGATTGCCTATGTGCAGGGGCATAGTGAACCCTCTCCCACCCCACCCCTTGCTTTAGGAACTACAGTGAGGGTGGAGCTCTTGATGGGCCTCTTCTGTCTGCAACTCTGCAGACAAAGGCTCAGCTCATAATTAATGTGAAAAGGTGAGTGAGTAAGTAAGTGAAGGGATGGATGGCTGGATGGATTAGTGAAAGGCTGGATGGATTAGTGAACGGGTGAATGGATGAATGAAAGGATGGATGGATCGTGAGAGAAAGGATGGATGGATGAGTTAGTGGAAGGATGAATGAGAGAAAAGGTAAATAGATGGATGTATGGGTGGAAGGGTAGATGGGTAAAAGGATGGATGGATGAGTGAAAGGATGGATGGATGAGTGAAAGGGTGGATGATGGGCGAGTGAATGGGTGGATGGATGAGTGAAATGATTGATGAATTGATAAGTGAAAGGGTGAATGGATGGATGAGTGAAATGGTGGATTTAAGGCTGGATGAGTGAGTGAGAGGGCAGGTAGATGGATAAAAGGATGGATAGATGAGTGAAGGAGTGAAAGGGTGGATGGATGAGAGAAAGGGTGGATGGATGAGTGAAAGGGTCAATGAAGGGATTCATGAGTTGATGAGTAGATGGATGGGTGGGTGGATGGAAGGATGGATGGCTAAGTGAAAGGGGGATGGAGAGAGAAAGGGAGGATGTGTGGATGGATAACTGAACGGGTGAATGGGTGGAAGGATGAGTGACTGGGTTGACGAATGAGTAAGTGAAAGGATGGCTGGATGGGTAAATGGCTGGATGGATGAATGAATGGATGGATGGATCGGTGGAAGAGTGGATGGATGAGTGTACGGATGGATAGGGTGAAAGGGTGGATGGATGAATAATGGATGGATGAGTAATAAGGTGGATGGAGGTATGGATGAGTGAAATTATGGATGGAAGGATACATGATGGATAGGTTTGTAAATGGTTGAATATGGACATGGATGGGCACACAGATGGAAGGACAGAATGAATGGTGAAAGACTGAATGATGGATGAAAGTATGATTACACCTTTAACCCCCATTATCTTAAGCAACATTTCCTATACATTGACTTTCACATTTATATGAGTCATCGTCTGTATATAATATGTGTGTGATGTAACACACTCCGACACCCTGCCCTACGTAATTGGGATGAGTAGCACTATAAAAGAAATTAAATACACATGAGAGATGGTCTATGTGAAGATGAGGGGCACCATTGGAGGGTGGTAGCAAGGCTGGACTGGCTGGACCGGCCATCAGGCGTTTCCCTGGGAGGCTGGAAAGGTGGGGGGGCAGTTTTGTTACTGGGGGCTGGCACTGCAAAGTTCCTTGTATATCCAGCAGTTTTCAGGCAACAATAAAAGCGGCTTCACTTATATTCAGGTGTGGTTCACCAGTGTCTGGTGACTAATGTACCTGCAGGAGCGAGATGGGAGTTTTGAATCATCTAAGGTAGCACAGAGGGTTAATATGCCTGCTGCACAGAATGTGTACTATGCATATCAAAGAATAGTATTTTATGTGCAGATCTCAGTGGGTTACTACTTTTGTCACTGAGATTCTTTTGTTACTGTGCATTTCATAATTTACCTACTTAATCCAGCAGTGAGCTATTAACTTCCATCAAAGAGCTGCATGCAATCTGCATGGTACAGGTTACAAAGTTATGTTTTCTTCCCAGGCTTTCATTATCCTGATGTTGCTAAAAAAAGGTTTGTTAGGGTAGGAATACATTCTTATCATTAAAGTTAACTCTAATCACGGTGTTAAGTTCAGAATCCTGAGTTTGTGCTTTTTCAGACCAAGCGCACTTCAAAAATGCCTACCAGTATAGGTGACATGTGCATCCTGTAGGAGAGTAGGATCTGCTTCACATGGGTACCCCCACTTTTTGCTGATGCTTCACTGTTTTTCGACCTTAGTCTGGCTGGGGCCCTGCTATTCAGAACCCCAGCCTAGCTGCTTCCTCTTTAAAATGGTTTCCATGTGCCTTAGGCACATCTCTAATTGGAATCTGGAGTGCCCTTATAAGTCCCTAGTATATGGTATACTGTGTACCAAGGGCATAGGTACCTCAGAGGCCTGCCAGGGGCTGTAGCATGTATTGTGCCACCCCTGGAAGGCCATCCAAAATGACACCACAGGTCTGCTACTGCAGCCTGGGTAAGGTGATGCATGCACCCCTTACTGTGATATAGGTTACCTATATCACTACAAACCTACACACATATAAACCTATAAGTCACTCCTATGGTAGGCCTTGTCAATCCTAAAGGCAGAGTGCTTGGTTCCTATGTGAGAAGGTGCCCCTGCATGAGCAGGGCCCCTCTGCAGTACTCAGAGTCCATTCTCTGGTGCTGTTTGTAAATGCGGTTAAACCATATACTCTTAAGTGCATTATATCCTCGCGGTAGAATGCTAACTTTGGAATGACTGCATCAAAACATGTCGTGTTTGGTGTCAAACATCTTGGAATACTACCCCCCGCCAATCCTGGTGGCGGGGGTAGCATTCCACCCTTCTAGAGGGAGAGACATGTTAACACTGGTCTACCCGGTAACTTCTTCCTAAAGCCCTGGCATCACAAAATGGATGCCTCTGCCACAGACACAAGTCTGGCCTCCTGCTGCTGACAAACTCCGGCAGGGGAGGCCTGGACAATAGGTTTCCTGTCACAGGGAGGTGTGACCACCTCCCCAGACAGGATAATGTGTAGTGGGGCTGGGTGGGTGCACTCCTAGAGTGCTTTGAAGTCCTGCACTGGGGGAGCAAAAGGCTCCTCTGTGCATATGCCAGTTCAAACCGGCTCAGGGGCTACCTGCCCCTGCTCTGGCGCGAAACTGGACAAAGGGAAGTGGGTGTAGCCACCCCTCCCTTGACCCTCCCATAGGTGGGGTCATAGAGTTAGTCCCTCCCTCTTTTACTGGATAAAATGGGGAACCCTTGCCATAGCAAATTAGATATCCCTGGACTAAACTCTGAAACTGAATCCTGGACCTTCGACGCTCTACACTACGATTAGAGGACTGAAGAATCTCCCTTGGAGTCAAGGAGTGACTCCCCTGCTTGGCAGGTACCAAAGAAGCAATTGTCCGGTCTGCATCGACGAAGCTCCCGCCGGACGCCGAAGTCCCTGCATCCCCAGAGGTGGATTTTCTGACCTCCCCGAAGCTGCCCTGAGTCCCCAGCGAAGCTGAGGCCCGTAGCTGTTGTGGGTAACGAGGAACCGTGACCCCTGGACACCGAGCACATTTGTAAGTGCACCATCTTCTGGGTCTCCCACGAAGTCGTGCTTTGGGCTCCGAGTATCCCCAGCCTCCTGCACCAACTGCACCGAAGATCACTGGCCTCCACTCCACGAGTGTCCTGTGAGCCAGCTCCACGTGCGACGTCCCGAGGCTCCTTTGTGGTTGCTAGTCCGTTGGCTAGTAGCCCTCCACGAAGGCCAACACTTTCCTTCTTGGGCTCCCTGGTTGCTCCAGGCTTGCCCCTACTTACCCTCGCTGGGTGAGTTCCCCAGACCTTGCTGGTCTGCACCATCGTCATCTTCTGCTTTCCACGAGACTTGCTGTTGCCAAGGCCTGTTGGGTCCAATCCAGTCGCCGACACCTCAGCAAGCAGCAGACGTCGTGGGACAGTCCGAATCCTGCTCCTGGTCGCCGACAACGCCTCCTGGACATCGTGACTGCGGAGTCAAGATGACCGTCAACGCACCTGAAGCATCCGACATCGGTGGGCATCTGCTCATCGCCTTCCTGGTCACTGGCTAGTGACCCAGACTCTGTCCCCTCTGCTTTCAGGTTCTTCAGATCTCCGATCCACTCTTGGATCCACCCGGACACTTTCCACTTGGTCGCCAGCAGCACTTTGCAGCAGATCGCCATTCAAATCGACGACGAAACCCGACCCCGAAAGGCACCTATGCACCCGGCTTCCCTGGGTGAGGTAACACGAGTACTCCGGTGCTCCTGTGGGTAGAGACTCTTCAAAGTCCTAGATCTCAAAGGGTTTGCTCCAAGTCCTCCTTTAAGTGTCCCTTTTCTTTAATTTCCTGACCGCGACTTTCTCCATAGAAGTAAACGGCGTATCGCGGTTGTGTGTTTACACTGCACGCGTCCCCCGTGGGTCCCCTGTGTCACTACCTTGGGTGGTTCCTTGTGGTCCAAGCACTTCTAGAGGCTCTAGGCCTTGTGTCTAGTTCAGTCGTGGTTCTTATACCACTTTATTGGTATATGGTTTGGTACGCCCCTAGGGCCCAAACGTGTATTTGTGCTATTACTGTGTTTAAATAACTTATAACTTGTGTACTTCGAACTCTAGCCTCATAAAGAGACTAGAGGGGTGTGTTTAGCAATAAATACATATATTTTGAATATATACCTGGTGTGGTGCTCTTTCATTTGGTCACTCAAGAGATTATAGGCTGGTAAAACAAGCTGCTTTACATTCCTTCAAGACTTAGCCTGAAGGCTGCTCTCCACAGCTACCACTAGGATAGCTTTCTTTAAAGGTTGTCTTTAACCTAACTCCAATAAGGGTTGTTTGGACTGGTACACGGTGCCCACTATAATTAGTGGACAGCATATGCCAGGCCAACTTCTCACACATCCTACACCTTGTAGTGCCCTTTGCCTTATGTAACATGTTCTATACACTGATTTACACATGTATGATTCATTGTCTCTGTATGTGTGTGATGTAAAGTGTGCCGACATCTTATACTGGTACGAGAAGGGCTATACAACAAATGAAATACATTCGAGAGAGGGGCTTTGGAAAGATGAGAGGCACTGTTGGTGATAGTGAGGGAATCATTGAAGAGCCCCATCAAAGATTGTCATAGCCTGGTGCACAGTAAGGTCATCATTTACTATGATTTAGAAGCTAATACAATTGATATATAATGACAAATGTGTTGTAGAATGCACCATGTTTTCCCATATTTTCTTGGGGGTGCGAAAACAAAGGCTGTGAGCTGTCAGTTTGTTTGTAACACACAACAACTTTTAAATATCTGTAAATAAACTGTGCAAATGTTTCAAAACATAGCAGTTAGGAAACTACAAATATACCACTTGTTTGTAATTCAGAAGCGTGCTGGAAACAGAGTTTTAATAGGATCAAAACAATGAAGACACTTTACTTGGTGATGTTTAAATGATACATATTTGCTGAAACCACATTTCCACACATTAGTATTTGTGCGCTATATAGATTTATCAGTAAAATTGAATGATGGCATTTTGCTTCCATTTCAATAGAAAATGTTCTGTGTGTAAAAGATAGTGCCTCCTTCTGCCCTACAATAATGCCATAACACCGCATACAGTTTCTAGTCTGTAGCACACTTCTGTGCATCAATGAGAATCTGCAGTTTAAAGCTCACAGAAATGAAATGACCCAATCTGTATACTATTCCCAATATACAGCTAAAATGAGGAGGGCTGATATATGGCTAGCCAGGGCATGACATAGCAATGTCAACACCTATCTAACCGCTCTGACCCACAATAATACCATTACACTCAGCAGTGTGCAGCCAATTATAGCTCATGCAGTCTGGTTAATAACTCCCTTTTCCTGTTTAATGCTCTTACCCTTATACAAGACCTCTCCGCTATGGGTCTTATCCATCACTCAATACTATACCAGCCCCTGTACCAGTCATCACCAGCTGAACAGAAATGGAATGCTTGAAGCGATCTGACAAATAAATCTTGTCACTCGGAGGTCTGAACTCTAGTCCAGCACTGCAGGTCCAAATTTGCTGCATCCTATGTGTGCCGCTTCACATCACACAATGTCTATCCGAGCAGATCTTCCCGACCATTTCTCTCACCAAACATGCCTGCTCAGGACCATGAATTGTAAACAAAATATTAGACTGGACAACCAAGTGCAGTAACCATATGCATAGATTATTATATGAAATACCACAAAAAGACCTGCACAGTTGCTTAAAGCTGCGCGCATACTGAAAAACTGTGAAGTGCACAATTGTCTCAACCTAATATAAACTTATTTTGACTTGTACTTAAGAGGTTGTCTATTTACTTACTTATATACTATTGCGCGACCTCCTCTGATGAGTCTGTAAAACTTGCCTTTTGTCCATAAGTTTTGTCCTGAATTTTGAACTCCTGTCCTGAATTTTTGTCCTGAATTTTGACCCTTTGTCCTGAATTTTTACACTCACCGTCCTGAATTTGCACCCATGCCAGTTGGTCACCCTAGCTGCGGTGCCGTGCAGATCCTCAGAGCAGGCTCTGGCAGCTAAGGGCCGCCTCGGCCGGTGCACACGTGGAGCACAGCACAGGTGTATACACTGCACAGAGCCACACCCTGCCTGTTAGGCTCCGGAACACAGCTCTCCACAGACACTGCGCGCGACAGTCCCTTGTGGTTACATACCCAAGCAGTTTGGCGCGAAATACCTAGCCTTTGTTTGGAAATGACACCCAGAGACCAATATTACGGAATATTATAATTGTTCTAAAGTATGGTGCTTTATGTGAAAAAGGCGCTTCTCTTTTATAGATTGCTACTTTTGTTTTAACAAATTATGGGCAAATTCAAGTGAAGGCACATGACATCTATCAAAGTTTCCTTTCCATATGTAGATGTAAATGTATGTGTAGTTTTGTGTACAGCATTCTGGACTGGGATGTATTATAGGCAGGCGCGCAACGCCCATTGGGCTCAAAGGGCTCCAGCCCCCCACCCGTCGTGTGTGACCCCCGGGCTGAGACAGCTTCCCGGGCACACGCACAGCCGCACCCGAGTACTTCACAGGTCTTTAAAAGACCATTTACTTGCTAACGAGGCTTTGTTTTGTTTTCAACCCTTCTTACAGCCCCTGCAGCCACTCTGCTGACACCACTGCTGACACACCACTGCTGACACACCATTGCTGCTACACCGCTGCTGCTACACCGCTGCTGGCACACCATTGCTGGCACACCATTGCTGCTACACCGCTGCTGACACACCATTGCTGCTACACCACTGCTGACACACCATTGCTGCTATACCACTGCTGACACACCATTGCTGCTACACCACTGCTGACGCACCATTGCTGCTACACCACTGCTGACGCACCATTGCTGCTGACACACCACTGCTGCTACACCGCTGCTGACACACCATTGCTGCTACACCGCTGCTGACGCACCATTGCTGACACACCGCTGCTGACGCACCATTACTGCTACACCGCTGCTGACGCACCATTGCTGACACACCGCTGCTGACACACCGCTGACACACCATTGCTGCTACACCGCTTCTGACACACCATTGCTGCTAACCGCTGCTGACACACCATTGCTGCTACACCGCTACTGACACACCATTACTGCTACACCGCTGCTGACACACCATTGCTGCTACACCGCTGCTGACACACCATTGCTGCTACACCGCTGCTGACACACCATTGCTGCTACACCGCTGCTGACACACCATTGCTGCTACACCGCTGCTGACACACCATTGCTGCTACACCGCTGCTGACACACCATTGCTGCTACACCGCTGCTGACACACCATTGCTGACACACCGCTGCTGACACACCGCTGCTGACACACCGCTGCTGACACACCGCTGCTGACACACCGCTGCTGACACACCGCTGCTGACACACCGCTGCTGCTACACCGCTGCTGCTACACCGCTGCTGCTACACCGCTGCTGCTACACCGCTGCTGCTACACCGCTGCTGCTGACACACCATTGCTGCTGACACACCATTGCTGCTGACACACCATTGCTGCTGACACACCACTGCGTTTGGCAAGGATTGTAGGGGGAGAGGACATGGGAGAGTTACACGAATAGAACAAGCATTGAAAATGCAATAGGTCTTGCCTTTGATTAAGTTAAAGCCATTTGCTTTGCTAATGGTATTGTATAGCAAAGCAAATAGCTTTAACTTAATGAAAGGCGAGACCTATTGCATTTTTAATGCTTGTTCCGATTCCTTCTGATGTCCTTTCTCCACAATAGCGCCAAGATGCTCCTTGGAGTGAACGTTGCGCTATACAAAAAAACGATCATTCATTCATTCGTGCGGCTCTGCGTCCGTCGTTGGTGTCGTGGTCGCCGAGATGACGTCGCAGCAGCTACTTAGACGCCGCCCTCGCGCGCTGACGTCAGTTCTTTTCCGCGCCAGCGAGCGCAGATCCGGAGAGAGCGGTACCCCCAGTCATTTTTTGACTGAGTTTATCTGAAAGAGACACGTTAGTGACAGATTCCTTACCTTAGAATATCCCCAGGCGTCAGGCTGGATCCGGAAAGTTTTTGCGTAGCAGTACCCTTGCGCGTCGGTAGGCGGCGTCGTGCGGCTCCGCGTCCGTCGTCGGCGTCGTGATCGCCGGGATGACGTCGCGGGCAGTACTTAGACGCCGCCCCTGCGCGCTGACGTCAGTTCTTCTTTTTCCGCGCCAGTAAGCGCAGATCCGGGAAGAGCAGTGCCCTAGTCACTTTTTGACTACCTTTTTTGTCAATTTTTTCACTGTTTTCTTCTACGAGTCTTCACGACTCCTAAGGTGTCGTAGGGATGCCCGGCTTTAAGCCCTGCGAGGTCTGTGCCTGCAAGATGTCCATCACGGACCCGCACCTAGAGTGTCTCTTCTGTCTCGACCGAGACCACGACACGAAGTCGTGCCCTGACTGCCGGAAACTTCATCCGAAGGCTTTGCGAGAGCGGTTTCGAAAGCTGCTCGAGGTCCGGCAGTCGGCTCCGCGCCGCACCAAGCCCCGGTCACGGGAGAGGTCGAGGGGCCGGTCGCGGAGCCCCCATCGTTCGTCGGAATCCAAGTCTTCGCGCTCCTCCGGTAAGTCGAAGCACAAGAAGTCTAAGCAGCGTCATCGCTCTAAAACTTCGCCTCGCCGGTCTCGCGACTCGGCTGAGGCCCCTGTCGGCACCGTCCCCGCGGCCCCGGACGTGCCTGTCGAGTCACCCCCGCATTACCCGTCCTTCCCGGGTTCGGGGGCGACTCCGGCCCAAGTACAGGAGTTCCTGTCGGCCATGGCCCGCCTCTTTGGGCCTCAAGGTCCCTCCGGTGCGCCTTCGGGCCCTGCGGGCCCTGATGGGGTTGCTCCGGCGTCGGCGTCGACTCCGGTCCCGGCGTCGCCTGTCCCACCAGCCTTCATCTCGGCTCCGGCCCCGGCCTCGATCCCGGCTCCGGTGGTGCCGCAACCCCCATCGACGCCGGTTGACCTAACCACGCCTCCGCCGACGCCGATGTCCCCGGTGCCGTTCCTGACGCCGGCCCCGGACGGCGTCGTTCCCCGGCTCTCTCCGGCTCCATATTATGAACCTGAGGAGGACCAGGAGAGCTGGGAGGGGTCTGAGGACCCTCTCACACAACAGTGCGAGTTTGACCCGGACTGGGTTGAGGAACTTGGGGATGCCAGTGGTCTGGACACCTCCCCTGACTCTGGCATGCTGTCTCCTCCCGTGGCTACGGAGGAGGGGGCTAATTTTGCAACGGTGTTGCGTAGAGCTGCTGGAGCCTTGAATCTCCAGTTGCCTACTGTGGCCGTCAGGACTAACCTCCTGACAGAAGTGCTTCAGCCGGCGGCCTCCTCTTTGGAGACTGTGCTGCCGTTCAATGATGCACTCACTGACGTTCTTTGGGTGCCTGGTCCAAGCCCACCACAGGGGCTCCTGTGGATAGGAACGTGGCCCGACGCCATCGCCCTGCTCCGGGCGACCCCTGTTTCTCTCCCAACACCCCACCCCTGAGAGCTTGGTTGTCCAAGCCTCTGCCTCCCAAACCGCCTTCCCTACCGCCCCTCCGGATAGGGAATCCAAGCGCCTGGACCACTTTGGGAAGAAGGCTTTCTCTTCCTCCAGTGCTGGCTTGCGGTCCGTCAACACCGCTTGCCTCTTGGGCCGATATACCCACTCCCTGTGGGATTCGGTGGCGACTGTTTTGCCGCAGTGTTCTGAGGAGGTCCAGACACTGCTTACCCGCGCCATTGCGGAAGGGCGAGATGCGGCTAAATACACCATACGTTGTGGCCTTGATACCGCCGACTCGCTGGGCAGATCGCTTGCAACGACGGTGGCGCTGCGTCGCCACGCCTGGCTGAGGACCACTGGTTTTTCGGGTGATGTCCAGAATACACTCATGGACATGCCCTTTGATGGAGTCGGTCTTTTGGTTCAAAAGCAGACCATGCGCTGGAGCGTTTCAAGGACTCGCTGGCTACTGCCAAGTCCCTGGGCCTTGCTGTTGTGCGCCCTCCGCTCACATCTGCTTTTCGCCCCTTTCGTGGCCACGGGAGGGGCGCCCAGTCACGTCAGCAGCCCGGCCAACGGCCCGCGCAGCAAGCGCCTTCGCGTGGCCGAGGACGTGGATACCGCCGTGGCGGTTCGGGCAACCAGCGTGCGGGTCAGGCCACCACCTCCAACTCGTCCGCGGCCTCCAAGCCCTCCTAGTCCTTCCTTTCAGGTGCACAGCACGCCAGTAGGGGGCAGGGTCCGCCATCACCTTCACCACTGGCGTCCCATCACCTCGGACTGGTGGGTCTTGGACATTGTCCGAAGGGGCTACTCCCTCCCCTTCGAGACCACCCCCCCCAGCCATGCCACCTCAATTCCACCGCATGTCAGGGGATCACTTGGTGCTTCTGCAGAAGGAAGTCACGGCCCTCTTGGCCAAGAGGGCCATCGAGCATGTTCCGACCCCAGAAGTAGGACGTGGTTGCTACTCCCACTACTTTCTGGTGCCCAAAAAGGACAAGGTGGACATGCGTCCTATCTTGGACCTCCGGAACGTCAATCGCTTCCTCCGGAAGGAGAAGTTCAAGATGCTCACCCTAGCTCAGGTCTTGACTGCCCTCGACCCTGGAGACTGGTTGGTAGCGTTGGACTCGCAGAACGCTTATTTCCACATCCCCGTCCTGTCGGCCCACCGGCGTTACCTACGGTTCACCGTAGGCCTCGAGCATTTTCAGTTCACTGTGCTCCCCTTTGGCCTTACCAGTGCCCCTCGGGTGTTCACGAAAGTGATGGCGGTGGTCGCAGCTCATCTGCGCCGAGCTGGGGTTTGTCTTCCCCTACCTCGACGACTGGCTGCTGAAGGCGGGCTCGTCCCAGGCAGTCGTCTCCCACCTCCAGACTACGGCCGAACTCTTGCACTCGCTGGGGTTCTCCATCAATGTGCCGAAGTCGCATCTGATTCCTTCTCCACAGCTCCTTTTCATCGGAGCAGTTCTGGACACGACGCAGTTTCGGGCCTCTCCTCCCGAACGGCGAGTCCGGGATATTCAGGCTATGATTCCGATCTTTCAGCCTTTATCCTGGGTTTCGGTACGGATGACCCTGAGGCTGCTGGGCCTCATGGCCTCCTGCTGGTCAATCATGCCAGATGGCATATGCGGGCTCTGCAGTGGGACCTGAAGTTCCAGTGGGCGCAGCACCGGGGCAACCTGTCCGATCACGTCCAGATCTCGGAGGGGACTGCAAAACAGTTGCAGTGGTGGCTCACGGACCGGCAATGGGTCATGGGCAGATCCCTCTCCCTTCCCCAGCCAGAGCACACAGTTGTGACGGACGCGTCCCTTCTGGGATGGGGCGGTCACATGGGAGAGGCGGAGATCAGAGGCCTCTGGTCTCCGGCGGAGTCCCGGCTCCATATCAACCTTCTGGAGCTCCGGGCGATCCGACTTGCACTCAAGGCATTCCTTCCCTCTGTCAAAGGGAAGGTTGTGCAGGTGTTCACAGACAACACCACCGCCATGTGGTACTGCAACAAACAGGGCGGGGTGGGGTCGTGGACCCTCTGTCAGGAGGCTCTGCGCCTCTGGACATGGCTGGAACATCAGGGCATGTTCCTGATGGTTCAACACCTGGCAGGTTCCCTGAACGCCAGGGCGGACGAACCCAGCCGCAGGTGCATGATGGATCACGAATGGCGTCTTCACTCGGAAGTGGCGCAAGGACTCTTTCTACAATGGGGAGAGCCTTGGTTAGATCTATTCGCCACCGAAGAGAACGCGCAATGTCATCAGTTCTGCTCGTTGGAATTTCCAAGGCGGCACTCGCCGGCGACGCTTTTCGTCGCGAGTGGAGTTGCGGTCTGTTGTACGCCTTTCCGCCTATACCACTTCTACCCAGAGTGTTGAAGAAGATTCGGCACGACCGGGCCCAAGTCATCCTTGTGGCTCCGGACTGGGCTCGAAGAGTTTGGTATCCCGAGCTACTCAGTATGAGCGTAGATCCCCCGATCCGTCTGCCTCTTCGGGAGGATCTTCTGTCGCAGCAGCAGGGGACGGTCCTCCACCCGAACCTGTCCAGCCTCCACCTGCTTGCGTCGAGATTGAGCGGCGGCAGTTGATTCCTTTCGACTTGCCTCCCGAAGTTTGTGATGTGATACTGGCAGCCAGGCGTCCCTCCACTAAGGTGGTATACGCCTGCAGGTGGAACAAATTTGTGGCATGGTGCACAGCAAAGGCTGTGAACCCCCTTTCTGCCCCTCTTTCTGAGGTCCTTCTGTTCCTTCTTTTCCTTCTTTCTCTGGCCCAACAGGATTCTGCCCTGGGTACCATCAAGGGTTATCTCTGTGCTATCTCGGCCTTCCTCAGGCTCCCTGATCAGCCCTCCCTTTTCAAGTCCCCTGTTGTTAACAGGTTCTTAAAAGGCATTACTCACCTCTTTCCTCCTGTTCCGTTTGTGATGCCTCAGTGGGACTTGAACTTGGTTCTTACCTTTTTAATGTGCGCTCCCTTTGAGCCTCTACATAACTGTCCTCTTCGTCTTCTGACTCTGAAGACAGCCTTTCTGGTGGCCATCACCTCCGCTCGGCGGGTGAGTGAGCTCCAGGCTCTATCATGCAAACCTCCCTTTCTGTCTGTCCATCCAGACAAGGTTGTTCTTAGGACGCGTCCGTCCTTCTTGCCAAAGGTGGTTACTGCCTTCCACATTGGGCAGACCATCACTTTGCCTACCTTCTTTCCGCCTCCGCATCCTTCAAGAGAGGAAGAGAGGCTCCACCGTCTGGACCCAAAACGTGCGCTCTCCTTCTATATCGACCGCACAAAACACTTCCGGGTGGATGACCAGCTCTTTGTTGGCTACGTGGGCGCCAAAAAGGTCGGGCGGTGCACAAACGAACCATCTCCCGCTGGGTTACCTTGTGCATCAAGGCCTGCTATTCTTTGGCTAAGAAGGAGCCTCCTGTTGGGCTGCGTGCCCATTCCACCAGGGCAACGGCTGCTACCACGGCTTTGGGCCGCGGTGTTCCGCTGCAGGTTATCTGTCAGACAGCTACGTGGGCCTCGCTGCATACGTTTACAAAGCATTACTGCCTTGACAGTCAGGTCCGGAGGGACGGCTTCTTTGGCCGTTCTGTCCTCCGGGACTTCCTTGTCTGATCTTTGTTCGCAGACCCACCACCGGGGTTGGTATTGCTGGGGTATCTATTCTAAGGTAAGGAATCTGTCACTAACGTGTCTCTTTCAGAAGCACAAGTTACTAACTTGTGTAACGATATATCTGTAAGAGACAGTAGTTAGTGACAGATTCCTTACCGCCCACCCATCCTCCCCGTTCTGCGAACTGATTTCTAGGGTTAAGGACATCCCTTTCAGGGCCCTAGTATTTTTTCAGACACCTAGGTCAGCTTCTTGCATGGCTCTGCGTTCCTGGCGCGGAAAGTCGTGTACAGAACTGACGTCAGCGCGCAGGTGCGGCGTCTAAGTACTGCCCGTGACGTCATCCCGGCGATCACGACGCCGACGACGGACGCGGAGCCGCACGACGCCGCCTTCCGACGCGCAAGGGTACTGCTACGCAAAAACTTTCTGGATCCAGCCTGACGCCTGGGGATATTCTAAGGTAAGGAATCTGTCACTAACTACTGTCTCTTACAGATATATCGTTACACAAGTTAGTAACTTGTGCTTTGAGGCTTTTTGTCTCTGTCTTTTTCGAGTCGATCGACTCCTAGTGCCGTAGGGATGCCCGGCTTCAAGTCCTGCGAGGAATGTCATCGCATGATGTCGGTGACGGACCCGCACCGCGTGTGTCTCTACTGCCTGGGGCGCGACCACGACCCCAAGTCGTGCCCCGACTGCCGGGCCATGGCGCCGAAGACTTTGCGGGAGCGGTCCCGAAAGTTGCTTGAAGTCCGGCAGTCAGCTCTGCGCCGCTCAAGGTCCCGGTCCCGTGGGAGGTCGAGGGACCGGTCGCGGAGCCACCACCATCGTTCGTCGGGATCGAAGTCTTCGCACTCGGGGTCAGGTAAGGTGAAGCACTCTAAGAAGTCGAAGAAGCGCCGTCGCTCTCCGACTTCCCCTCGCCCGTCGCGGCTGAGGGTGCGGGTGGTGCCACCCCCGCGGCTCCGGCGGAGCCTACGCAGTCGCCGCCGGCCTACCCGCCCTTCCCGGGTCCGTCGGCGACTCCGGCCCAGCTGCAGGAATTTCTGTCAGGCATGGCTCGCCTCTTTGGGCCGTCGGGTCCCGCCGGTGCGCCTTCGGGCCCCGCGGGTCCGACTGGGGGTCCTTGCCTTCCACTGCCGACGGCTCCGGCATCGCTGTCGGCTCCGGCATCGGCGCCCCCAAGGATCCAGTCCTGGATCCCGGTCGAAGCCGGTTGACCTCGTAACACCTCCACCGACGTCGACCCCCTTCGGCACCACTTCCGACGTCGCCCGTCCTGACCGACGACGTAGTCCCCGGTTTCAGCCCCGAAGTGGACACTGCTGATGGGACCCTTCTATCCCTATGTCCATCCTCCTTATTTCAGGCCTGTTTATCAGCCTTCGGAGGAAGGGGAGGACTGATGGCATTCCCCTTTTTGGCAACAAGGCAGATAGTGCGTTGGAGCGCATTAAGGACTTGCGGGCTACGGCCAAGTCCCTGGGCCTTTCCGCCACGCGCCCTCCTCCGCCTTCTGCTTTTCGCTTCTTTCGTGGCCACGGAAGGGGCGCCCCGACACGTTCGCTTCAGAGCCACAGGCCTGCGCAGCAACAGTCTCAGCGCGGCCGCGGACGTTGGACCCGTCGAGGCAGGTCAGGGGGCCAGCGGGCGGGTCAGTCTACCACCACCCCGGCCACCACTGCCTCCAAACCTTCCTAGTCCGGTATTTCAGGCCCATCAAACGCCAGTGGGCGGCAGGATTCGCCATCACCTCCCCCACTGGCGCACCATCACTTCGGAGAGGTGAATTTTACAAATAGTCCGAAGGGGCTATTCCCTCCCCTTCGAGGCTACCCCTCCAGCCATGCCACCCCAGTACCACCGCATGTCGGGGGATCACTTGGCACTTCTTCAACAGGAAGTCGCGGCCCTCTTGCCCAAGGGGGGCCATCGAGTGCGTTCCTGCGCCAGAAGTAGGACGTGGTTGTTATTCCCACTACTTTCTGGTGCCCAAGAAGGACAAGGGCCTGCGTCCTATCTTGGACCTCAGGGACGTCAATTCCTTCCTCCGGAAGGAGAAGTTCAAGATGTTGACTCTGGCTCAGGTCTTGTCTGCCCTCGACCCTGGAGACTGGATGGTAGCGTTGGAATTGCAGGACGCAGATTTCCATATTCCCGTCCTGCCGGCCCACCAGCGTTACCTGCGGTTTACGGTAGGCCACGAGCACTTTCAGTTTATCGTGCTCCCCTTTGGCCTTACCAGCGCCCCTCGGGTGTTCACGAAAGTGATGGCGGTGGTCGCAGCTCATCTGCGCAGATCAGGGGTTCCAGTCTTCCCCTATCTCGACGACTGGCTGTTGAAGGCGGGCTCGCCCCAGGCTGTCTACGGCCGACCTCCTGCATTCGCTGGGGTTCTCCATCAACGTGCCGAAGTCGCACCTGATTCCCTCTAAGAAGCTCCTCTTCATCGGAGCGGTTCTGGATACGACGCACTTTCGGGTCTATCCTCCCGAACGGCGAGTCCAGGATATTCAGGCTATCATTCCGATCTTTCAGCCTCTATCCTGGGTTTCGGTCAGGATGACCCTGAGGCTGCTGGGCCTCCTGCATCCTGCTGGTCGATCATGCCAGATGGCATATGCAGGCTCTGCAGTGGGACCTGAAGTTCCAGTGGGCGCAGCATCAGGGGAACCTGTCCAATTACGTCCAGATC
Source organism: Calotriton arnoldi (assembly GCA_963921515.1). Lineage (NCBI taxonomy): Eukaryota > Metazoa > Chordata > Amphibia > Caudata > Salamandridae > Calotriton > Calotriton arnoldi. The sequence continues at coordinate 2,179,046 of CAWUFW010002283.1, read as the reverse complement.
TTGGAGGGCACTGCACAACAGCTGCAGTGGTGGCTCATAAACCGGCATTGGGTCAATGGCAGATCCCTCTCCCTTCCCCAACCGGAGCACACAGTGGTGACGGACGCGTCCCTCCTGGGATGGGGCGGCCACATGGGAGAGGCGGAGTCCAAGCTCCATATCAACCTTCTGGAGCTCCGGGCGATCCGGCTTGCACTCAAGGCATTCCTTCCCTCTGTCAAAGGGAAGGTAGTGCAGGTGTTCACAGACAACACCACCGCCATGTGGTACTGCAACAAACAAGGCGGGGTGGGGTCGTGGACCCTCTGTCAGGAGGCTCTGCGCCTCTGGACATGGCTGGAACATCAGGGCATGTTCCTGATGGTTCAACACCTGGCAGGTTCCCTGAACGCCAGGGCGGACAAACTCAGCCGCAGGTGCATGATGGATCACGAATGGCGTCTTCACTCGGAAGTGGCGCAAGGACTCTTTCTACAGTGGGGAGAGCCTTGGTTAGATCTATTCGCCACCGAAGAGAACGCGCAATGTCATCCGTTCTGCGCGTTGGAATTTCCAAGGCGGCACTCGCTCGGCGACGCTTTTCGTCGCGAGTGGAGTTGCGGTCTGTTGTACGCCTTTCCGCCTATACCACTTCTACCCACAGTGTTGAAGAAGATTCGGCACGACCGGGCCCAAGTCATCCTTGTGGCTCCGGACTGGGCTCGAAGAGTTTGGTATCCCGAGCTACTCAGTATGAGCGTAGATCCCCCGATCCGTCTGCCTCTTCGGGAGGATCTTCTGTCGCAGCAGCAGGGGACGGTCCTCCACCCGAACCTGTCCAGCCTCCACCTGCTTGCGTGGAGATTGAGCGGCGGCAGTTGATTCCTTTCGACTTGCCTCCCGAAGTTTGTGATGTGATTCTGGCAGCCAGGCGTCCCTCCACTAAAGTGGTATACGCCTGCAGGTGGAACAAGTTTGTGGCATGGTGCACAGCAAAGGCTGTGAATCCCCTTTCTGCCCCTCTTTCTGAGGTTCTTCTGTTCCTCCTTTCCCTGGCCCAACAGGGTTCTGCCCTGGGTACCATCAAGGGCTATCTTTGTGCCATCTCGGCCTTCCTCAGGTTTCCTGATCAGCCCTCCCTTTTCAAGTCCCCTGTTAACAGGTTTCTAAAAGGCATTACACACCTCTTCCCTCCTGTTCCGTTTGTGATGCCTCAGTGGGACTTGAACTTGGTTCTTACCTTTCTTATGTGCGCTCCCTTTGAGCCTCTACATAACTGTCCTCTTCGTCTTCTGACTCTGAAGACAGCCTTTCTGGTGGCCATCACCTCCGCTCGGCGGGTGAGTGAGCTCCAGGCTCTATCATTTAAACCTCCCTTTCTGTCTGTCCATCCAGACAAGGTTGTTCTTAGGACGCGTCCGTCCTTCTTGCCAAAGGTGGTTACTGCCTTCCACATTGGGCAGACCATCACTTTGCCCACCTTCTTTCCGCCTCCGCATCCTTCCAGAGAGGAAGAGAGGCTCCACCGTCTGGACCCAAAACGTGCGCTTTCCTTTTACATCGACCGCACACAACACTTCCGGGTGGATGACCAGCTCTTTGTTGGCTACGTGGGCGCCAAAAAAGGTCGGGTGGTGCACAAGAGAACCATCTCCCGCTGGGTAACCTTGTGTATCAAAGCCTGCTATTCTTTGGCTAAGAAGGAGCCTCCAGTTGGGCTGCGTGCCCATTCCACCAGGGCAACGGCTGCTACCACGGCCTTGGGCCGCGGTGTTCCGCTGCCGGTTATCTGTCAGGCAGCTACGTGGGCCTCGCTGCACACGTTTACAAAGCATTACTGCCTTGACAGTCAGGTCCGGAGAGACGGCTTCTTTGGCCGTTCTGTCCTCCGGGACTTCCTTGTCTGATCTTTGTTCGCAGACCCACCACCGGGGTTGGTATTGCTGGGGTATCTAATCTAAGGTAAGGAATCCGTCACTAACGTGTCTCTTTCAGATGCACAAGTTACTAACTTGTGTAACGATATATCTGTAAGAGACAGTAGTTGGTGACAGATTCCTTACCGCCCCACCCATCCTCCCCGTTGTGCGAACTGATTTCTAGGGTTAAGGACATCCGTTTCAGGGCCCTAGTATTTTTCAGACACCTATGTCAGCTTCTTGCATGGCTCTGCGTTCCTGGCGCGGAAAGTCGTGTACAGAACTGACGTCAGCGCGCAGGGGCGGCGTCTAAGTACTGCCCGCGACGTCATCCCGGCGATCACGACGCCGACGACGGACGCGGAGCCGCACGACGCCGCCTACCGACACGCAAGGGTACTGCTACGCAAAAACTTTCCGGATCCAGCCTGACGCCTGGGGATATTCTAAGGTAAGGAATCTGTCACTAACTACTGTCTCTTCCAGATATATCGTTACACAAGTTAGTAACTTGTGCATTAATACCATTATCTTTTCAGAAAATGATTTAAAGACAAAATAGTTTCCCTCCATTTGTCATACACAGAATAACTTTACGTGTAGGGTGTATGAGCTTTAATACACAAAACAAGTTAAGATTTTTTTATCCAGCTTTTTCTTTTGTTACAGGCGGTGTCATAACATCTGTTCAGGATCTGCAGGCTATGACAGTTGACCAAACAGCAGATAAAGAGAAATTGAAGTCCAACGTCAAACACATGTTAATACATAAACAGCGTGCTCTTTCAGATCTTTTCAAAATGCTTACAAAAACTGGTAAGATGAGTTGAAACTTTCAAGTACAGTTGTTACTCGGTGTATAGATTGATGTACTTTGATTTCTGTTTTTCTCACTTTGCAATACAGTCTGCTAGGTAAGGGTTCTTGGCACCAGTCACAAGGGCTTTTTTAATAATTTTTGTTGTTGTTTAGGCTGGCAAGTCGGTAAATATTATAAACTTCTCTTTTGACATTGTAGCCCCAATTCAGATATTACAGATGAATTAAAATGTGTGCTGTTACTAACAGAGGATTTGTGAGGAAGAAACAAGAAACATGGTAATGTAAAGCAATATAGTGAGACACACCGTAACTTGGTGAAACGCCAGGTAAATGCCTATTTAAATATCACAAATTCAGCCTTTTGCACACGTGTATCTCGACTGTTAGTGTGCACCTTGATAGTTTTGTTTCTCTCATGCACTGATGCTACATAAGTGCTCAACTCAATAAGTAAAGCAACCTCTCCAGTAAAGTATTTATAGGTATAACATATTGTCCCTCATTTTTAACATGCAGTGACGCTCAGTATTTCTATTACTATAACTGAGATGGTAACGTATGACTGTTTCAAAGTTTATGGATGCATTCAGAGGTTGCGCCTACAGTGCTCACCAGCCATTAGTAATTTTCTGTTTCACAGAGCGACGGCCACTAAATCCTTATGTTACTTATACATTGCTAGAGGCAAGTTTTGTCTGCTGCTTGTGCACGACTCTGCTGATTAAATGCATCATAGGAATCTGAAAGAAACAGTTAGTTATAGATTCCTTACCTTAGAATTACCCCCAGGCGTCAGAATGGATCCGGAAAGTTTTTCGTCAGCAGTACCCCTGCGCGTCGGAATGTGGCAACGGTCGACTCCGCGTTCGGCATCGTGGTCGCCGAGATGATGTGGTGGTAGCTACATAGTCAGTTCTTTCTTTTTCCTCGCCAGCAAGCGCAGCTCCTGAGAGAGCGGTACCTCCAGTCATTTTTTGACTGACTTTTTCTCGACTTTTGTCGACTTCGTTTTTTGAGTCCATTGACTCCTGGTGCACGAGGGATGCCCGGCTTCAAGGCTTGCGGTTCCTGTAACCGACTGATGTCGGTGACAGATCCGCACCGCGTGTGCCTCTACTGCCTGGAACACGACCCCAAGTCGTGCTCCGACTGCCGAACCATGGCCCCGAAGTCTTTGCGGGAGCTGTCCCGAAAGCTACTCGAGGCCCGGCAGTCGGCTCCGCGTCGCTCGCGGTCCGGGTCGCGTAGGAGGTCAAGGAGCCAACACCATTCTTCATCCAAGTCTTCGCACTCTGGGTCAGGTAAGTCGAAGCACAAGAAGTCGAAGAAGCATCATCGCTCTTCAACTTCTCCCCGTCCGTCGGCCGACGCGACGAGGGTTGCGGGTGGTGCCCCTCCCGCGGCTCTGCGTGCAGAGCCCGAAGGGTCGGCTCCGGGTTTCCCCCCATCCCGGGACCGGGAGCGACCCCTGCCCAGCTTCGTCAGTTTTACGAAGCGATGCACGCCATCTTTGGGCAGCCCGACTCCGCCGGCGCGCCTTTGGGCCCCGCGGACTTGGCTGGTGGCCCTTGGCCTTTGGCGGCTTTGGCCTCGGTGCCGCAGGGTCCCCTTGGATCCAGGCCTGGATCCGGATCGGCGCCGGTCGACCTTGTTACGCCTCCCCCGGCGCCGATTCCACCAGCACCACGTCCGCAGCCGGCGTCAGCTGTGTCCCCAGCCGACGTCGACCCCGGTCTCCACCTCGAGGTACACACGGAGTCGGACCGGCGTCGACCGATGCCGGATCCGGCGCCGACGGGTACTTTTGTGCCCCTGTTCTACCCTGGCTCTTTGAGACCAGATTGGCAGCCAGAGGAGGGTGAAGAGGACTGGGAGGGGTCTGGGGACCCTTTAACCGACCAGTTGGTTTATGAACAGGACTGGAGAGAGGATCTGGGGGAAGCCAGTGGTCTGGATACCTCACCAGACCTTGGCATGTTGTCTCCTCATACTGTGGCTACAGAGGAGGGAGCGTCATACGCAGTGGTGTTGCGTAGGGCGGCTGAGGCTCTCCACCTCAAGCTATCTACGGTGGCAGTCAGGACTAACCTCCTGACAGAGGTGCTTCATCCGGCAGCGAGCTCTTCGGAGCCCCTGCTGCCGTTTAATGAAGCCCTCACGGACATCCTTTTGGGCACCTGGCCCAGGCCCAACACAGGGGCTCCTGTGGACAGGATGATTGCCCGACGTCACCGCCCGGCCCCGGGCGACCCCACTTTCCTCTCCCAACACCCCACCCCTGAGAGCTTGGTGGTCCAAGCCTCCACCTCCAAAGGCGCATTCCCTAATGCACCACCCGATAGGGAATCCAAAAAGCTGGACCACCTTGGGAAGAAAATGTTTTCTTCCTCCAGCTTGGGACTGCGGTCGGTAAATACTGCATGTCTGTTGGGCCGTTACACCCACTCTGTGTGGGATACGGTAGCGCAGGTGCTGCCCCAGTGCCCGGAGGAGGCCCGGGCCGTGCTCTCCCGTGCAGTTGCCGAGGGGAGAGACGCAGCGAGGTTTACCATTCGCTGTGGGCTGGATACCGCCGACTCACTAAACAGGACGATTTCCACGTCAGTAGCCCTTCGACGCTACGCCTGGTTGAGGTCGACTGGTTTTTCCGGGGATGTACAGTCCACTCTTATGGACATGCCCTTTGATGGTCGTCGCCTTTTCGGCGACAAGGCAGACAACGCGCTGGAGCGCTTTAAGGACTCTCGGGCTACGGCCAGGTCCTTGGGCCTCTCCACCACCCGCCCTGCGCAGTCTGCCTTTCGTGGCTACGGAAGGGGTGTCCCGCCCAGAGCCACAGGCCGGCGCAAGCTGTTCAGCCTCTGCGTGGCCGGGGACGTGGGAACCAGCACTGTGGTTCTGAGGGCCAGCGGGCGGGCCAGTACACCACAGCCCCCTCTGCAGCAGCCTCCAAACCCTCCTAGTCCGACCTTTCAGGGCCACCAAACGGCAGTGGGCGGCAGGATTCGCCATCACCTTCCCCACTGGCGCACCATCACGTCGGACAGGTGGGTTTTGCAGATAGTCCGAAGGGGCTACTCCCTCCCCTTCGAGACTACCCCTCCCTCCATGCCACCTCAGTACCATCGCATATCGGAGGATCATCTGGCCCTTCTCCAACAGGAAGTTTCGGCACTCTTGGCCAAGGGTGTCATTGAGCACGTTCCTGTCCCAAAAGTAGGTCGTGGTTGCTATTCCCACTACTTTCTGGTGTCCAAGAAGGACAAGGGCCTGCGTCATATCTTGGATCTCAGGAACGTCAACCGCTTCCTCTGGAAGGAGAAGTTCAAAAGTTTGACGCTTGCTCAGGTCTCGTCTGCCCTCGACCCTGGAGACTGGATGGTAGCGTTGAACTTGGAGGACGCTTACTTTCACATTCCCGTCCTGCCGGCCCACCGGCGTTACCTGCGGTTCACGGGAGGCCACGAGCACTTTCAGTTTACCGTGCTCCCCTTTGGCCTTACCAGCGCCCCTCGGGTGTTCATGAAAGTGATGGCGGTGGTCGCAGCTCATCTGCGCAGATCAGGGGTTCCAGTCTTCCCCTATCTCAACGACTGGCTGTTGAAGGCGGGCTCGCCCCAGGCTGTCGTCTCCCACCTCCAGACTACGGCCGACCTCCTGCATTCGCTTGGGTTCTCAATCAACGTCCCGAAGTCACAACTGACCCCCTCTCAGAAGCTCCTCTTCATCGGAGCGGTTCTGGACACTACGCAGTTTCGGGTTTGGGAACAGCGAGTCCGGGATATTCGGGCTATGATTCCGATCTTTCAGCCTCTATCCCGGGTTTCGGTCAGGATGACCCTCAGGCTGCTGGGTCTGATGGCCTCCTCCATCCTGCTGGTGGGCCATGCCAGATGGCATATGCGGGCTCTGCAGTGGGACCTGAAGTTCCAGTGGGCACAACATCAGGGGAAACTGTCCGATTGCGTCCAGATCTCGGAGGGCACTGCACACCAATTGCAGTGGTGGCTTACGAACCAGGATTGGGTCGACAGCAGATCCCTCTCCCTTCCTCAACCAGAGTTCACAGTGGTGACTGATGCATCACTTCTGGGATGGGGCGGCCACATGGGGGAGCCGGAGATCTGAGGCCTCTGGTCTCCGGCGGAGTCCGGGCTCCACATCAACCTTCTGGAGTTTCGGGCGATTCGTCTTGCACTCAAAGCATTCCTTCCCTCTGTCCGGGGAAGAGTGGTGCAGGTGTTCTCGGACAACACCACCGCCATGTGGTACTGCAACAAACAAGGCGGGGTGGGGTCGTGGACCCTATGTCAGGAGGCCCTCCGCCTCTGGACATGGCTGGAACATCAGGGCATATCCCTGGTGGTTCAACACCAGCCAGGTTCCCTGAACGCCAGGGCGGACAAACACAGCCACAGGTGCATGATGGATCACGAATGGCGTCTTCACTCGGAGGTGGCGCAAGGTCTCTTTCGTCAATGGGGAGAGCCTTGGTTAGATCTATTTGCCACCGAAGAGAACGCGCAATGTCAGCAATTCTACGCATTGGAATTTCCAAGGCGGCACTCGCTCGGCGACGCTTTTCGTCGTGGGTGGAGTTGCGGTCTTCTATACGTCTTTCCGCCTATACCACTTCTGCCCAGAGTGCTGAAGAAGATCAAGCGCGACCGGGCCCAAGTCATTCTTGTGGCTCCGGATTGGGCACGAAGAGTCTGGTATCCCGAGCTGCTCAACATGGCCATCGATCCTCCGATACGACTGCCCCTTCGGGAGGATCTTCTGTCACAGCAGCAGGGGACGGTCCTCCACCCGAACCTGTCCAGCCTCCACCTCCTTGCATGGAGATCGAGCGGCGGCAGTTGACGTCTTTTGACCTGCCTCCCGAAGTCTGCGATGTTATCTCTGCAGCCAGGCGTCCCTCCACTAAGAAGATATACGCCTGCAGATGGAACAAATTTGTGGCATGGTGCACAGCAAAGGCTGTGGATCCCCTTTCCGCCACTCTTTCGGAGGTTCTCTTGTTCCTCCTTTCTTTGGCCCAGCAGGGCTCTGTTCTGGGCACTCTAAAAGGCTACCTCTCGGCCATTTCAGCCATCCCTAGGCTTCCTGATCAGCCTTCTCTTTTCAAGTCCCCTGTTGTAAATAGATTCCTTAAGGGCATTACTCATCTTTTTCCTCCTGTTCCCTTCGTAATGCCCCAGTGGGACTTGAACTTGGTGCTTACCTATTTTATGTGCGCTCTCTTTGAGCCGCTACATAACTGTCCTCTCAGGCTTCTTTCTTTGAAAACTGCCTTTCTGGTGGCCATCACCTCTGCACGCAGGGTGAGTGAGCTACAAGCTCTTTCTTCCAAGCCTCCCTTTCTGGCTGTCCATCCGGACAAGGTCGTCCTTAGAACTAGAGCTTCCTTTCTTCCCAAGGTGGTTACTTCTTTCCACATTGGCCAAACCATCACTTTGCCCACCTACTTTCCGCCTCTGCATCCTTCAAAAGAGGAAGAGAGGCTCCACCGTCTGGATCCAAAACGTGCGCTTTCCTTCTACCTGGATCGCACAAAGCAATTCCGGGTGGACGACCAGCTCTTTGTTGGTTACGTGAGCGCTAAGAAAGGTCGGGCCGTGCACAAACGGACCATCTCCAGGTGGGTCGTTCTGTGCATCCAAGCTTGCTATTCTTTGGCAAAGAAGGAGCCTCCAGTGGGACTGCGCGCCCATTCCACTAGGGCTACGGTAGCCACAACTGCTTTGGGACGGGGAGTCCCCCTTAATGACATCTGTCAGGCAGCTAAGTGGGCATCGCTGCACACATTCACCAAACACTATTGCTCCAGGCCTTTCTGGTGTGAACTTGGTTTGCAGACCCACCTCTGGGGTTGGTATTGCTGGGGTATCTATTTTAAGGTAAGGATCTATAACTAACTGTTTCTTTCAGATGAACAAGTTGCTTACCTTCAGTAACGATATATCTGTAAGAAACATAGGTTTGTTATTGTATTGTAATTGCATTTATATAGCGCTTACTACCCCTGACGAGGCGTCGAAGCGTTTTTTCGGCGAGTAGCACGCTACTCCGGGACCCATAAAGAATTCGTGTTGAATTAGTATAGTGAAATATGAAAGTAATTAAAGTGGTGGATAGGTTAGTCAGTTATTTGGATTCGGAAGGATAGAAGAGGAAAAAAAGGTTTGTAGTTATATAGCGCTTGTTACCCCTGATGGGGTGTTGAAGCGCCTTTTTTTGGGGGGGAGTAGCATGCTACTCCGGAAACCCATAAAGGATTAGTGGTGGATTAGTATGTGTAGGAAAGTGGCTCTGTATATACTGTACCCAAGTAAGGTTCAGGGTGTACAGAGTCCACAGTCCCCAGAGGGTTGACAGAGGCTAAAGTTAGATATAACCTTACTCTCCAAAGTGGTAGCTTGGTCGAGCAGTAAGGCAGTATCAGAGGACAGTGTAAAGCATTTGTTGTACACACTCAGTCAGCAAATGAAGCCACACACTCAAGAACTGAACTCTAGGCCAATGGTTTGTATATAAAAAATATATGCTTGTTTTATTTTAGAACCAACAATAGGATCAAAATATACTTTCTCAGTATGAGATGCTTTGGTTATTCACCTTACAGATAGGCAATAGACTTTTTTGATAGTGGTTATCACAGTTGGTGCAAGAGGCAACACAGGGTCAAATTCAATGCAACATTGAGCTCAATGGAAAATTATACTTAATTACAATTGATTACTTTGCAGAGCACTTTTCTAACCACAGGACTGGATCCTGGATTCAGTCCTGGGACACTTCCTGTAAACAGGTAAGAAAAAGCGTTTTGGTTATTGTAGTGATTTTTGAAGAATATTACTATATTTCAAAAGCTGACACTTAGAAACTTTTCTGGGTAAAATTACCAATGTTATCCTATGAAAGGAAATACAGTGTGCAAGCAAAGTATGTTTACGTTACTTTTGTAATCCAGTGCTGGACTCCTAGGTTCAGCACTGGGACATTTACTTTAAACAGGTAAGTAATTACGTTTTTGTAGTTTGTTCGATTTTTAAAGAATATTTGTAAAAGACAGAAATCGACACTTAGAAGAAATTTCACAGAAAACCAGTCAATGGATCCCTATGAAAGAAAAGTGAGTTAACGGTAAGTAACGTTGCGATTACTTTTTAGGGCCAGTGTTGGGCACTCGGTCCAGCACTGAGGCCCCTCCTAATACTAGGTGAGTATTTTCGTTTTCGTGACTCGGTTGATTTTTGGTGAATATTCTAAAGTTTCAGAACTCCACACTTAGAAGAAATTTCGCAGAAAACCAGTCAATGGAACCCTATGGAAGAAAAGTGAGTTATCGGATTTCGGGTAAGTACTTGACTGGCAGGGTTAAGGTTCTGGGTAAGACTCAGGGGTCCCCCAGGATCAGGTAAGTACAGTTTTTACACCCTCAGCGGCACAGGGGCGGCCGGGTGCAGAGTGAGAAGGCCCAATGTTATCCTATGGCAGGCGGGGGGCCCCGGGTTGGTGGCTGCTGGCAAGCAGGCCACGCGACTGTGGGAGCTGGGCTCCTGGTCACTTGCTCAGGGCAAGTAGGGAAGTAGGTTAGGATAGAGGTTGCACTTCCAGGGGCACTCGGGCGGCTGGGTGCAGGGTGCTTTTGAGCCGTCGGGCGCTCAATGTTAAACAATAGAGGTCGTGAAAGGTGAAGAAAGGCTGCAGGCTCGGGGACGGTGATTCTTCAGGGACGACCAACACTTCAGGAGGTAAGTTGGGGTCTTGAGGATAGGTAGACACCCAGGAGTTGGGCACAGGGGGCCGTGGGGCGCCGGGTGCAGGGGTGTCTTTGAGGTCGGGAAATCTTACCCCTGCTGGTCGCGGTTGGAGGGGTCCCTTGTCCTGAGGCTGCAGGCGTCGTCTGGGTCGTCGAGGAGGGTCCTTGGCCACTGGATTCCAGGTCAGAATCGCCGGGGGACGTCCTCGAGGTCTTTGGTCACTCAGGCACAGGCTGGACTCGGCGGGTGCAGTGTGTGCAGGTTTCGCGGCTCCGTGCCAGGGCCGGGTCTTTGGTAGGTTTTCTTTTGAGCAGTACCACTGCTCGTGGGAGTCCCTGGGTCGAAGGCTGTAGCACAGAAGTCAGGTCCTCCGGGGTTTGTGAGGTTGCTGAGGCCGGGATTCCGCAGGAGCAGGTTCAGAGGTCGACAGGCCGGTAGGGCTGGGGCCAAGTCAGTTGTTGTCGCCTCCTTTTAGCAGCTGCACGGCTGGTCTTCTTGCTTCGTCTTCTCTTCTTGTTTTCGGATTTGGGAACTCCGGAAGGAAGGTTCAGGGAGCCCCTAAATACTAAATTTAGGGGTGGTTACAGGTAGGTAAGGGCAGGGACCAATGGGTCCCTTCCCTGGGGTGGGTACACCCCCTATTCTGTTCCTCTCCAGTGGGAGGGGGCAGGAGCCTGTCCCTGGTTGGCCAGGTCCCCCCATCCTCAAGATGGCGGGGACTCGAGTTTGTGCTTCACCTCGCCTCCCCCACCTTAGGGGTGGAGTTGGCAGAGGTGGGCACAACCCATTTCCTGCTTCTGGTTTTCCCGCCGGTTCTCCCGCCAGGAGTGGGGGTAGAACCAGTGGGGACCAGTTTGCTGGAAGCAGCAAATGGTCTGGGGAAACTCCAAAGGCGGCAGGCCTTTGAAGCTCCCCCTGCCCATCCTGGGGAGGAGGCTTTGGCACCTCGTCCCGGGATGTGCATTGTTTCAGGCCCCTGAGAGCAGAGGCTCTCGACCCAGGGGTCCAGAAACATGTCTGGTGGTGGCAGCCTGGGCAGCCACTCAGTCCGGACACTGGAGGTCGGGTTGGTTTCAGGGGGCATCTCTAAGATGCCCTCTGAGTGCGTTTTACATTAAATCCCACACTGGCATCAGTGGGGGTTTAATGTGCTGAGAAGTTTGATACCAAACTTCTTAGTCTTCAGTGGGGCCATTATGGTGCTGTGGAGTTCGTAATGACAGACTCCCAGCACCATATACTCTTAATGGCAGCACTGCACTTACAATGCCCAAGAATGGACTTGGGCACTGTAGGGGCACAGGGCTCATGCCTCTATGCCCTCACCACTGGCATAGTGCACCCAGCTAGAGGGGTGGCTGACCTAGGCCAGGGCAGTGGCTTGTAGGCATGGCACACAGGGATGTGAGCCATGTCGACTCTTCACTTTTGTTCTGCACCAAGACACGCAGCCTGCAAAGGCAGTGTGTGTGTGTAAAGGTGCAGGGTCCCTAAGGGTGGCACAACAAGTGCTGCAGCCCTTAGGGGCCTTCCCTGGTCACAGTGCCCTGGGTACCCATGGTACCATTTACCAGGGGCTGACCTGTGGCCAGGGATGTCAATTGGGTGTAGGTATCAATGCAATTTTAGGGAAGGAACACAGGCCCTGGGTACCTGGTTGGCAGGAGCCCAGGGCACACTCAGTCAAAGTACATCAGCCATTCAGCAAAAAGTGGGGGCATACCATGTAAGAAAGATGGCACTTTCTCACACAACTCCCCCAAACGAAAGATGATGAGACTAACCTTGCCCTATGGAGTCTTCATTGTCTAAGTGGAAGAACCTGGAAAGGCCATCTGCATTGGCATGGGCAGTGCCAGGTCTGTGTTCCACTTCAAAGTCCATTCCCTGTAGGGAGATGGACCACCTCAACAGTTTTGGGTTTTCTCCTTTCATTTGCATTAGCCACCTGAGAGGTCTGTGGTCAGTTTGAACTAGGAAGTGAGTTCCAAACAGGTAGGGCCTCAGCTTCTTCAGGGACCAGACCACAGCAAAGGCCTCCCTCTCAATGGCACTCCAACGCTGCTCCCTGGGGAGAAGCCTTCTGCTTATAAAAGCAACAGGTTGGTCTTGGCCTTCATCATTGGTCTGGGATAGGACCGCTCCTATCCCTAGCTCAGAGGCATCAGTCTGCACAATGAACTGCTTGGCATAATCTGGTGCTTTTAGAATTGGTGCTGAGCACATTGCTTCTTTCAGAGTGTCAAAAGCCTTTTGGCAACAGACTGTCCAGTTTACTTTCTTTGGCATCTTCTTGGAGGTGAGTTCTGTGAGGGGAGTCACAATGGACCCATATCCCTTCACAAACCTCCTGTAGTACCCAGTCAAGCCAAGGAATGCCCTGACTTGGGTCTGAGTTGTTGGAGCTACCCAGTCCAGGATAGCCTGGATCTTGGGCTGTAAGGGTTGTACCTGGCCTCCACCAACCAGGTTGACCAAGTACACCACAGTGCCCTGCCCTATCTGGCATTTGGATGCCTTGATAGTTAGGCCTGCAGTTTGCAGGGCCTTTAAAACCTTCCCAAGGTGGACCAGGTGATCCTGCCAGGTGGAACTGAAGACAGCAATATCATCAAGATAAGCTGCACTAAAGGACTCCAACCCAGCAAGGACTTGATTCACCAACCTCTGGAAGGTGGCAGGGGCATTCTTTAAACCAAAGGGCATAACAGTGAACTGAAAATGCCCATCAGGTGTGGAGAATGCTGTTTTCTGTTTGGCTCCTGGGGCCATGCCAATCTGCCAGTACCCTGCAGTTAAGTCAAAGGTACTCAGGTATTTGGCTGCACCCAATCTGTCTATCAGTTCATCAGCTCTTGGGATAGGGTGTGCATCTGTCTTGGTGACAGAGTTGAGACCCCTATAGTCCACACAAAACCTCATCTCTCTCTTTTCACCCTTTTGATGAGGTTTGGGGACCAGAACCACTGGGCTAGCCCAGGGGCTCTCAGAGGGCTCAATAACCCCTAGCTCCAGCATCTTGCTGACTTCAGCTCTGATGCTTTCCTTAACTTGGTCTGACTGACGATAGATCTTGTTTTTGACAGGTGCACTGTCACCAGTGTCCACATCATGGGTACACCAGTTTGTCAGACCAGGGGTCAAGGAAAAGAGCCCAGCATACTGCTGCAAGACTTGCTTGCAGTCAGTCTGCTGTTGGGCAGTGAGGGTGTCTGAAAAGACAACTCCATCTACTGACCCATCTTTTGGGCTGTGGGAGAGGAGATCAGGGAGAGGTTCACTCTCAGCTTCCTGTTCCTCATCTGTCACCATCAGCATGGTGATGTCAGCCCTGTCATTGTAGAGTTTTAGGCGGTTCACATGGATAACCCTTTTGGGTGTCCTGCTGGTGCCCAGGTCAACCAGGTAGGTGACCTCACTCTTTTTCTCTAGGATAGGGTAAGGGCCACTCCATCTGTCCTGGAGGGCCCTTGGTGCCACTGGCTCCAAAACCCATACCTGTTGCCCAGGTTGGAATTCAACCAGTGCAGCTTTTTGGTCATACCAGTGCTTCTGAAGCTCCTGGCTGGCCTCAAGGTTCTTGGATGCCTTTTCCATGTACTCAGCCATTCTGGACCTTAGGCCAAGCACATAGTCCACTATATCTTGTTTGGGTTCTTGGAGAGGTCTCTCCCAGCCCTCCTTTACAAGACAGAGTGGTCCCCTCACAGGATGGCCAAACAGAAGTTCAAAGGGTGAGAAACCTACCCCCTTCTGTGGCACTTCTCTGTAAGCTGAAAAGCAGGCATGGTAGTAGGACATCCCATCTCCTTTTGAGTTTTTCAGGGAGCCCCATGATCATGCCTTTCAATGTCTTGTTGAACCTCTCAACAAGGCCATTGGTTTGTGGATGGTAGGGTGTAGTAAACTTGTACTGCACCCCACACTCCTTCCACATGTGGGTCAGGTAAGCAGACATGAAGTTGGAACCTCTGTCTGAAACCACCTCCTTAGGAAACCCTACCCTGGTGAAGACACCAATGAGGGCTTTGGCTACTGCAGGAGCTGTAGTAGTCCTAAGGGGAATAGCCTCAGGATACCTAGTGGCATGATCCACTACCACCAGTATGAATTTGTTCCCTGAGGCTGTGGGAGGTTCCAGTGGACCCACTATGTCCACACCTACCCTTTCAAAGGGAACCCCCACCACAGGTAGTGGTATCAGGGGGCCTTTGGATGGCCACCTGTCTTGCCACTGGCTTGACAGGTAACACAGGAGCTGACAAACTCCTTCACCTTTTGGTGCATCTGGGGCCAGTAAAAGTGGCTAACTAGCCTTTCCCAAGTTTTGGTTTGGCCCAGATGTCCAGCTAGGGGGATGTCATGAGCCAAAGTTAGGAGGAACTCCCTGTACTTCTGGGGCACTACCACTCTCCTGGTGGTTCCAGGGTTGGGGTCTTTGCCTCAGTGTACAGTAATCCCTCTTCCCAATAGACTCTGTGGGTACCACTGACATCTCCCTTGGCTTCTGAAACAGCTTGCTGCCTCAGGCTTTCAAGAGTGGGACAGTCTTGCTGTCCCTGGCACAGCTCTTCCCTAGAGGGTCCCCCTGGGCCCAAGAGTTCAACCTGGTAAGGGTCAAGCTCTAGGGGCTCAGTTCCCTCTGGGGCTTCCAGGTTCTCTCCCTGAGGAGAGGGGTCCTGCTCTTGTGACTGTGTAGAAGCTGGTCCGCCAGTCTTCTTTCCTTTTCTCTTGGTAGGCTGGGCCATCATTCCAGGCTCCAACACTATTTCTTCACCCTGCCTTTTGCTCTGTGCTCTTGTTTTTACACACACCAATTCAGGGATGCCCAGCATGGCTGCATGGGCCTTTAGCTCCACCTCTGCCCAGGCTGAGGTTTCCAGATCATTTCCTAGCAGTCATGCAGCTGGTAACTTCGGAGAGACCACTACCTGCTTCAGGCCAGTAACCCCCCCAGCCTAATGTCACCAGGGCCATGGGATGACTAGTGGTGACACTGTCAGCATTGGTGACTGGGTAAGTTTTCCCAATCAAGTATTGCTCAGGGGAAACCAGTGTGTCCCTCACCATAGTGACACTGGCACCTGTATCCCTCAGAGCCTCTACTCTAGTTCCATTCACCCAGGGGTATTGCAAATACTTCTTTAAGTTGGGTGGCCACACAGCTACAGTGGCAAATTCCACTTCCCCTAGGGAGACCAGACTTGCCTCAGTGGGTTCCCAGATTTGCTCAGGGTACACTTCTGATCCCATCTGTAAACTTGCTGCCCCAGGAGTAGCTGTACTGGGTGCCTTAGGGGCTTTGTTGTGGGGGCAAGTTTTGTCTACAGTGAGGTGTCCTGACTTCTTACAGTTATTACACCAGGCCTTCAAGGGATCAAAGTTCTTCCCCTATAGGGTTGAGGCACATAGGGAGTAGTTTGGGACCCACCCCCTGAACAGGTTTTTGGGGCCCTTTGGAAGACTCAGACTTTTTATCTTGGGGATTCTCACCACCTTTCCCCTGGGGGGTTTGGTGACCACCTTCTTTGGTCACCCCCAGTGGTTGTCCTTGTCACCCTAGTCTTGACCCAGTGGTCTGCCTTCTTTCCCAATTCTTGGGGAGAAATTAGACCTAGGTCTACCAAATGCTGATGCAACTTTTCATTTGTGCAATTACTTAGTATGTGTTCCTTCATAAACAAATTGTAAAGTCCAGAAAAATCATGCACATTATGTCCAGCTAACCAGCCATCCAGTGTCTTTACTGAGTAGTCCACTGAAGTCAATCCAGGACTGGGTCTGGGTTTTGTGAGCCCCCTGAATCTAATTCTATACTCCTCAGTAGTGAGCCCAAATCCCTCAATCAGAGTACTCTTCATGAGGTCATAGGACCCTGCATCTGGCCCAGAGAGGGTCAGAAGCCTGTCTCTGCAGTTACCAGAGAACAGTTCCCACAGGAGTGCCCCCACAGAGGTTTCTTTACTCTTCTTATTTCACAAGCCCTCTCAAAGGCTGTGAACCATTTGGTGATGTCATCACCTTCCTCAAACTTAGGGACAATCCCTTTGGGGATTTTAGGTTCAGAAGTTTCCTCCCTATCCTTATTTTTAGTATTGTTGCCACCATTGATGGGTGCTAAACCCATCTCCTGTCTTTCCTTCTCTAGAGCCAGGAGTCTGGTCTCTAGGTCCAGTCGTTTGGCCAACCTGGCTAACAAGTTGTCCTCCTCACTGAGGGTATCCTCAGTGTCCTCTCTGGGACCAGGACCACCTAGGTGGCCCCTAGGTCCCCAGAGGTCTATTCTTGGAGTTAAGGGTGCAGGGACCCTATCTTCCCTAGGAAGTGATGGAGGTGGGTTACCATCCCCATCCTCCTCATTCCTTTCCTCCTCTGTTGGGTCATCACCATGCTCAGAGGGGTGGGCTTTAGCATACTCAGCCAGGAGCTCCTGGAGCCCTTGTTTGGTTGGATGCTGGCCCATTGGTATATCTTTAAGTTTGCATAAGGACCTTATCTCTTTGAAAGACAAATGAAGATAAGGGGTGAGGTCGAGCTCCTCAACCAGTTCCTGTATGTCATTATTATCTTCACTAGTAGCTGGGTTCTTGTCTTGAGACATTTTTTAAAAAAAATTCTAACCCCTCTAACCTTGGCTATAGTGACTTTTTATTTTCTAAGATGCTACAGGGACTTAAGCAAGGCCCTAACAAGACTTTTAGTAATTTGGTAAAAAAAATGCCAATTAAAAAAATCAGAATTCTAAAGGCAATTTAAGAGTTCTGTCGTGTGATCAGATGGTAACCAAGTAGTCCAACAAATGCAAGTTTGTATCCCACCGCTGATCCACCAATGTAGGAAAGTGGCTCTGTATATACTGTACCCAAGTAAGGTTCAGGGTGTACAGAGTCCACAGTCCCCAGAGGGTTGACAGAGGCTAAAGTTAGATATAACCTTACTCTCCAAAGTGGTAGCTTGGTCGAGCAGTAAGGCAGTATCAGAGGACAGTGTAAAGCATTTGTTGTACACACTCAGTCAGCAAATGAAGCCACACACTCAAGAACTGAACTCTAGGCCAATGGTTTGTATATAAAAAATATATGCTTGTTTTATTTTAGAACCAACAATAGGATCAAAATATACTTTCTCAGTATGAGATGCTTTGGTTATTCACCTTACAGATAGGCAATAGACTTTTTTGATAGTGGTTATCACAGTTGGTGCAAGAGGCAACACAGGGTCAAATTCAATGCAACATTGAGCTCAATGGAAAATTATACTTAATTACAATTGATTACTTTGCAGAGCACTTTTTCTAACCACAGGACTGGATCCTGGATTCAGTCCTGGGACACTTCCTGTAAACAGGTAAGAAAAAGCGTTTTGGTTATTGTAGTGATTTTTGAAGAATATTACTATATTTCAAAAGCTGACACTTAGAAACTTTTCTGGGTAAAATTACCAATGTTATCCTATGAAAGGAAATACAGTGTGCAAGCAAAGTATGTTTACGTTACTTTTGTAATCCAGTGCTGGACTCCTAGGTTCAGCACTGGGACATTTACTTTAAACAGGTAAGTAATTACGTTTTTGTAGTTTGTTCGATTTTTAAAGAATATTTGTAAAAGACAGAAATCGACACTTAGAAGAAATTTCACAGAAAACCAGTCAATGGATCCCTATGAAAGAAAAGTGAGTTAACGGTAAGTAACGTTGCGATTACTTTTAGGGCCAGTGTTGGGCACTCGGGTCCAGCACTGAGGCCCCTCCTAATACTAGGTGAGTATTTTCGTTTTCGTGACTCGGTTGATTTTTGGTGAATATTCTAAAGTTTCAGAACTCCACACTTAGAAGAAATTTCGCAGAAAACCAGTCAATGGAACCCTATGGAAGAAAAGTGAGTTATCGGATTTCGGGTAAGTACTTGACTGGCAGGGTTAAGGTTCTGGGTAAGACTCAGGGGTCCCCCAGGATCAGGTAAGTACAGTTTTTACACCCTCAGCGGCACAGGGGCGGCCGGGTGCAGAGTGAGAAGGCCCAATGTTATCCTATGGCAGGCGGGGGGCCCCGGGTTGGTGGCTGCTGGCAAGCAGGCCACGCGACTGTGGGAGCTGGGCTCCTGGTCACTTGCTCAGGGCAAGTAGGGAAGTAGGTTAGGATAGAGGTTGCACTTCCAGGGGCACTCGGGCGGCTGGGTGCAGGGTGCTTTGAGCCGTCGGGCGCTCAATGTTAAACAATAGAGGTCGTGAAAGGTGAAGAAAGGCTGCAGGCTCGGGGACGGTGATTCTTCAGGGACGACCAACACTTCAGGAGGTAAGTTGGGGTCTTGGAGGATAGGTAGACACCCAGGAGTTGGGCACAGGGGGCCGTGGGGCGCCGGGTGCAGGGGTGTCTTTTGAGGTCGGGAAATCTTACCCCCTGCTGGTCGCGGTTGGAGGGGTCCCTTGTCCTGAGGCTGCAGGCGTCGTCTGGGTCGCCGAGGAGGGTCCTTGGCCACTGGATTCCAGGTCAGAATCGCCGGGGGACGTCCTCGAGGTCTTTGGTCACTCAGGCACAGGCTGGACTCGGCGGGTGCAGAGTGTGCAGGTTTCGCGGCTCCGTGCCAGGGCCGGGTCTTTGGTAGGTTTTCTTTTGAGCAGTACCACTGCTCGTGGGAGTCCCTGGGTCGAAGGCTGTAGCACAGAAGTCAGGTCCTCCGGGGTTTGTGAGGTTGCTGAGGCCGGGATTCCGCAGTAGCAGGTTCAGAGGTCGACAGGCCGGTAGGGCTGGGGCCAAGTCAGTTGTTGTCGCCTCCTTTTAGCAGCTGCACGGCTGGTCTTCTTGCTTCGTCTTCTCTTCTTGTTTTCGGATTTGGGAACTCCGGAAGGAAGGTTCAGGGAGCCCCTAAATACTAAATTTAGGGGTGGTTACAGGTAGGTAAGGGCAGGGACCAATGGGTCCCTTCCCTGGGGTGGGTACACCCCTATTCTGTTCCTCTCCAGTGGGAGGGGGCAGGAGCCTGTCCCTGGTTGGCCAGGTCCCCCATCCTCAAGATGGCGGGGACTCGAGTTTGTGCTTCACCTCGCCTCCCCCACCTTAGGGGTGGAGTTGGCAGAGGTGGGCACAACCCATTTCCTGCTTCTGGTTTTCCCGCCGGTTCTCCCGCCAGGAGTGGGGGTAGAACCAGTGGGGACCAGTTTGCTGGAAGCAGCAAATGGTCTGGGGAAACTCCAAAGGCGGCAGGCCTTTGAAGCTCCCCCTGCCCATCCTGGGGGAGGAGGCTTTGGCACCTCGTCCCGGGATGTGCATTGTTTCAGGCCCCTGAGAGCAGAGGCTCTCGACCCAGGGGTCCAGAAACATGTCTGGTGGTGGCAGCCTGGGCAGCCACTCAGTCCGGACACTGGAGGTCGGGTTGGTTTCAGGGGGCATCTCTAAGATGCCCTCTGAGTGCGTTTTACATTAAATCCCACACTGGCATCAGTGGGGGTTTAATGTGCTGAGAAGTTTGATACCAAACTTCTTAGTCTTCAGTGGGGCCATTATGGTGCTGTGGAGTTCGTAATGACAGACTCCCAGCACCATATACTCTTAATGGCAGCACTGCACTTACAATGCCCAAGAATGGACTTGGGCACTGTAGGGGCACAGGGCTCATGCCTCTATGCCCTCACCACTGGCATAGTGCACCCAGCTAGAGGGGTGGCTGACCTAGGCCAGGGCAGTGGCTTGTAGGCATGGCACACAGGGATGTGAGCCATGTCGACTCTTCACTTTTGTTCTGCACCAAGACACGCAGCCTGCAAAGGCAGTGTGTGTGTGTAAGGTGCAGGGTCCCTAAGGGTGGCACAACAAGTGCTGCAGCCCTTAGGGCCTTCCCTGGTCACAGTGCCCTGGGTACCCATGGTACCATTTACCAGGGGCTGACCTGTGGCCAGGGATGTCAATTGGGTGTAGGTATCAATGCAATTTTAGGGAAGGAACACAGGCCCTGGGTACCTGGTTGGCAGGAGCCCAGGGCACACTCAGTCAAAGTACATCAGCCATTCAGCAAAAAGTGGGGGCATACCATGTAAGAAAGATGGCACTTTCTCACAGTATGTTATAGATTCCTTACCGCCCTACCCATCTTCCCCGTTCTGGGAACTGATTTCTAGGGTTAAGGACTTCTTTTCAGGGCTCTAGTTTGGTGCACCAGTGGTCAGTGTCTTGTATGGCTCTGCGCTTCTGGCGTGGAAAGTCGTGTACAGAACTGACGTCAGCGCGTGAGGGCGGAGTCTATGTAGCTACCGCGACGTCATCCCGGCGACCACGACGCCGACGACGATCGTGGAGTCGACCAACGCCACCTTTCGACGCGCAGTGGTACTGCTAACGAAAACTTTCCGGATCCAGTCTGACGCCTGGGGGTAAAATCTAAGGTAAGGAATCTATAACTAACCTATATTTCTTACAGATATATTGTTACCAAACGTAAGTAACTTGTTCATCTAAAACCTAGATCGTTTGGAACAGAGGGTAAGTAAAGATTCTCTCCAGACTTCATGAGGACAGCTTCTAGCCTATAAACCGTCAGTGAGGTATGCAGCTTCCTCAGTGGCTTTTATGATTAGGAGGGATTTTTCACCCTTCATTCCTTCTACGCTGCTTCAGGAGTGAGTGCAATTCTCCTTGTGTGGGTATTGAACAGCCGATATCCCCTTGCTTCTCCTTCTGCTCCCTCCCAGTGTAGTTAAAGATATATCCACTACTTATGGCAGAGATTTAAAAATATGTTTCTTCTTTTAGGTTTGTCATATCGAAAAGGTCTAACTTGGGCTCGATCAAAAGATGCCCAAGAGATGCTTTACCTGCGTCCGCTGAATCTGCGCAGTGCCTTGTCCATCTGTGATGTTAATGGTGCTGAGCAGTCTGAGACCATGTATGTAAATGACCTCTTTTTCTGCATTTTAATTGCAACGCTTTCTGATATCAAAATATTTGTTGTTTTTTCTTTTGCGGTGGGATGGTATAACATCTCTTATCCCATCTATGATGTTTTCACTGCAGACAGATGTAGGGTTTCCTCTCAAGTCTTTACTGTATTTCTTTATACTTTCTGTTGGTATTGAGATGGCATACAGATTGCCAGTGTTCGTATTTTAAAGCTTCTTCAGCTGTAACCCTTGTTTTAAAACAGTAGACAGTCTAATGCTTGAAACCCCATATTCTGATGTGAAAATTCCACAGCTCTAAAAGATGTATTCTCAGATTTTTGTGTGGCTGCTCTAACTGGGTACAAATCGATGACTTTTCATAATAACCTTAAGAGTGAATGTTTTTATGCTTTATTCTAATCAATGTATTTGAAAATAGTGCATGGAATATTGTGTGCATATGTGTCTGTGTGTGTGTAGTGAAAAAAATCCTAAATAACTTTATTGCGGTGGCTTACTAAGCTCAGGAACTATGCAACATTTTAAACAAACCTCCCACCCCACAGTACCTGGCCATACTCTGTTAGGAGGTGGTGAGCTGATTCTGGACCTCAGACCTGAACTTCATCCTCAAGAAGGAGAAGTTCAAGATTCTCAGCTTAGCTTACGTTCTACTCGCGTTGGAGACTGGTGGGTGTCTCTGCATACTTCCACATCCCTATCCTGCGGTCGCATCAGAATTACTTGCGGTTTGTGGTGGGTTCTAGGCACTACCAATGCCTTTGCTTTGACGTCAGCACCTCGAGCCATCACAAAGGTGATGGCAGTGGTAGTGACACAACTTGGAATGTCGGGCATCCCTATCTCCCCATATCTAGAAGACTGGCTTATCAAACAGAGTTCACCAGAAGTCGTGTTGAGCCATTTTCAGTCAACAGTATCCCTGCTGTTTGACCTGGGCTTTTCGATCAACAAGCCCAAATCTCAGCTGCAGCCCTCCCAATGACTCCAGTTGATAGGTTTGGTACTGGATGCCACCCCTCTGCGCCTTCCATCCACTTTAAAGTATTACGCACATTCAGGAAATGATTCCATCCTTCCTGCAAGGCGTGAGAATTCCAGGTCTAAAGTTCCTCAGATTTCTAGGTCTGTTAGCTTCCTGCGCAAGCATGTTGGCCCATGAGGGCCCTGCAGTGGTGCCTCTGCTACAATACAGAAAGACCTGTTGGGTTCCATCGTAGTCTTCCTCAGAGCTGCTGTGAAAGTGGCTTGGGATGACAACGAGGCGAACTGGACATGCAACATGAACTTCACTCCCCCTCCAGCCGTGGCTAAGGTGGTGACTGATGCCTCTATCCTAGGTTGCGGAGCTCATCTTGAGGGCTCTGGAGATCAGACACCTCTGATCTCCAGAGGAACAAGTTCTTCAAATTAACTTGTTGGAACTGCAGGTGATTTGTCTGGTGCTCAAGGCCTTCCTTCCTTCCCTCCATCCAAGGTCAGTCCATTCAGATCTTGACAGACAATACGACTACGATGTGGTATGTCAACAAACTAGGGGGAGTAGGGTCTCTCCCACTTTGCCTTGAAGCATTGAGACTGTTGTCTTGGACACAAGATCAAGGGATCTGGCTCACTACCAATCACCTAGCGGGATCTCTGAATGTCAGAGCTGACGCCCTTAGCCTGCGTTATCTTGCCGGTCACCATTGGAGTCTTCTACCAGATTTAGTCCAGAACATCTTTGTCCAGTGGGCCACTTTTCAGGTGGACTTGTTTGCCTCCGTGGAAAATGCTCAATACTGATAGTTTTGTGCCCTCCAGTATCTGTTGAAGGGCGCCTCAGGGGCTGCGTCTCAGTTGAGGTGGAACATTTAGCTCCATTTCGTGCCCGCTAACCCCCAGCCACCCCCCCCCCCCCCATTCTCTTGATTCCTCTGGTTCTGAGGAATATTCAACAAGAAAGGGCCCAAGTCATTCTCATCTCCATGAAGTGGCTGAGAAGGGTGCAGTATGCAGTCCTCCTGTGCTTCTCCACCTGTCCCCTGCTATGACTTCCACTCAGGCCGGACCTTCTCTCCCAATCGGGGGGGCATAGTTCTTCACCCAATCTCCGAAGCCTCCACCTATATGTTTGGATATTGAGTGGGAGCATCTGAGCTCCTTTCAGCTGCCACCAAACGTGGTGGACGTAGTCTTATCAACTCATCACGCCTCCAACAAATCTGCTTACTCAGTTAGATGGAGCAACTTCATTGCTTGAATGTGTGGACAATAGTGTGGACTCCTTGCAGACCAAGCTGTCGCATATCCTACAATACACGTGATTACTTACTCAGAGATGTCGTGCGATAGGCACTGTTAAGGGGTATCTAGCCGCATTGTCTACATTCCTCTCTCTGACGGACCAACTGTCCCTTTTCAAATGCCCCATTGTGGGCAATAGTTTTCTATCTCCTGCTGGAGAAATGATTCTTTTAAGACCAGTTTGGACTGATAAAAGTGTTGAAGTGGGATTTGTTGCAAAATCCCACAGAAAGGCTTAGAGGTTGAAGCCAGAAACTCAGGAGGCAGAGGAGGGAGTTTCACTTCAGCAGAAAACCAACTGGGGATTAAAGAAGGTAATGGCAACCCAGGTGCATCCTCTAACTTCAACTAGTAAGCCTGGCTTTGCTAGAAATGGCCTGAGCACTGGGATGTGTAGGCTGTCGCATTCACCTTGAACAAACGATTGGCCTCAGGAAGACCAACTCTTTTGCAGCCATGCACACACTATCCAAAATAAACAGATTAATATACCGCACCAAAGTTATAAGCAGTCCAAAAATACATTTTGGTGACTGCTCACAGTATCAACATCACTTGGTACTTTACACCAGGCATAGGCAATAATTTTTGGAACTCAAATATTACTCACTTGACCTAACGGAATTCTACTCCTTACTTTACTGTAAGTGTGAATCCTGTATTGTAACACTTGGGTTCAATACTTTCTTAACAAAAAAGGAAGGATGGCAGGTTTGTTGAACATATTTCTAAATGTGTTATCTTAGTCAATAATTGACTTTGCACCCTTTATCATAGATATTATACATTTGTGTTGTATATTAACATGGGAAACCATTTGTGCAGCACAAAATGGAGCAGGGTATTTAAATTGATTCTCTGAGATTTTAATCACTGTTGATTTCTTCCAGATTAACTAATTTAAAAAATCTGGATGACTCTGATTAGCCATTAACTGGGTATGAACGAGGCTTGTTGGTCCAAGGAGCCACTGGGGACATAACATGATCAGATCCATTTGTGTTTTCAGATTGAATGTCTAATATTTCATCTTCGGTGTAATGGATTAGTAGCTGCAACACATCTCACATTCGAATAATTGCAAGTATTGTTTAGTTGTTAAAGAGTCTTTCTGATGGATACTTCTAACTGCAGATTTCCCACCTGATGAATACCCCCAGGTGCCAGACTGGAGCTGGAGAGTTTTCTCCTACGTGCTAGCAAATGGTGTAATGCGGCCCTGCGTCAATTACATTTCAACACAGAAGTAGCACAGGAGCCACATATATGCACCACCCCTGCACTGGCATCCGTTTCTTTTATTCCATGCCTTCGGACGCTGATCCAAAACTAACTCTGAAGGCCTTTGTCAGTATGCCTGGCCTCCAGGAGGCCAGTTGGCTGGATACCTCCAATGACACTGGGTCTAGTACACCCCATCCCCAGGCTCTTCCACAGAAGAATTTGCCTCTTTTGCTGTGGTAATCTGGCACGGAGCTGAAGTGTTAGACCTGCAACTGCTTTCCACTGGGGTCAAGACCAATGCTCTGACACATGTCCCACAACCTGGGCAAGCTCCCATAGAATCGCTTCTTCCATTTAATGAAGCACTAAGAGAGACACTACTGGGCACTTGGGTCAAACCTTACTTGTGCCTGTCTGTAAATAGGCAAGTGGCTAGAAGACCCAGACCTGTCTCAGGGGACCCAGCTTTCCTCCGAGAACACCCTACGCCTGAAATTTTGGTTGTCCAGGCATCCACAAATTATTGCACCTAACTCTTTCCCTACAACTCCCCCTCATCAGGAATCAAAACGTATGGAGGCGTTTGAGAAGATGATTTTCTCCGTCAGTCTCTCCCTTTGTTCTGTGAATGCCGACTGCCTCCTAGTGCGATGCTTGCATACATGGTGGAATATGATTGGTGAGACCTTGCCGACAGTCCAAAACCAACAGCTTGCCAATCTTGCGCAAATCATTCAGAATGGTCACGATGCAACAAACTGTCATCCACTGTGGACTCATCACTACTGCCTTCTTCTTCAGGGCAGTGAGTAGCATTGTGGTGCTTCGACACAACGCTTAGATGCAATCCACAGCTTTTTGGGTGATGTCACTGATGGATTTGCCATTTGATAGCACCCGTCTCTTCAGAGACAAAGCAGACGCTGCACTGGAGCACTTCCAAGAAAGTAGGCCCTCCGTGCGTCCCCTCAACCTTTCTGCGCATGTGAGGTTGTATTCCCAGCAGTTTCACCCCTTTTGAGGCTTCTGAAGGAGCTTAGCTCAATGTCATTGTCCAGGTCCCACCTTCACAGCAACAAACATCCGCAGTTCTTTGAGGCCATGGTTGGGGATTCACTCAACGACATCCAGGCCCTCAGGGTCAGCATATAGGCCAGTGCTTTGGTCATCTGGCTTCCAAACTGTCTTACCTTGCCCTCAGTGGTACATGCCCATCCTGTTGGAGGGCAGGATAAGGTATTACCTCCACAGGTAGCAAAGTATCACATCAAGAAAGCGCCCTAAAGTTTCTCTCCGAAATGCTACATAGTCCAGCTACATCAGAGAAGCTGTCAGACGACCATTAGTCAATTTTGCGGTAGGAAGTTCAAGCTCTTTTGGGCCCCATAGAGAGTTCTCGGTCTCTGAAATAGCGACTGGGTGTTACACCTATTATTTTCTGCTGCTGAAGAAGTACGGAGGCATTTGTCCTGTGTTAGATCTTCACCTCACATTACCCAAGTTCTATCTGCTGTGGCTCCTGTTGACTGGATGGTAGCACTGGACCAGCCAGACGCTATTTTCACATTCCTGTCCTTCAGTCCCACAGGTGTTAATTGTGGTTCAAGGTGGCATTTTCAGTTTTCCATTCTCCTCTTCAGCCTTTACAGTGCCATTTGGATGTTCATGAAAGTGATGACTGTGGTTTCAGCACATCTCTGGAGGTTGGGGATGCCACTCTTCCTCGACAACTGGCTGTTGAAATAAAGCTCCCCACAGTCTGTCGTAGACCACATCCAAAGTACGGCCAACCTCTTTATATTTTGGGGATTCTCGATCAACATGCTGAAGTCACACATGACTAATTTGCAAAGGCTTCTATTCATCTGAGCCATCTTGGATAAGGTGCAGTTTCAACCTTCCCTCAAGGACATTTCGACTCCGATCTGATGTTTCATTCTCTGTCCAAGGTCTCAACGAGAGTGGCTCTGAGACTTCTTGGCCTCTTGCCTACTCCTTGTCGTCGATGCCAGATGATACATGCAGGCTCCACAGTGAGATCTGAAGTCTGTGGTCTTAGCACCATGGGAACCTGCCACTCCATCCAAGTTTCATAGAAGACTGCAGAGGATCTACAGTGTTGGTGGCCCAACTACAGTTGGACCAGCGACGAACACTTCTCCTTGACAGATGTTGGGTTTGGCTCTTTTGCTCTCTCTCGCTCAGCGCTGCCTACATTGACGGAGAATACAGCACCCCCTGCAGCAGAAACATGTCTGGTAACGGTATCACTGAACGCACCTTCATTTGCATAAAGCGAGATGGTGTTCAACGGGGCCTGGTGGGAGAGATAATTAAGCGCTTTGAGCAGAAGGGCTACCGACTGGTGTCCATGAAGTTTATGCAGGCCTCTGATGAACTTCTGAAGGAACATTACATTGACCTAAAGGATCGCCCGTTCTATCCTGGCTTGGTGAAATACATGGGCTCCGGCCCTGTTGTGCCTATGGTCTGGGAAGGATTTAATGTGGTGAAGACTGGCCGGGTAATGCTGGGAGAGACCAACCCAGTTGATTCCAAACCAGGGACCATCTGCGGAGACTTCTGCGTACAGGTTGGCAGGAACATATGCCATGGCAGTGACTCTGTGGAAAGTGCCAAAAAGGAGATCAACCTGTGGTTCAAACCAGAAGAGCTGATTTCTTACACTAGCTGCACCAATGAATAGATCAACGAGGGAAACTGAGGCATAAGGTCCCTTCATTGCCTCTTCCGTTTAAAGACCTTTCCCTAGAGGGAGCACCTTATGCTTTTATTGCCTTGTATTTCTCAGCTCGAAGCAATTTGTAATAAACACTTTGCTGGGGGGAAAAAAAAAAGACAGATGTTGCATTTGTGGAGGGCATCTGGGTGAGGTGGAAATCAGAAGACTAGTTTCCGGCAGAGCGCCGCCTCCACATCAATATTTTGGAGTTGCAGGCCATTTCTCTAGTCTTTGAAGGCCTTCCAACCATCCATCAAAGGCAGGCTGGTTCAGGTCCTGACGGACAACACCTCTGCCATGTGGTACTGCAGCAAGCAGCGCGGAGTGGGGTTCTGGGCCCTATGCCAAGAGGTCCTGCACCTCTGGAACGAGCTGAGTAGGCAGGACATCTCCCTGGTGGTGAACCACCTGGTGGGATCTTAAATGACAGGGTGAACAGACTTAATTGGTGATTCCTAGCAGGTCATGAATGGCAGCTGCCCCCAGAGGTGGTGCAGGGCATCTTCTGGCAATGAGGAGAACCCTGGCTCAGTCTGGTCGTCATCGCAAAGAATGCGCAATGTTAACACGTTTGTCTGCTGGAGTTCCCAAGATGCCTTTATCTGAGGCACATTCTGCCTAAAGTGGAGCTACAGATAAGTGTATGCCTTTCCGCCGCTTCTGCCCAGCATTCTGTGAAGATCCGGAATAACCGAATCCAAGTCATCCTAGTGGCTCTGGATTGGGCTTGGAAAGTGTGTGGTTCCCGGGACTTCTGGGCATGAGCATTTGTCTTCCGATCAGGCTGCCGCTTTGGGAGGATCGTCTCTCTCAGCAGAATGGCGGTGTCCTTCACTGGGGCATGCGCAGCCTTCAAATCAGATAGATCCATTACAGTCAATGTTGTTGGATGTTTGCACTGTTAATGGTTATTTGTCAGCCCTTTTTACTTTTTTGCTTTTGTGGGACCAACCGTCCTTATTTAAATCACATGCAATGCGATTTCTTAAAGGTCTGGTTTATGTATTTCCAGCCAAACCTTTTGTTATGCCACAGTGGTACCTTATTTTGGTGCTCACGTTCCTTATGTTACCCCATTTGAGCGATGCGCAGCTGTCCTTTGCGCCGTCTTACTCTCAAAAGTCTTTCTCATTGCAATAACTTCAGCATGTTGCATGAGTGGGTTTCTTGCCAGAGGTTATGATGCCTTTCCATGTCAAACAATCCATCGCCCTTCCAGAATTCTTTGCTTCACCTCACTCTTCAAAAGAGGTGGCGAGACTTCACCGCTTGGACCCCAGATGGGCCTGGAGCTTTTACATCAATTGTAACTAGGTGGAGGATCAACTGTTTGTGGATTTCATTGGGGAAAATAACGGTACGGCGGTGTAGAAAAGGACCATATCGAGGTGGGTAGACCTCTGTTTTAAGAGCTGCCACACTTTGGCCAAGAAGCAGCTTACGGAATGTCTGAGGTCCCATTCGAACAGAGCCAAGGCTGATACCAATGTGTTGGCTCGTGGAATACCTGTCTTGGACATCTCTCAGACCACGACATGGACATTAACTCATACGTTCATGAAGCACTACTTCCTAGATAGCCAGGTCCAGCCGAAGGGGCACTTTGAGTGTTCGGTCCTGCAGGACATTTTGGTCGGAGTCATTCCACAGACTCACCACCCAAGGAGGTACCGATTTGGAATCTGCAATTAGAAGTATTCATCAAATGAGCAAGTGATTACCTTTGGTAATGCTCTTTCTGGTGGATATACTCTATCTAGCCGCGAATTCTTCGCTGCCCTCCCACCTTCCCTCTCTGTGGACTGGATGTTTTTCTCCATCTATAAAAAGGACCCAATTTAGAGACCTGCACACTGCTACATTTGACCCGACCGCGCAGACAGAGTTAAGAAAGAAACTGACATAATTGTGCAGGGGTAGCGCTTATACGTGGCTACAGTGTCACTTCCAGGATGGGTCGGGATGGAGTTGACGCAGAGTTGCACGACGCTACCTGCTGGTGCGCAGGAGCAGTCTGGATTTAAAATCTCGGGATCCAGTCTGGCGCACAGGGGCAAATGCAAGGTAAGGAATCTGTAGTTACTGTGTCCATCAGAAGGAGTGTAACCAAGGTAAGTTAACTTGTTCTTTATTGTATTACCCTTGATATCTTTCTGTATTTTTGTCACAGGTGTCTGTCTGGCTAATGCTGGGCAATATGGAATATGAAACCTTTGTTTTGCATATCAAATGATTGTGATCTTGTTTCACAACAGTTATTGCAATATACATCCGTGCTTCCTTGGCATTTTTTTTTTAACCAAAGACATATGTAAATTATCAAATAACTATGCTCATATGAGTGCAGTCTCAAGGTACACAGGCATTAAGGTGCTCTGATGAGCTTAAATAACTGAAACCACTCTCTTACACCAATGTAAAGATTTCAATTCATTATTCTTAGAATCATCCTCTCTATGTAATTTCAAGGCCATCATTAAGTCAATCTTGCATTATCCAGTTCATTAAAGAGTTGATCGTAACAATGTCCTTGATTATTTCATCCAGTTCATTTTGTTATACTGACCCGAAGTATTTCGGACCTCTAAGGTCCTTCACCTGGGCAACATTGTCAGTTTATTAGATATCTATAATGTCAACAGAACTCAAACTACTTCTAGGTCATTCACTAAAAAAACAACATTGATCTAATCACAAAACAACGCTACAAAATTTGCCTTTGCAAAACCACACAAAAACTCGTAAATTTGAATGAGTTCTCACAACACATTACAGTTTACGCTACTAATCCTGCTTGTTTAAACGAGCACTCTCAAAACATTGAACAACTGTGAATGGTTGTACTAGACAGCAGCTGCACCACATGCACTGTAACGCGCAATGTTATGAAGTCTTGTCATATAGCAAGAACTCCATTCTCTTCCTGCAGCACGCAGTCTATTGCGTGTGCCAACATGATTCGTATGCTGAGTTTCTTAGCTGAAGGTGATGGTTTAAACAAGCCGGAATAGTAGCATAAACTGTAGGATGTTGTGAGACACATTCACATTGAGGTTTCGTGTAGTTTTGTAAATGCAAAGTGTTTTGCATTGTTGTGTGATTTGATCAGTGTTGTTTTTAGTGACTGTCCAATAAGTGACTTGATTTCTGTTGACAATCTAGATATCCATTACACTGACAATCTCTTCAGATGAAGGACCTGGAAGGTCTGAAATGCATTGGGGCAGTATAACAAATTGAACTGGATGAAATAATCAAGGACATTGTATGATGAGCTCATTGAACCAATTGGATAATGCAAGATTGAATTAATCGTGGCTTTCAAATTAAATAGAAATGATGATTCTAAGATTAGTGAATTCAAATCTTTATATTGGTAAAGTTAAAGAGCGTGGTTTCAATTATTGAAGCTCATCAGAGCACCTTAATGCCTGTATACGCTGGGACTGCACTCATATGAGCACACTATTTGGTTTATGCTGGATACATAGTACAACAGTAACATTTCACTGTCATTCCCACTTGGCTGGTAGTTAATTTTGAGTGTCTAAGTGCCCTTGGTTATGGTCTCCTTTGGAGGAATACTTGCCAACACCGACTTTATGGCTTTTAGATCATGTTGCAATGGTGCTCCGTTTCAAAGGCTTTTAAGGACTTTTTCTTGGGATTGTGCTGGGAATGTATTTTCACTCCATTTATTGCATTTCCATCAGGTTACTGGATGAGCTCTCTTCTGCCTGGGATGGATGCGAGAAGTACTTCTATCGATCTCTTGCTCGTGATTCTCGACTCCAGGCAGCCATGTCTGCTCCTGCTAAGGTATGAAGACTATTTATCTTGATTTCATGTTATGAGGTAGGATTTGGTTAAGGTATTTTTGGTCAACAGGAAGGGGTGTTGATTTGGATTTAGTTTCATGCTATAGTAAAGAGGGAACTTTCTCAGAGTTATCCACATTTTCTTCATTGTTTTGCAACTGTTGGTTTTGTATTTCTAAAGCAGCTGGGCAACAGGAAAGAGAAGCAATTGTAGTATTTGGCTAATTAACCATCACAATTTAAATTATTTTGAGTAGTGTCCATTCACAACCCTTTGCATAGTAATAATGTACCAGTTTTGTTTAAACTTTTAACCTTTGCTGGATAGCCCACTAAAAGCTTGGCAGTACAGTAATGTAAATTTCTAAGTCTTTAAAACATCGACAGTCTCTGCGTTTTATCAGCTTTAAGCAGTATATTTGCGCTATCAATCCTAAACTTGACAGCTGGTTGATTTTGTCCATTGCTTTTTCTTTAAACATACATTTCAGGATAGCAGGTTGAGAAAATAGTCAGTGGGCCCCTGCAGTGCCTCCGTGTGAAGCAAATGACCATGTGCATTGTCAAATGACTGCTAGATGAGGGTATGAGCACATGGCATGGCTGAAGACCAGGCCCTGCAAAATCCTTGCTGTGCATGGCCAAAAGCCACATGCTTTGCCAAATATGTACCTATGACATGAATTAGGAACCTCATAAATTAAAAAAAAAAAACTAGAAATTCACAGAGAAAACAATAGTTAAAGCTTAATTATTTGTTCAGTGAATTTGTGCCTGGAAAAACGTGAAATTTGCCAACTAGTTATATAAAACACATCATAATACAAATAGCCCACCATACTCCGTGAACGCTTTGCTGATGGCACTTGAAAAATTAAAGCGAAACAAAAAAGAGAGGTAGGGTTTTTTATATATTAGAAATATATAAAGGGAGTACTCCTAATCCCCAAAAGGTAATGATAAATCAACAACAAGGAGGAGTCTACCCTTAAGGACAGGGAAATCTGCTTATTCAGCACGGAGGATGCAGAAGGGAAGCAAAGAGTAGAATATTTTCTAAGAAGACCCTCACTCACCAACCTAGTTGGTGACATGCTTCATCATTGGGGTCCCACCCGAATAGCCGAATGCTACCCGGGTGTGCTGCGACACCTGATTACAGTGGAGCGGGTTGGTTTGAACAGCAGTGATAGTGCAAAGTGAGTGCCAAAGGTGGTGAATAATTAAAATTGTCAAAGTTTGACTCCCTACAGGAATTTAATATGGAGTAACTCGACAATATTAAAAACAGTATCAGACCCTAATCAGGCTAGATTGATCTGTAGTGTCTAAGTGAAAAAGGTGATGGTCTACATGTTTCAACCTATAATGGAATTGCAAGGTTTTCGTCAGGACCGGAAGAAAAGCCCGGGTGGTCTACACACTCTAAGGTGTACCCAACCCAGGGCCCATGGATAAAAAAGCCACACCAGTATTACTCACTGCATGGCATTCCCTCATCAAGTCAAATCTAGGGAGAAGTTAGCGGCTTGAATCGGCCGTGCCCCATGAGAACCGGGGGAAGGCGCTGGCTCTTAGTCAAACATTCATCAAACCATGCCACCTGTGTCTGCACCTACTTGGTAGTCCCTCGCGGAGGTTTTATCCATGGGCCCTGGGTTGGGTACACCTTAGAGTGTGTAGACCACCCGGGCTTTTCTTCCGGTCCTGACGAAAACCTTGCAATTCCATTATAGGTTGAAACATGTAGACCATCACCTTTTTCACTTAGACACTACAGGTCAATCTAGCATGATTAGGGTCTCATACTGTTTTTAATATTGTCGAGTTACTCCATATTAAATTCCTGTAGGGAGTCAAACTTTGACAATTTTTAATTATTCACCACCTTTTGGCACTCACTTTGCACTATCACTGCTGTTCAAACCAACCCGCTCCGCTGTAATCAGGTGTCGCAGCACACCCGGGTAGCATTCGGCTATTCGGGTGGGACCCCAATGATGAAGCATGTCACCAACTAGGTTGGTGAGTGAGGGGTCTTCTTAGAAAATATTCTACTCTTTGCTTCCCTTCTGCATCCTCTGTGCTGAATAAGCAACTTGAAAAACAAAGGCAGGCTACCAAGAGCAAAATGTGGCGGCCTACATGAGTTACGGTGTGTGTTACATATCCTAAGTGATGAATTACTCGTGTTAAACCATAACTCTCATTTAACTGTGTTGTTTTTCAGTGAATATTTATAGAAATATTTTACATGCTGGCTATATACAATGAACAATTATGGTTAGGTAAACATTTCCATTGAAAGCCCTTTTTTTTTTTATTTTTCTAATATTTTTGGCTCCATTTGATGATACATCATGAAACTTGATAAACAAAAAAGTTTTAATCTGATTTGAGTTTGGAATGTCAAGTTTCGTGTAAATTTGTCAAATGGAGGTGAAAACATAGGGGAGGGTAGAAAAGCAGTATTTCCCATTTTAACTCCCATAGAGGTCTTTGCTCTCCACTACAAAAGAAAAAATAATGAGTCAAAATACACCAAACCAGACATGTACTAGAACTTCTCTGTTCTGTAGTTTTAGAGAAATTTGCAGTACAAAAATGTGTTTGTTGACTTACAAGGGTATTCGAGTTAGCGGCATTTTGACATTTGAATTGGGGGTTTACTTCTTTTTTACCTGTAACTTTAGCTCCATTTGAGATTTGTCTTAAATTTGGCAGTTGCTTAGCATGTTCATCTTTCTCTTAGTATGTGCAGATATGTCAAAGGGATAATTAAAAGGGGTAAGAAAAGTGTTCACCTGCTAATTACTGTGGCATCATGTGAAATTTAGCATACATTTAGCATGTTTATCCTTCTGTGGATTTTGCCACGAAGTGGGGCAAAGTTACCAGGTGGGACAAAACCATTTTCGTATGCTTATAACTTGAGAGCTGTTTATTGAATCTGCGTTAAATTGGCCTGGTCGTTAACCAATTAAGCCCAGTACAGGAATCTCCGGTTTTATGTAGTCCTCACAAGTGAGGTGTGGGGCAGAGTTAAATAGGGGTAATCAACACATTTTTCATTTGCGAATAACATTGATGCAGTTTTACAGATCTGCAAAGACACTTGGCAAGTTTGGCTTACTCTTGATCTTTTGCATCTAAGGTGGAGAAAATATAAAGGGAAAGGGGAGTCCAAAAGGTAGCATTAGATATTTATCCACTATAGGAATATTTGTACTCCTCTACAGTAAAAAAACAAAAACTGAACAGAAGTACACTAAACTTGCCATCAACATAGAACGGGCTGGGCTTGAAAGAGCTAAAGGTTAGAAATATGGGGACCATTAGTCTGCAGGCAGTCAAACCCAGATTTGGCTACTATCTGTGGATCTAAATTTAAAAATTAAAGGTCCACTGTTGGATGAGGGAGCTTTTCTCCCATCATCTATTTTGGGTATGCGGTCCAAAAGTTGTTTTTGCAGATCCAAAGGCCCTGATAGTCTAGCTACAAAGAAAAATTCTTCATTGCAATTGCCTGTACAGAACTGTAAGCATAGTCCAGTTCCTGTGGCCAACCCGTACTATGCTCATAGGAGGTTGCCTTGGCTGCTGGACAAACACCAAACCCCAATTTATTTAAAAAAAAATAATGAAAGTGTAACAAATCTTAGTAATGATATAGATGTTTAAAAAAAAAGGGGGGGGGGGGCCTGCACTTGCTCACATTAGGTTTTTGCACGGTCTTTCCGAAGTACAGACCCTTGAACCAATCCTTCTTGACCACACAGGTTGCCTGCCGAGTTTAGATGGCTGCAGGGCATTCCCAATTGCTCATTATGTGCATTGCATACCATAACTGGGGAATTTCAGGGGGCTTACAGATGATCATTAACTGGCCCATATCTACCGTTTAACTGTTTTTTCAGTAAATATGTCTAGAAATATTTTACATACTGGTGATAGTGTGCAATTATGATCAGGTCAGTGTTTCCATTGATAAGCCCCTTAATTATTTTGCTAGTAACCATGGATTCTGCACATCAAATTTCATATAGATTTGGCAATCGGGGAGTGAAAATAAAGGGTGTTCAAAAAGAAGTGTGTACTGTATCTGAGACTTCTAGCCGCAGATTCCTTATCTTAGAATTATCTCCAGGTATCAGACTGCATCTGGAAATTGTTTGTGGACAGTACCCCTGCACACCGGTAGGTTGTGTCATTCAGTTTCACGTGGCGTCATTGGCGTTGTTCTCGCCGAAAGTGGCGTATGCAGTGCCTATATAGGCACCACCTTATTGCGCTGACATCAGTTCTTTTCTATCTGCGCTAGTCAGTGCAGATTTGGAGAGACCTACCCCCAGTAATTTTTTGACTGACCTTTTTCGACTTTTCGTCGAAGTCTTTTTTCAGATATTCTCCTGGTGTGGCAGCATGTCAACTAGGAACGCCGGCTTCAAGCCCTGCAGCGCCATCACCGATGTCGATGATGGACCCGCATCTTGTTTGCCTCTGGTGCCTTGAGCACGACCAGAACGCGAAGACCTGTGTGGACTGCTGCGCCATGCACGCCAAGCCCTTGACTGAGCACTCCCTCAAGCTCCTTTCCCCTCGACG
The DNA here is from genome assembly GCA_963921515.1 of Calotriton arnoldi. Lineage (NCBI taxonomy): Eukaryota > Metazoa > Chordata > Amphibia > Caudata > Salamandridae > Calotriton > Calotriton arnoldi. Next base: position 2,142,992 of record CAWUFW010002283.1, on the reverse strand, counting down.
TATGATGCCACAATAGTCTCGAGCCCGGTCGAGAGGAAGGTCCCGAGATAGGTCATGGAGCCCAAGATCCTTGTCCCATTCGAAGTCGTCTTCGGGTAAGTTCCACAAGAGAAAGAAAAGTAAGAAGTTAAAGATATCTCGACTTCTCCCCATCCGTCGAAGTCATCCAACAAGACTAAGTAGAGTCATCATTCGAGGCCTGGCTCCGTGGTTGAGCCTGCGCCTGTGCCAGCTCTCCTCCCTGAGTTTCTGGGAGCCGCAGCGACCCCCGCCTAACTTAGTGAGGTTCTTTGAAGCCTTGCTCTTCATATTTGGGCGGCCCGTTGCCGCTGGTGTTCTTTCGGGCCATGCTGGTTTGGGAGGGGCCCCCACTGGTTCTCCACCGGCTGTTCCGTCCCCGGCTCCAGTTGGGCCCCTTGGATCCATGTTTGGATCCGGACCGCCCCAGTCATACCACCAATCCTTCCCCAGCGCCGATGCTCCTGGCGCTGCTGATGCCCCTAACTGCACCCGCCGACTGCAGCCATGCCTTCTAAGACAAAGACCGAGCCCCATTCCTATGGTCTGGGACTCGGGGAGTATTGGTTAGGGTCGCTGGACCCTGAAGACTACCAGCCCCTAGACCCTAACATGGACTGGTGTGAGGAATTGGTGGACGCCAGCGGACTGGAAAACTCTCTACATACTGGCATGGACTCTCCTCCTACCATGACAATGGAGGAGGGAGCCTCTTTTGCTATGGTGGTGAGAAGGGCATTTGAGGTCCTGGACCTTAGCCTACCCTCAGTAACAGTCAAGACTAATGCCTTGACAGAGGTGCTTAAGCAGGGAGTAACCCCCTCAGAACTGCTTCTCATATTTAATGAAGCCCTCACGGATGTCCTGCTTGGTACTTGATCCAAACCCTGCACAGGGGCTCCTGTGAACAGGCCGATTGCCCACGGCCCTGCCCCAGGGCACCCCAATTTCCTCATGCAATACACTACCCCACAGAGCTTGATAGTCCAAGCCTCCACCTCCCATGTAAATCCTGGCACATTCCCTACCACTATACCGGCTAGGGAATCCAAGAGGCTGCATACCTTAGGAAAGAAAATGTTTTCCACCATCCTGGCACTGCAGTCCGTGAACACCACATGCCTTTAGGACCATTACTCCCATGCACTGTGAGATTCAGTTGCGCAGGTGCTGATCATGGTCCCGGAGGAGGCCCGGGCCACACTCTCCCAGGCTATGACAACTGGAGAGATGCAGCCAAGTTCCTGATCAGATCTGGGCTCGCTAAGCAGAGCGGTTTCCTTGACAGTGGCCTTGTGGCTGAGCGCGACTGGCTTTTCTGGGGATGTCCAAGCGTCGCTTATGGGCTGGCCCTTTGATGTCTCCCTTTCCTCGTAGACCAGGCGAGCTCCGCGCTGGAGCGCTTCAAAGACAGCAGAGCTACAGCCTGGTCCTTTGGCCTTTTCATGTTCCCTCGCCCATCGCAGTCCACCTGCTTCTTTCGTGACCACGGAAGGGGCTTTATGTAGCATTTTTACTGGTCCAGCCACCACGGCACGCAAGCTTCTCAGCCTCTGCATGGCCCAGGACGCGGTACCCACAGATTCTGTGGGTCGGGCAGCCAGAAGTCGGGCCAGTGCCCCGCCTCCCAGCAGCTGCAGCCTTCAAACCCCTTGAGTTTGCCCTCCTACCATCATGGGCATCCAGTAGGATACACCATCATCTGCCCACACTGGAGGTCAATAACATCAGGCCTTTGGGTTCTTCAGATTGTCCGGAGGGGCTACTCCCTCCCCCTTCGTGACTTCTCCTCCACCCATGCCACCCTCTTTAGACATGTTGTAGAAGGATCATCCTTCCTTTCTCTACCAGAAAGTACCTCCTCTCTTGGCCAAGAGAGCCATGGAGAGAGTGCTGACACCAGAAGTAGGTTGTGGCTCTTATTCTCACTACTTTTTTGGTGCCCAAAGAGAAGGGAGGGCTTCGTCCTATCCTAGACCTGTGCCCTCTCAATTTCTTCCTGAAAAAGATCAAATTGCTCATGCTTGCTCAGTTCTTGTCTTCCCTGGATCCGGGAGACTGCATGGTAGTGACTTTCAGGACCCATACTTCCACATTCCCGTCCTGCCTGCCCACAGACGTTACCTGTAGTTCACGGTGGGCCACTAGCACTTTCAGTTCTTCGTGCTTCCTTTTGGCCTTACCAGTGCCCCTCGGGTATTCACCAAGGTGATGGTGGTGATTGCAGCTCATCTGCAGAGATCAGGGGTGCCAGTATTTCCCTATCTCGACGACTCGCTGTTGAAGGCGCACTCTCCCCAGGCTTGTCTCCACCTCCAGACTACGGTGGACCTCCTGCACTCTGAACATGGCAAAGTCACACCTGACTCATTCTGACACACTCCCTTTCATCGAAGCTGTTCTGGACACTGTGCAGTTTTAGGCCTATCTTCCCGAACGGCGAGTCCAGGATATTCAGGCTATGATACCGATGTTTCAGCCTCTATCCTGGATTTTGGTGAGAATGACTCTGCGGTCGCTGGGCCTCATGGCCTCCTGCATTTTGCTTGTGACACATGCCAGATGGCATATGCGGGCTCTGCAGTGGAGCCTGAAGTTCCAGTGGGTGCAGCATCAGGGAAATCATGGTCCAGATCTCAGAGGGAACTGTGTAGGATCTGCAGTGGTGGCTGACCAACCGCGATTGGGTCAGAGGCAGACCCGTCTCCCTTCCCCACCCAGATCACACAGTAGTGACAAATGTGCCACTCCTGGGATGGGGTGGCCATCTGGGAGTGGTGGAGATCAGAGGGCTCTGGTCTCCGGCGGAATCCAGACTCCACATCAACTTGCTGGAGCTCTGTGCGATTCACTTGGCTTTGAAAGCCTTTCTTCCTTCAATCAAGGGAAAGCTGGTTCAAGTGTTCACGGACAACACCACGGCCATGTGGTACTGCAACAAACAGAGCGGGGTGAAATCATGGACCCTTTGTCAAAATGCCCCTTGTCTCTGGACATGGCTGGAACAGCAGGGCACATCCCTGGTGGTTCAACACCTGGCAGGTTCTCTGAACACCAGTGTGGGCGAACTCGGCCGTCGATGCCTAGCGGATCACGAATGGTGTCTCCATCCGGAGGTGGCACAAGGTCTCCTTCAGCAGTGGGGAGAGCCTTGGTTAGATCTGTTCGCCTCTGCCGAGAAGGCGCAATGACAGAGGGGTTTGGGCCCTGGAGTGTCCAAGGCGGCTCTCGCTCGGAAATGATTTTTGTCTCGAGTGGAGCTCAGGCCTGCTGTATGCCTTTCTGCCAATACCACTCCTGCCCAGCATTCTCAAGAAGATCAGAAACGACCGGGCTGAAGTCATCCTTTTGGCTCCGGACTGGGCTCAGAGAGTTTGGTATAACGAGCATGGCCATCAGTCCTCCGATCAGGCTGCCCCTTAGAGAGGATCTTCTCTCGCAGCAACAGGGGAGGGTTCTCCACCCGATCCTGTCAATACTCCACCTTCATGCGTGGAGATTGAGTGGCGGCAGTTGACAGCTTTCGACCTTCCTCCTGAAATCTGCAATGTTATCTTGGCAGCCAGGCGTCCTTCTGCCAGGACTTTGTACGCCTGCCGTTGGGGCAAGAATGTGGCAGGGTGTGCAGAGAAAAAGGTTTCTCTCTCTTCTCTCAGGTCCTTCTCTTTATCCTTTCTCTTGCCTAGCAGGGCTCTGCTTTGGGCACCTTAAAGTGCTATCTTTCTGCCCTCTCACTCTTTCTGCGGTTGCCAGAACAGTCATCCTAGTTCAAATCCCTGGTGGTAAATAGGTTTTTGAAAAGCTTACAACACGTTTCCTTGTTTGCCCTTAATTATGCCTCCTTGGGACCTCAATCTCGTCCTTACATATCTGATGTGTGCTCTCTATCAGCCACTGCATAACTGTGCCAGTCGTCGAGAATTCAGCCCCATTGACACAAAAATTCACCCTGGATCTGTGAACACTGTGGACTCGCCTTCAGCTGACATTGATGCAGCTTTTGTGAGGAAACTCTAGTCATATTGAAAATGTCTGTGGAGGATCTTTTGTAGAAAATGCCCTTCTAGTTAGTAATTCCAAATTCTCCTGGTTCGACCAACATTGGGTTTGAAACCTCTGCTTGTTTCTGGAGCTCGAGGAGTCAACATGCTCAGTGTGCAAAGCATTTAAGTGGAAGAAGACCATCTGCTATTCACACTGTTACCTCAAGGTACTACATCGAGACTCATCCGAGATGCCGAATCTTTTCAGACCCAAGGACATCATGGGTGCCAAACAAGAAGAGCCTTGGTTCCAAGGATTTTTTTCTCAACACTTCCATTGCGCAATGGTAGGTGGTGGTTTGGAGCTCCAGGGCAGGTCCCTCCCTCTCCAGAAGTGATGTCCGAGCCATGTATAAACGCCCACCCTTGTGTGTCAATATCAGTTCCTTTATTTCTGCATCTTCTGACGTGGCTCCGGAGCTTGGTCACTCATTTTCTTGGTCTGTTACAGAAAGTTCTTTGCCATATTTTTGACAGTGTGAAAGGGACAATGTCTTCCCCTAAAACTGCAGACTTCAAACCCTGCAAAGACTGCCATAAGCAAATTTTGGTGATGGATCCGCACGAGGTCTGTCTTGGGTGTCTGGACTCCTCGAGCTTCTCAAAGTACTTGACTTAGAAGGCTCCATGTACTGCTTTACAGTCTATGCAGAGCATGTGTATCCACAACAACACATTCTACGCACATAAAATGTTGCCCTGTAACCATCTATTCATAGCATGTAGTACTGTAGATTCACATGTGCCCTCCCTCCTACCCCGAAACGATTGATAATCCAACAAGTTTTCCCACTTTCTATCCCTCCACAATATACAACACATATATTCTGTTTAAGTTCACTACACTCCAATGTCAATGCTTACCTTCTGAGGGAAAAGCAGTCTGAGGTGTACTCTTTGTGGGCTAAAGGAGGCATCATGAGGTATCTTGCGACTCTAAAGACGACTTTGAAGAAAAACAACTTGCTAACATTTGTGCCCAACACTAGATGGCAGGAGTGTGCAAAGTTCCTGAAACTACAGCACAAGCTACCAACAGTTGGTTACAAGATGAGTAACATATTTCTTTTAACAGTTCTGTCATCTTTCTGTTGGCATGTTGGATGCATTGAGCTTGTTTATTGTCTTATGCCTTTGGTCAGGCTCAGTTGCTATGGGTAGAAATGCAACATTAGATGGTGAAAAATGGGCTGGACAATGTGGGAGTTTTTATAAGGATATCTCTTACTTTCATATTGCAAAAGACACTCTTTGCACATTATTACAACTACAGCATTTGTGGCAGTTGGAAGTGACAGTTTTCAGAGGTTTGTATTTGTAGTGGTATCAAGGACGTTGGCAAACGTTTATGCTGCCTTCCATCTTCTTAAAACTTAACTTTAATGCTGCTAAGTCTTCAGGTTTTATCTTCCACCTCCTTATTTGTATATAGTTTTCCCATCTGAGTGCTTTACTTTAATGTCGCAGAGTCTCTACCATTAGTATAGCCTTGACATATTGCCAGATGAATGGGATGTATCCAAAATGATTATAAAGATTCCATTTCAGACTCTGTTGGATAGACATGCTGACGCTCACTTAGTGCGGTAACTAACCTTACGGTCGTCCTATTTACACCTTCCTCAACAGGAGCTTGGCTTGAGCAGCATTGAACGTTGTAAAGGATTCACTGCACATCTTCTGAAGATGCTCATCAAACAAAGAAGTTCGCTGTCTGCTATGACAGAACAGTGGGTCACAATGAGGTACAGTATACGTAGAAGAGGAACCGATGGGAAAGAAGGTTATATAGGGTGTACAATTCTCCATCATACCTACTCTCTAACACACTGCTTTTTCCTGGGTGTACTTTTCACTGAGTGTGTCATTTCCTCTGGTTGTGTCCCATTGTTTTCATTGCCTGGTATTACATCTGTACAATCCAAAACCTTACTTTCTGCCAAGCTCTCTTTGATATTTGTATCATAATGTACCTAAAATGAACAGAGACTGAAATAAATGTGCAAGCCTTAAAGTGTAAGTTGCTGTGCACAGTTATTGACTCGTGTGATAGTCTAACTTAGTAAGATCTATAACAAGCACTTGGTGACCCCAAGCAACAGAAGGAGATAGCATGGCTTTCAGTCATGGGATTAATGTGGATGCAGAATACATATCATTCTTTTCCAAATTGTTCATACTGGTTTGCCAGTGAGTTCGCCAGCTGACCACCTGTTTAATGAAAATATATTCAGCGGTTTGGCCTTCATAAATTGACCTTAAAGGCTACTGTTTCCCATGAAGGGCTCTTAATGCAGGGGTGTGATCACTCGTCCGCAGCCTGCACAAATTGTTTCTCTCACAAATTTCAATGATTTGCTCCTCAGTATTTCCATTTGGCCATATTCCTTTAATTTATCAGCCCTACCTGTAGCTTAACCCCTCAGCACTGAGTGGCACACCAGCTTAGATTATTTGTACAGAGTTAACATTTGATTTGGAAATGTCTGCTGCTCGACAGTGTGCATGTTTGCCAGCCTAGAGACGCTCACTTCCTATTTGGCTCTTTTAAAACTTTCCAACTGCACCTTTTGTCATTGGGCTGCAATTAAACTGACTAATGTGCTTTGGGAAACGATGACTATCTTGAGTGCTCTTGATTTTTGTCTGCTGTGTTCATTGCTTTGGATAGTCTCATGTATAAACTCTCAATAATATAGCATTCAGCTTAAGTTTCCAACTTTAAATCCACTTCTTGAAACATTTATTAAATGTTTGGTTGTGTGGCATGGCTTTCTATTTATAAGTGCAGTACAGTCTGTAAGACTTTTACTGTACCCACATGTAGTTTCCAAAATATTTGTAAGTAGCCTACTGGGCAGTGGAAATATGCTCACTTTGAATTGACATGTATAACATTTATCAGCAGTACGTGTAGCAGCACATCAGGGCTTATCGTTATACAGTACTCACATTGTAACTTTGCTTTTGAAATTCAGTCATTGAAGCAAAATTCTGTAATGCAAACTAGATAGCAGAACTCTGTGGACATTCTTTTCATTGTGCAACTAGTGTACCATACTGCTGTTGTTGAACATTTACTAAATGTTTTGTACCTTACGTTTTATGTCTTGATTGCTTTCAGTGCTAAATATTTTCAAAGTGTATTTTTGTGAATAGAATTAAATATTCTTAAAGCAAAACTAACTGGCACTGTTGTTTGCTTTCTCTTCCCTCTAATTCAACTTTCTTTGCCCTGGATTAGAAATCTCCTGAGCTGCTTGAAGGAGATAAATTCTCGCATGGATGTTACAAGGGATTATAACATAGCTTTCCCCCCTCAAGGTGGGGTGCAGCAGTGGGCTATCCGACTGCAGAACCTGGCCATGCAATGCATTGTAATGGTGGAGCAGCTCTCTTGGTTTATTCAGTGCTGTCCAAGTCAGCAAACTGAGAACAGTGGCCAGAAGTCAAAGACTGAGGAAGTGCAGAGCAGCACAAAGCAAGGATCTTCAGACAATCTGATGACGTGGGAGCTGAGATACCCGTCACCTGTGGCTGAGGAGCAACTGCCTTCCATGTGTAAGATGAGGATGGAAGATCCAGCTTGGCAGAAGTTATCCACACAAGTGAGCGAAATGCAAACAGAAATGAAAATAGTGAAAGCAGAGGTGGATAAAATCAGGCGGCGGTCCTGTGAGCCATTCTTTTATTCCTGGTGAGTAGACAAGTTTGAAATGCGTTATCTAATTGTGAGCCAAATTCTACTTCCTAAATCCTTCAGCAAGTTGCAGATGATGTAGATAATCGTTGCAGCCGTTCTTTAAATGAAATGCATTCCTAAAACAGATCCTGGCACTGGAAGGCATCTGTGTAGCGGTGAGTTTCTTCATGAACTGACACAAGCAGCAGATCAGGAACTTTTAATGTGTTTGAAATTCCATGAGCTTTCAGTTTAAAGATATTGCAACCAAAGAATTTGTAGTTGCAAGATGTAGATGAGCAATGAATTCAGGGCAGGCAGACCAAGTATGTCATGTGCATCAATAATTTAAAAACTGTTGAGGTTTGTTATGACAGATTCTAAGTTTGATTATATTAAATCAGGTGTCTCCAACCAGTTGATCGCAAGCTAATAGCTCACAGCCTTGAGTTCATTTTTAAATAAGCACAGTCTCACATTTTCTATTTGTTTATTTTATATTATTATCATCAGGATGCAGATAGCAGGTTGTTGTAGGTCCACATGAACAAACAGGAATTCAGGCAAAAAAGTGATGTCCAATGTTCCTTATTTATTCTCATGGAAAGGAACCCACTGCACAAGTCTCACAAACTAAGCCTCGTCCAGCCTTGCAAATCCTCTCACAGTTAAACATATTCATTCTCATTGGAATCTGAGGAGAAGGATGAGTTTAAAGACACATGCCACATTAGCTACGATACCAAACCTGGCCTGATAATGAGCAGTGCTGAGTCAGATTTATAACCCAGGTGGGGCAGAGAGGTGAAGAAATTAAGCACTGAAGTTTTTACCTCTTAAATAAAAGTCCTTGTCAACTCAATTCTTCCCATTTAAACAAATGGCTGTATTTTTCTGTTATACTTTTGGCACCGTGTCTACAGGCAAGTGGGTGCACTGTGCCTTCTGTTTGTAAATGTGACACTTTGTGATGGGAGAAAATTTAAATGGGGAGTTTTTGGCAATTCATAGAAACAAAGTTAACTCTTCAGTTTAATTTTGTCCCATTTCAAAGTGTCGCATTTACAAACAGCAGTGTTCTTGTTCCCAGTGGCTGGTAGACATGGTGTCATATCTATAACTGAAACATACAGCTATTTTTAAAGTGCAGAAAAAAGTTCCATATTATGAACATTTTTGCAGAGCACTTTTCTGCACTTTAAATTTCTCCCATTTAAAACTGGTTGTATGTTTGTGCTATACATGTATCTGAAAGAGACACGTTAGTGACAGATTCCTTACCTTAGAATATCCCCAGGCGTCAGGCTGGATCCGGAAAGTTTTTTGCGTAGCAGTACCCTTGCGCGTCGGTAGGCGGCGTCGTGCGGCTCCGTGTCCGTTGTAGGCGACGTGATCGCCAGGATGACGTCGCGGGCAGTACTTAGACGCCGCCCCTGCGCGCTGACGTCAGTTCTTCTTTTTCCGCGCCAGCAAGCGCAGATCCGGGAAGAGCAGTGCCCTGGTCATTTTTTGACCATACTTTTTGGTGAATTTTTTCACTGTTTTTTCATCTCTCAAGGTGTCGTAGGGATGCCCGGTTTCAAACGTTGCGGCGCCTGTGCGCGGATGATGTCCGTCACCGACCCGCATTGGGAGTGTCTCTTCTGCCTCGGCCGAGGCCACGACACGGAGTCTTGTACCGACTGCCAGGCCCTTAACCCGAAAGCTTTGCGAGAGCGGTCTTGAAAGCTCCTCGAGGCCCGGCATTCGGCTCCGCGGAAGCCCCGGTCGCGTGAGAGGTCCAGGGGTCGATCGCGGAGTCCACACCGGTCGTCGGCATCGAAGTCTTCTTCGTCCGGTAAGTCGAAACACAAGAAGTCCAAAAAGCATCATCGCTCTAGGACTTCGCCTCGCCGGTCTCGCGACTCGGCTGAGGCCCCTCCCGGCACCGTCCCCGCGGCCCCGGACATGCCTGTGGAGTCGCCCCCGCCATACCCGCCCTTCCCGGGTTCGGGGGCGGATCCGGCCAAAGTGCAGGAATTCCTGTCGGCCATGGCCCGCCTCTTCGGGCCTTCAGGCCCCTCCGGTGCGCCTTCGGGCACCGCGGGCCCTGATGGGGTTGCTCCGGCGCCGCCGACGGCCCGGCCCCGGCGTCGCCCGTGCCTCCAGCCTCGATCCCGGCTCAGTCTTCGGCCCCGGCCTCGATCCCGGCTCCACAACCCCCATCGACGCTGGTCGACCTAACGACACCTCCACCGGCGCCGATGTCTCCGGTGCCGTTCTCGACGCCGCCCTGGGCTCCGGGCGGCGTCGTCCCCCAGTTCCTTCCGGCTCCGGACATGGATCCGGACCGACGCCGCTCGACGCCGGCTCCGGCGCCGATGGGACCTTGGGTCCCAACTGTCCCTCCTCCTCCTTATTTTGAACCAGAGGAGGACCAGTTGGACTGGGAGGGGTCTGATGACCCTCTGACACGACACTGTCAGTACGATGAGGACTGGACAGAGAGTCTAGGGGAGGCCAGTGGTCTGGATACTTCCCTGACATTGGCATGCTGTCTCCTCCCGTGGCTACGGAGGAGGAAGCCAATTTTGGTACGGTGTTGCGTAGGGCAGCTGGGGCCTTACGTCTCCAACTCCCTACTTTGACGGTCAAGCCTAACATCTTGACAGAGGTGCTTCAGCCGGCAGCCTCCTCTGCGGAGACTGTGCTGCCGTTTAACGACGCCCTCACTGACGTTCTTTGGGCGCCTGGTCCAAGCCCAACACAGGGGCTCCTGTGGATCGGAACGTGTCACGACGCCATCGCCCAGCTCCGGGCGACCCCCTGTTTCTCTCTGTCCACCCCACTCCTGAGAGCTTGGTTGTCCAAGCCTCCGCTTCCCAAACCGCCTTCCCTACCGCCCCTCCGGATAGGGAATCCAAACGCCTGGATCAGTTTGTGAAGAAAGGTTTTTCTTCCTCCAGTGCTGGCTTGCGGTCCGTTAACACCGCTTGTCTTTTGGGCCGATATACCCACTCCCTGTGGGATTCGGTGGCGGATGTTTTGCCCCAGTGTCCTGAGGAGGTCCAGACACTGCTTTCCCGCGCCATTGCGGAAGGAAGGGATGCGGCTAAATACACTATACGTTGTGGCCTTGACACCGCCGACTCGCTGGGCAGGTCTATTGCAACGACGGTGGCGCTCCGACGCCACGCCTGGCTGAGAACCACTGGTTTTTCAGGGGATGTCCAGAATACTCTCATGGACATGCCCTTTGATGGAGTCGGTCTTTTTGGGTCCAAAGCAGACCATGCGTTGGAGCGCTTTAAGGACTCACGGGTTACTGCCAAGTCCCTGGGCCTTTCTGCTACACGCCCTCCGCTGACTTCTGCTTTTCGCCCCTATCGTGGCCACGGTAGGGGCGCCCCTTCACGTCAGCAGCCCAGCCACCGGCCCGCGCAGCAGGCGTCTTCGCGTGGCCGAGGACGTGGATTCCGCCGTGGCGGATCGGGCAACCAGCGTGTGGGTCAGGCCACCACCTCCAACCCGTCCGCGGCCTCCAAGCCCTCCTAGTCCCTCCTTTCAGGTGCACAGCACGCCAGTAGGGGGCAGGGTCCGCCATCACCTTCCCCACTGGCGCACCATCACCTCGGACAGGTGGGTCTTGGACATTGTCCGAAGGGGCTACTCCCTCCCCTTCGAGACCACCCCCCAGCCATGCCACCTCAATTCCACCGCATGTCAGGGGATCACTTGGTGCTTCTACAGAAGGAAGTCACGGCCCTCTTGACCAAGAGGGCCATCGAGCATGTTCCGACCCCAGAAGTAGGGCGTGGTTGCTACTCCCACTACTTTCTGGTGCCCAAAAGGACAAGGAGGACATGCGTCCTATCTTGGACCTCCGGAACGTCAATCGCTTCCTCCGGAAGGAGAAGTTCAAGATGCTCACCCTAGCTCAGGTCTTGACTGCCCTCGACTCTGGAGACTGGTTGGTAGCGTTGGACTTGCAGGACGCATATTTCCACATCCCCGTCCTGCCGGCCCACCGGCGTTACCTTCGGTTCACGGTAGGCCCCGAGCATTTTCAGTTCACCGTGCTCCCTTTGGCCTTACCAGTGCCCCTCGGGTGTTCACGAAAGTGATGGCGGTGGTCGCAGCTCATCTGCGCCGGGCAGGGGTTTCAGTCTTCCCTACCTCGACGACTGGCTGCTGAAGGCGGGCTCTGCCCCAGGCAGTCGTCTCCCACCTCCAGACTACGGCCGAACTCCTGCACTCGCTGGGGTTCTCCATCAATGTGCCGAAGTCGCATCTGATTCCTTCTCCACAGCTCCTTTTCATCGGAGCGGTTCTGGACACGACGCAGTTTCGGGCCTATCCTCCCGAACGGCGAGTCCGGGGATATTCAGGCTATGATTCCGATCTTTCAGCCTTTATCCTGGGTTTCGGTACGGATGACCCTGAGGCTGCTGGGCCTCATGGCCTCCTGCATCCTGCTGGTCAATCATGCCAGATGGCATATGCGGGCTCTGCAGTGGGACCTGAAGTTCCAGTGGGCGCAGCACCAGGGCAACCTGTCCGATCACGTCCAGATCTCGGAGGGGACTGCAAGACAGTTGCAGTGGTGGCTCTCGAACCGGCAATGGGTCATGGGCAGATCCCTCTCCCTTCCCCAGCCAGAGCACACAGTTGTGATGGACGCGTCCCTTCTGGGATGGGGCGGTCACATGGGAGAGGCGGAGATCAGAGGCCTCTGGTCTCCGGCGGAGTCCCGGCTCCATATCAACCTTCTGGAGCTCCGGGTGATCCGACTTGCACTCAAGGCATTCCTTCCCTCTGTCAAAGGGAAGGTACTGCAGGTGTTCACAGACAACACCACCGCCATGTGGTACTGCAACAAACAGGGCGGGGTGGGGTCTTGGACCCTTTGTCATGAGGCTCTGCGCCTCTGGACATGGCTGGAACATCAGGGCATGTTCCTGATGGTTCAGCACCTGGCAGGTTCCCTGAACGCCAGGGCGGACGAACTCAGCTGCAGGTGCATGATGGATCACGAATGGCGTCTTCACTCGGAAGTGGCGCAAGGACTCTTTCTACAATGGGGAGAGCCTTGGTTAGATCTATTCGCCACCGAAGAGAACGCGCAATGTCATCAGTTCTGCGCGTTGGAATTTCCAAGGCGGCACTCGCTCGGCGACGCTTTCGTCACGAGTGGAGTTGCGGTCTATTGTACGCCTTTCCGCCTATACCACTTCTACCCAGAGTGTTGAAGAAGATTCGGCACGACCGGGCCCAAGTCATTCTTGTGGCTCCGGACTGGGCTCGAAGAGTTTGGTATCCCGAGCTACTCAATATGAGCGTAGATCCCCCGATCCGTCTGCCTCTTCGGGAGGATCTTCTGTCGCAGCAGCAGGGGACGGTCCTCCACCCGAACCTGTCCAGTCTACACCTGCTTGCGTGGAGATTGAGCGGCGGCAGTTGATTCCTTTCGACTTGCCTCCCGAAGTTTGTGATGTGATTCTGGCAGCCAGGCGTCCCTCCACTAAGGTGGTATACGCCTGCAGGTGGAACAAATTTGTGGCATGGTGCACAGCAAAGGCTGTGAATCCCCTCTCTGCCCCTCTTTCTGAGGTCCTTCTGTTCCTTATTTCTCTGGCCCAACAGGGTTCTTTTTTGGGTACCATCAAGGGTTATCTTTGTGCTATCTCGGCCTTCCTCAGGCTTCCTGATCAGCCCTCCCTTTTCAAGTCCCCTGTTGTTAACAGGTTCTTAAAAGGCATTACTCACCTCTTCCCTCCTGTTCCGTTTGTGATGCCTCAGTGGGACTTGAACTTGGTTCTTACCTTTTAATGTGCGCTCCCTTTGAGCCTCTACATAACTGTCCTCTTCGTCTTCTGACTCTGAAGACAGCCTTTCTGGTGGCCATCACCTCCGCTCGGCAGGTGAGTGAGCTCCAGGCTCTATCTTGCAAACCTCCCTTTCTGTCTGTTCATCCGGACAAGGTTGTTCTTCGGACGCGTCCGTCCTTCTTGCCAAAGGTGGTTACTGCTTTCCATATTGGGCAGACCATCACTTTGCCCACCTTCTTTCCGCCTCCGCATCCTTCCAGAGAGGAAGAGAGGCTCCACCGTCTGGACCCAAAACGTGCGCTCTCCTTCTATATTGACCGCACAAAACACTTCCGGGTGGATGACCAGCTCTTTGTTGGCTACGTGGGCGCCAAAAAGGTCGGGCGGTGCACAAGAGGACCATCTCCCGCTGGGTTACCTTGTGCATCAAGACCTGCTATTCTTTGGCTAAGAAGGAGCCTCCTGTTGGGCTGCGGGCCCATTCCACCAGGGCAACGGCTGCTACCACGGCTTTGGGCCGCGGTGTTCCGCTGCCGGTTATTTGTCAGGCAGCTACGTGGGCCTCGCTGCACACGTTTACAAAGCATTACTGCCTTGACAGTCCGGTCCGGAGGGACGGCTTCTTTGGCCGTTCTGTCCTCCAGGACTTCCTTGTCTGATCTTTGTTCGCAGACCCACCACCGGGGTTGGTATTGCTGGGGTATCTATTCTAAGGTAAGGAATCTGTCACTAACGTGTCTCTTTCAGATGCACAAGTTACTAACTTGTGTAACGATATATCTGTAAGAGACAGTAGTTAGTGACAGATTCCTTACCGCCCCACCCATCCTCCCCGTTCTGCGAACTGATATCTAGGGTTAAGGACATCCCTTTCAGGGCCCTAGTATTTTTCAGACACCTGTGTCAGCTTCTTGCATGGCTCTGCGTTCCTGGTGCGGAAAGTCGTGTACAGAACTGACGTCAGCGCGCAGGGGCGGCGTCTAAGTACTGCCCGCGACGTCATCCCGGCGATCACGATGCCTACGACGGACGCGGAGCCGCACGACGCCGCCTACCGACGCACAAGGGTACTGCTACGCAAAAAACTTTCCGGATCCAGCCTGACGCCTGGGGATATTCTAAGGTAAGGAATCTGTCACTAACTACTGTCTCTTACAGATATATTGTTACACAAGTTAGTAACTTGTGCAACGGTGCCACATGTGGCGAAAGGTATGTCCTGTGCCACATGTACATACAACACAGGCTCTCATTCACCCATACACAAGTATCTCATTCATGCGCACACGTTCATACATCTCAAAAGACGGCACTCTTACTGAAAAATATGGCAGCCTTGTCATAGTGCCCCTAGTCAAAGTATTTTGTTCAAACCATAGTATCTGGCTCTATGGGCATAGGCTTAAAGCCTGTGAAGCTGGACATGGGGGTTTCTGGTAACACTGCGTGAGTGGTTTTGACTTCAGTAGTTTGCCATGATTTTCACTGATCAGAAGTAGCTCTCACTACAGAAAAGGTTGGAGACCCCTGTATTAAATGGCACACCACAGAGGCCACTGGACAAGCATGCACCTTTTAGAACTATAAGTGAAATTGTAATTTAATCCAGCACATCTTTTTACTGTTAACAGGAAAGACTTTGAAGTTTGTGCCATAGGTATGAACACCTTGATGAAAGTCTCTGCTCAGCTTCAGAATACAGAGTCCCTTTTTTGTACTCCTGACCTGGAACGCAGTCCAGGTTCCCAGCAGATGGTGCTGATAACAAGCTTACAGTACATCCAAGAAGAAGTGAAGAAAGGTGCAACAGACTTTACTACGTGGAAAACACAACTGTTCACATCTGCCCCCGAGAAAAAAGGCAAGTGATCTTTTCAATAAATGGGTGAAGAAAGTCATTCCCCTTGCACCATGGCACTGTGCTACTGCTATTTTGTAAGGCTGAGGGACCAGCTGACTAGTAGTCCCATGCGTTATCAGAAAATCCATGCCATCTAGACCGTATGTACAAACACACAGTCTTGACAATGCCCAGAGAAGGCTTTAGTTGAGAAGTATAAATCCACAAGCTGTGGAGACAGCCTGCATAAGCTTTTGAGGAAACGTAATTTGAAAGTAAGCAGCTATCCATGCTCCAGAGGCTAGATAATGTGGCTGTCCTATTTTAAAATAGTTTATGAATTAACCAGATGTTAACTGTTCACATAAATGTTAGCATTTTAAGTATCTTGCATACACCTCCATTCTCCTCGTTTCATCCCCTTTCATTTTGCACATTCTGTAAACTCCCATCCACTCTTCCCATCCATTCCCTTAACTTGTGGTGGTTTTTTGGTTTGTGGCTGCCATTTTTGTGTTTATTTTTTTATTTGTGGGGTATTGCCACTGTCTACTGTCCAACTTCCTTTGTAGTACTACAGGTGTCCTGTACAATAGGGTTTCTTCCCCAAAACTTTGTCCTTTCAATTTTTACATAAAATATACAAAATACTTCTTCCTTATTTCTGTATTAACTTTGCCTGTAATCATATCCTTAGGTGGTTATTCTAAGTGTGTCATCGGTTTACACATCTTACAGTAGCAAAACCTGGAGTAAAAAACTGCTGCTCAGTGAGCCTTGGTGTATGTCTGTTTCATTCTACCCTTCATAATCTTGTAATAAACTATGGGTAGAACATAGATCATGCCAAGGTAGTCTCATGAAAATGTGTGATATCTTTCCTTAGATTTTTTATTATTTGTGCTATGTATATCACATGATCTTCACCACATAGGTAGCGGTGTGCTTTACGAAGTCTGGGCAACCTGTACAGAAACAGCATGGTGGCAAGTAATATTAGAATATGGAAGTCCAAGACAGAGTGGTGAAGGGAAATATTACATATCAGAGACGTTTCAAGGTCTTGCCAAAGAATATCAGGATTGTGGCTTTTCTAGTGTCTTCCAGAAGAGCTTAATAATTTAGGCTCAAAGCAGAAAAAAGTGTTGTGGGAAATGTTTTTTTTTATTTATTTTTTTAGATTAGTGTCCATGCTGGGTTGGTCGATTGTCCATCAGGAGCCTCCAAGTAAATTTGTTCATTACCAGTATTGGTCTGTTCCTTGTAGTGGAGAATTATGAACTTTGAATGTAAACATAACGTTTATGGTGAGATGTGAAAGTTCATTAGTATTGGAGGATTTAATTTTGATTTATGTGCAACGTACCCCACCCAAGTCGGTTTTTGATGCAAAAATATAAAAAAAAGAGAGACATAAAAAGGTCAATCAGGAACAGAGAAACCAGGCGACACAGCCTACATCTATTAATTAAGCAGTAAGGATTTAATTGATTTGCCAAAGTCCATGTAATTGGAAATGTGTCTTAACAACATTGGGAGATCGCTTCACTACTTAGCAGCTTGGTATCAAAAAGACCAAGCCCAGATGAATCCTTTGTTTATTCCCGGAGTTTGCAAAAGAGATTGACCTGCTTTTCTTGAGGATCTCTGTGGACAGTTGTGCTTCAGATGGCAAAATTCCAAGGTTTTTAAAAAATGAAAAATGTCATGAGTCACAGTGTTCTAATCATGATGCTTTCATCAATGGGCAGGCCAAAGCAGGAGTCAACTATCGAGGATATATTATGATCAATGCCCAGGGTTTCATCCAGAATCACCCCCCAATGATTTCACTGTGGCCAAGGAGGACAACTGCTTGCCCATAGAAGCTGGACACAATCAGTTATTGCACCTGGGTTCATCTGTGCCTAAAGGTAAAAGCCCTCTTATTGGGTTGGAGCTTTAAAAAGTTGAGGCACATCTATTTCTGGGCAGCAGCCAAATAACCATGCACATTAGCCACAGAGGGTTGGGGCGTGTTGGTTCAGAAGGATCACAATCTGTGTCATCCATGTTAGTGAAGGCACACCATACGAACAAGCACATAATTATAGTATATTAGGAACATAGAGGTTAAATTACATAGAAACAGTGAGGAGCTGTGGGACATGCCGCAGCTTACTGGTCGTGCTTGCTGATCAATAAGTAGTTAGACTTATTGAGAATGACAAGACTGAAATACCACAATCAGATCCTCACTGTGTCATTAAGCCTAGTCATTAATAGTTGTTGGTCCATAATAGGAGCAGGGGACGTGTCTAAGAATATTTCGCCCACTGCATCATTTTCATACAAAATTGTTCTCATGCCATCAGTCAGTGCCACTAAGGCAGTCTCTGTACCTCTATCAGGGTGGAAGCCCATCTGCTAATTGTCCAGTAATTTTCCCTTTTTCAGGAACCCTGAGATTTGTTTGGCAACCAGATTTTCTAAGATTTTACCAAGCACTTGTAGCACTGTTATTGGGCGATAGCTTTTAACATTCACTGCTTCACTTTAAAAAAAAAAAAAAAAACAATATCGACAAAACTGCACCTTGCTTCCAGGAGATTGGAACCATACTAGAAAAAAATGAGAGCTTGAATAACTCTTAATTTTACCTGACAAAAGGGAGGATGAAACCTGGAGCACAGTTTGAGAGCAGAGATCATCCTGGAAGCCCGACTTTGTTGAAGCAAGGAGTGGACCAACTCTTCATCTGCCAATTCTTAAAATTAGACCACCTCGGATGGCAGTTTTCCTGTAGTGCAGGGTGTAGGTTTTCAGTAATGGCCTCATCAAAAATTAGCTGACCTTTGTGTAATGTAGTCTGCCTGCTTAATACGAAATTCTTGTGAGATTGACATGTTGCCTGTGAGGCTACTGGAAATGAGAAACCTCCTAACCATGGTGAATATTTGAAGTGAGTAGTTTTTGGCATCCTGTATTTGTGAACTCTGGTGCTGGCTTTTGTAGGAAGCTGGCTCTGTATATACTATACCAAAGTAAGGTATAGTGTGCACAGAGTTCAGTGTGTCCAGAAAAGGCTTACAGAGGTAAAAGTAGATAATACCTTAGTCTATTTGTGGTAGTGTGGGCGAGCAGTAAGGCTTTATCAGAGGATAGAGTTAAGCATTTATTGTACACACTCAGGCAAGAAATGATGTCATACACATAAAAAGACTGAACTCAGGCCAATTGTTTGTATCAAAAATATTTATTTGTTGTATTTTTATTTCTAGAACCAAGCAGGATTTGGTACAGGTAAATATGATTGTATTTTTCAAGACAGATTGTTAAAAAGCAAGCTGGATGAAGAATGACTTTTCTTACAAGTTTGTAAAAATGTGCAAATACAGTTGTAATTACTTTTGGATTACTTTTAATTACTTTTCAGGATTTCTTTTTCTACTCAGTGTGATATGCCTAGATATCACACTGGGACATTTCCTGTATACAACGCCCAATGGAAGCTTTGATTTAGTTATGACATATCTCATGTGTTCTCCATTTGAACCTCTGCACAGCTGTCCACTACAACTTCTGACTATTAAGACTGTATTCTTAGTGATCATTACATCAGGCAGGATGGTCAGCGAGCTTTAAGCTCTCTAGGTTACCCTTCTTTATATCTGCTTTTTTCCCGTAAAAACTGGTTCTTCAGACTCATGCCTTATTTCTGCCAAAGGTGGTGACTGCCTTCCATGTCAGCCAAAACATCATGCTACTGACATATTTTGCTCACCCTCATCCTACTAAGGAGGAGGAGAGTTTCTATCGCCTTGATTCCAAAGAGAGCCCTGTCCTTTTACATTGATTGCACCAAAAAACACACAGTTCGCTGGAGTGAAAAAAGCAAGGCGGTGCAGAAACGAACCATATCTCAATTCATTGTACTTTGCATTAATCTGGTAAACGCCAGTGAAGAAGCAGACCCTGAAGGTTTGTGCGGCGATGGCACTAGGGCTGAGGCCGAAAAACTGCATTGGCATTTGGAGCACCTATCCTAGACATTTGCCAAGCTGCTACGTGAAAGTCACTTCATACTTTCACGAAACACTACTGCCTGGACAGGTCCATTGATACAGGCATTTTGCCTGCTAGGTTGCCTAGGATTTCTTGCTTTGAGCCAGTTCACAGACCCACCTCCCCGGAGGTATTGCTTTTGTTTCCATCCCTAGGTGAGGAATCTGCGGTTGGATGTCTCTATCAGAATAACAAGTTAATCTGAAAGAGACACGTTAGTGACAGATTCCTTACCTTAGAATATCCCCAGGCGTCAGGCTGGATCCGGAAAGTTTTTTGCATAGCAGTACCCTTGCGCGTCGGTAGGCGGCGTCGTGCGGCTCCGCGTCCGTCGTCGGCGTCGTGATCGCCGGGATGACGTCGCGGGCAGTACTTAGGCGCCGCCCCTGCGCGCTGACGTCAGTTCTTCTTTTTCCGCGCCAGCAAGCGCAGATCCGGGAAGAGCAGTGCCCTGGTCATTTTTTGACCATACTTTTGGTGAATTTTTCACTGTTTTTCTCAATCGACTTCAAGGTGTCGTAGGGATGCCCGGGTTTAAACGTTGCGGCGCCTGTGCTCGGATGATGTCCGTCACAGACCCGCATTGGGAGTGTCTCTTCTGCCTCGGCCGAGGC
Organism: Calotriton arnoldi; assembly: GCA_963921515.1. Lineage (NCBI taxonomy): Eukaryota > Metazoa > Chordata > Amphibia > Caudata > Salamandridae > Calotriton > Calotriton arnoldi. The sequence goes on along the minus strand of CAWUFW010002283.1, from coordinate 2,122,944 downwards.
CACGACACGGAGTCTTGTTCCGACTGCCGGGCCCTCAACCCGAAAGCTTTGCGGGAGCGGTCTCGAAAGCTCCTCGAGGCCCGGCATTCGGCTCCGCGGAAGCCCCGGTCGTGTGAGAGGTCCAGGGGTCGATCGCGGAGTCCACATCGGTCGTCAGCATCGAAGTCTTCTTCGTCCGGTAAGTCGAAACACAAAAAGTCCAAAAAGCATCATCGCTCTAGGACTTCGCCTCGCCGGTCTCGCGACTCGGCTGAGGCCCCTCCCGGCACCGTCCCCGCGGCCCCGGACATGCCCGCAATACCAGTCCTTCCCGGGTTCGGGGGCGGATCCGGCCCAAGTGCAGGAATTCCTGTCGGCCATGGCCCGCCTCTTCGGGCCTCCAGGTCCCTCCGGTGCGCCTTCGGGCCCCGCGGGCCCTGATGGGGTTGCTCGGCGCCGCCGACGGCTCCGGCCCCGGCGCCGCACGTGCCTCCAGCCTCGATCCCGGCTCCGGCTTCGGCCCCGATCCCGGCTCCGCAACCCCCATCGACGCCGGTCGACCTAACGACACCTCCGCCGGCGGCGATGTCTCCGGTGCCGTTCTCGATGCCGCCTGGGGCTCCGGGCGGCGTCGTTCCCCAGTTCCTTCCGGCTCCGGACATGGACCCGGACCGACGCCGCTCGACGCCGGTTCCGGCGCCGATGAGACCTTGGGTCCCAAATGTCCCTCCTCCCCCTTATTTTGAACCTGAGGAGGACCAGGAGGACTGGGAGGGGTCTGATGACCCTCTGACACAACAGTGTCAGTACGATGAGGACTGGACAGAGGGTCTAGGGGATGCCAGTGGTCTAGATACTTCCCTGACTCTGGCATGCTGTCTCCTCCCGTGGCTACGGAGGAGGGAGCCAATTTTGCAACGGTGTTGCGTAGGGCGGCTGGAGCCTTACATCTCCAACTCCCTGCTGTGGCGGTCAAGGTTAATCTCTTGACAGAGGTGCTTCAGCCGGCAGCCTCCTCTACGGAGACTGTGCTGCCGTTTAACGACGCCCTCACTGACGTTCTTTGGGCGCCTGGTCCAAGCCCAACACAGGGGCTCCTGTGGATAGGAACGTGTCCCGACGCCATCGCCCAGCTCCGGGCGACCCCTGTTTCTCTCTGTCCACCCCACCCCTGAGAGCTTGGTTGTCCAAGCCTCCGCTTCCCAAACCGCCTTCCCTACCGCCCCTCCGGATAGGGAATCCCATCGCCTGGATCAATTTGGGAAGAAGGGTTTTTCTTCCTCCAGTGCTGGCTTGCGGTCCATCAACACCGCTTGCCTTTTGGGCCGATATACCCACTCCTTGTGGTATTCGGTGGCGAATGTTTTGCCCCAGTGTTCTGAGGAGGTCCAGACACTGCTTTCCCGCGCCATTGCGGAAGGAAGGGATGCGGCCAAATACACAATCCGCTGTGGCCTTGATACCGCCGACTCGCTGGGCAGGTCTATTGCATTGTCCGAAGGGGCTACTCCCTCCCCATCGAGTCCACCCCCCCAGCCATGCCACCTCAATTCCACCGCATGTCAGGGGATCACTTGGTACTTCTGCAGAAGGAAGTCACGGCCCTCTTGGCCAAGAGGGCCATCGAGCATGTTCCGACCCCAGAAGTAGGGCGTGGTTGCTACTCCCACTACTTCCTGGTGCCCAAAAAGGACAAGGAGGACATGCGTCCTATCTTGGACCTCCGGAACGTCAATCGCTTCCTCCGGAAGGAGAAGTTCAAGATGCTCACCCTAGCTCAGGTCTTGACTGCCCTCGACCCTGGAGACTGGTTGGTAGCGTTGGACTTGCAGGACGCATATTTCCACATCCTCCGTCCTGCCGGCCCACCGGCGTTACCTTCGGTTCACGGTAGGCCCCGAGCATTTTCAGTTCACCGTGCTCCCTTTGGCCTTACCAGTGCCCCTCGGGTGTTCACGAAAGTGTTGGCGGTGGTCGCAGCTCATCTGCGCCGGGCAGGGGTTTCAGTCTTCCCCTACCTCGACAACTGGCTGCTGAAGGCGGGCTCGTCCCAGGCAGTCGTCTCCCACCTCCAGACTACGGCCGAACTCCTGCACTCGCTGGGGTTCTCCATCAATGTGCCGAAGTCGCATCTGATTCCCTCTCCACAGCTCCTTTTCATCGGAGCAGTTCTGGACACGACGCAGTTTCGGGCCTATCCTCCCGAACTGCGAGTCCAGGATATTCAGGCTATGATTCCGATCTTTCAGCCTCTATCCTGGGTTTCGCGTACGGATGACACTGAGGCTGCTGGGCCTCATGGCCTCCTGCATCCTGCTGGTCGATCATGCCAGATGGCATATGCGGGCTCTGCAGTGGGACCTGAAGTTCCAGTGGGCGCAGCATCAGGGGAACCTGTCCGATTACGTCCAGATCTCGGAGGGGACTGCAAGACAGTTGCAGTGGTGGCTCTCGAACCGGCAATGGGTCATGGGCAGATCCTCTCCCTTCCCCAGCCAGAGCACACAGTTGTGACGGACGCGTCCCTTCTGGGATGGGGCGGTCACATGGGAGAGGCGGAGATCAGAGGCCTCTGGTCTCCGGCGGAGTCCCGGCTCCATATCAACCTTCTGGAGCTCCGGGCGATCCGACTCGCACTCAAGGCATTCCTTCCCTCTGTCAAAGGGAAGGTAGTGCAGGTATTCACAGACAACACCACCGCCATGTGGTACTGCAACAAACAAGGCGGGGTGGGGTCGTGGACCCTATGTCAGGAGGCTCTGCGTCTCTGGACATGGCTGGAACATCAGGGCATATTCCTGATGGTTCAACACCTGGCAGGTTCCCTGAACGCCAGGGCGGACGAACTCAGCCCCAGGTGCATGATGGATCACGAATGGCGTCTTCACTCGGAGGTGGCGCAAGGACTCTTTCTACAGTGGGGAGAGCCTTGGTTAGATCTATTCGCCACCGAAGAGAACGCGCAATGTCATCAGTTCTGCGCAATTGGAATTTCCAAGCCGGCACTCGCTCGGCGACGCTTTTCGTCGCGAGTGGAGTTGCGGTCTGTTGTACGCCTTTCCGCCTATACCACTCTACCCAGAGTGTTGAAGAAGATTCGGCGCGACCGGGCCCAAGTCATCCTTGTGGCTCCGGACTGGGCTCGAAGAGTTTGGTATCCCGAGCTACTCAGTATGAGCGTCGATCCCCCGATCTGTCTGCCTCTTCGGGAGGATCTTCTGTCGCAGCAGCAGGGGACGGTCCTCCACCCGAACCTGTCCAGTCTCCACCTCCTTGCGTGGAGATTGAGCGGCGGCAGTTGATTCCTTTCGACTTGCCTCCCGAAGTTTGTGATGCGATTCTGGCAGCCAGGCGTCCCTCCACTAAGGTGGTATACGCCTGCAGGTGGAACAAGTTTGTGGCATGGTGCACAGCAAAGGCTGTGAATCCCCTTTCTGACCCTCTTTCTGAGGTTCTTCTCTTCCTTCTTTCTCTGGCCCAACAGGGTTCTGCCCTGGGTACCATCAAGGGCTATCTTTGTGCAATCTCGGCCTTCCTCAGGCTTCCTGATCAGCCCTCCCTTTTCAAGTCCCCTGTGGTTAACAGGTTTCTTAAAGGCATTACACACCTCTTCCCTCCTGTTCCGTTTATAATGCCTCAGTGGGACTTGAACTTGGTTCTTACCTTTTAATGTGCGCTCCCTTTGAGCCTCTACATAACTGTCCTCTTCGTCTCTCTCACTCTGAAGACAGCCTTTCTGGTGGCCATCACCTCCGCTCGGCGGGTGAGTGAGCTCCAGGCTCTTTCGTGCAAACCTCCCTTTCTGTCTGTTCATCCAGACAAGGTTGTTCTTCGGACGCGTCCGTCCTTCTTGCCAAAGGTGGTTACTGCTTTCCACATTGGGCAGACCATCACTTTGCCCACCTTCTTTCCGCCTCCGCATCCTTCCAGAGAGGAAGAGAGGCTCCACCGTCTGGACCCAAAATGTGCGCTTAACTTTTACCTCAACCGCACACAACAGTTCCGGGTGGATGACCAGCTCTTTGTTGGCTACGTGGGCGCCAAAAAAGGTCGGGCGGTACACAAGAGGACCATCTCCCGCTGGGTAATCTTGTGTATCAAAGCCTGCTATTCTTTGGCTAAGAAGGAGCCCTCTGTTGGGCTACGTGCCCATTCTACCAGGGCAACAGCTGCTACCACGTCTTTAGGCCGTGGTGTTCCGCTACAGGATATATGTCAGGCAGCTACATGGGCCTCGCTGCACACGTTTACCAAGATTTACTGCCTTGACAGCCAGGTCTGGAGGGACGGCTTCTTTGGCCGCTCTGTCCTCCGGGACTTCGTTGTCTGAATCTGTTCGCAGACCCACCACCGGGGTTGGTATTGCTGGGGTATCTATTCTAAGGTAAGGAATCTGTCACTAACGTGTCTCTTTCAGATGCACAAGTTACTAACTTGTGTAACGATATATCTGTAAGAGACAGTAGTTAGTGACAGATTCCTTACCGCCCCACCCATCCTCCCCGTTCTGCGAACTGATTTCTAGGGTTAAGGACATCCCTTTCAGGACCATAGTATTTTTTCAGACACCAATGTCAGCTTCTTGAATGGCTCTGCGTTCCTGGCGCGGAAAGTCGTGTACAGAACTGACGTCAGCGCGCAGGGGCGGCGTCTAAGTACTGCCCGCGACTTCATCCCGGCGATCTCGACGCCGACGACGGACGCGGAGCCGCACAACGCCGCCTACCGACGCGCAAGGGTACTGCTACGCAAAACTTTCCGGATCCAGCCTGACGCCTGGGGATATTCTAAGGTAAGGAATCTGTCACTAACTACTGTCTCTTACAGATATATCGTTACACAAGTTAGTAATTTGTGCAAGAGAACCCATTTCCTCACAATATCCACCAGAATTCTTTTTACCAAATGCGACTTACAATGTCTTCTTATTCTTTCTTCATGATATCTTCCTCGTTGGGGCTGTTTGACCTGGATCTTGCATAAGTGTTTCCGTTTCACTAATTATTTTCTATGCTAGCCTTTCAGGGCTCTGGGTTGGTTGGTGTTACACCTATATTCAGCAAGGGGTAATATTGCAGATATGTTGACAGCTATCTACTACATCCGTGTTTGAGTGCCTACCTTTGGTCAGAGAAATGTACAAGGGAATGTCCACCAGTCATTTTTTGGTATTAAGTGGGCATTATTTATTGTTGTGGCATCTCAATTTACATGTGCTTGGCATATATTTGGTCTCTCCTGGTCGCTGGTCCATCTCAGGCTGTTATCGTCATTGTAGGAAGCTAGGTTTCTGTTGCAGTAACCCCCCCCCACTTTTTGCCAGACTACTGATGCACTTTGACTTGATGTGCCCTGGGTCCCTGCCAATCGGGTTCCGACGGCCTGTGTTCTTTCCCAAAACTGTACCTTGTACCCCCAATTTTCACCTCTCCGGCCACTTGTAAAAGGTACCATGGGTACCAAGGGCCTCTAAGGGCTGCAGCACTTATTGTGCCACCCTTAGAGGCCCTGTACTTTTACACACACACTGCCATTGCAGGCTGCGTGTTTTGGTGCAGAACAAAGTGAAGTCGACATGGCACACATCCTTGTGTGCCATGCCTACAACCCACTGCCCTGGCATAGGTCAGCCACCCCTCTAGCTGGGTGCACCATACCAGTGGTGAGGGTGCAGGGGCATGAGCCCTGTACCTCTACAGTGCCTAGACCATTTCTTAGACACTATGTGCAGTAATGCCATTAGGAGTATATGGTGCTGGGAGCTTGTCATTACGAACTCCACAGCACCATAATGGCTTTACTGAAAATTGGGAAGTTTGATATCAAACTTCTCAGCACATTAAACCCATACTGATGCCAGTGTGGGATTTAATGAAAAATGCACTCAGTGGGCATCTTAGAGATGCCCCCTGAAAAGCTACCAGCCTCTGGTGGATTCCCTGACTGGTACACACCAGCCTGCCACCATGAGACATGTTTCTGGACCCCTGGGGTGGGAGCCTTCGCTCCCTGAGCCCAGAAACAAATCCTTTCCTGGGCGGAGGTGGTCACACCTCCCCCAGGCCAGAAAGAGCCATCTGTGGCATGGGTGCTTCAAAGGCCTGGCCACCTTTGTAATGCGATCCCCAGCCTCTCCTGCGATCAGGAGCAGGCCCCCTTCCTGTCTCCCCTCTTTTTCGGCGGGAAGACAGGCGGGAACAGTTAGCACAGCCCAGAAGGCGTACCCACCTCTGCCAACCCCACCCCTCAGGTGGGGGAGGCGAGGTGAAGCCCACTCTTCAGTGCCCGCCATATTGCAGATGGCAGGCACTCTCCAATGAGGATTAGGGATTGTGCCCACTCCCCCACGTGGGCTGAGCACACAGAGGGTGTAGTCACACTAAAGTCAGTAGCCCATTAGCTACTGACCTCGAGATCCCTAAAACGCCCCCTAAATAGAGTATTTAGGGGGCAGCCCTGAACCAAGAAGACTGATTCCCGCAACCTAAGAAGAAGGATGAAAAGACGCCCAGCAGAGGAGACTGCAAAAAAGAACTGACGTGGCCCCAGCCCTACCAGCCCTTCTGCAGTTTCCAGAGATCCTGCGCCAAAAGTCGCCTTGTCCTGCAGCCAGCGACCTCCAGAACCCTGGGAGGACTGACTGCCTTCAACAAAGACCAGATCTCCTGTGAACAGCAGCTCTGTTTAAAAAACCTCCCAAAACAGACTCTGAGCCTGCTGAGGACAAAGAAACCCGACGCCTGGAACCACCACTGCACCCGTCGCCTACGGCCCGAGTGGCCCACCGGTCCCAGCGAGGTCCCCCGTCGCTCCAGAGTCTGAGTCCATCGTGGGTTGACCTCTCCAGGACTCCCCGTCACCTGCAGCCTCTGCATAGAGACCCCCTCCCCAAACGCGAGTTGATGGTAAGGTGAAATCTGACCTCAAAAGACACCCCTGCATCCAGGCGCCCTGGAGAAAAGAACCTGAGGTGCATCTAGGCCCTCGAGCCTTCCAACTTACCTGCCCAGCAGTTGGTTCCTCCCGGAAGTCTTCCTGGTACCGAGCCTGCAGCTAAAAACCAAAACCGAGAATCCCCATTGAAAACAACAGGGCACCCAATGCCAAAACAGCACCCTGCAACCAGCCGCCGCTGCGGGTGCACCTTGTGTGCTAACTCGGATCCCCCTTTGCCTTGAACCTAACACCAGGAGCTTTTCGCCCACAACCTTGTGGCCTGCTCGTGAGCAGCCACCAACCGGAGGCCCCTATCGGATAACATTGGGCCTCAGCACTTTGCACCCGGCCGCCCTAGTGCCACTGAGGGTGCTTTGAGTGTGCATCCTTTACCCTGGGGGAACCCTTGTTCTAACCTCAGAAACTCAACCCCAAAGACCGAGTACTTACCTGTTAACCGACAAATTCATTTCTCTCCATAGGAATACATCGACTGTTTTCCCTTGAAAAATGTTCTGTGTTGAGTTGATCTGTATGAAAACCTGAAAAACTACAACTGTGGAAAACTGATTTTACTTACCTTTTCTCTAGGAAATGTCCCAGTGTGATTTCTAGGCATATCACACTGAGTAGAAAAAGTAACTTACAAAGTAATCTGAAAAATAACTGAAAAGTAATTTCGACATTTTAACTTAACTGTATTTCAATCAATTGCATTTGAACCGGCATTCAATTGTAAAACATTGCATAAGATTTTGCAAAGCATTTATTTTACTTACCTGTGCCAGGCTTGGCTTGGTTCTTGAAATAAAATAACTAAATAATATTTGTATACAAATCAAATTGGTCTGAGTTCAGTCTTTGAGTGTGTGACATCATTTGCTGATTGAGTGTGTACAACAAATGCTTAACACTACCCTCTGATAAATCCTTTCTGCTCGCCCACACTACCACAAATGGAGAGTAAGGTGCTATCTATTTTTAACTCTGCCTACCTTTGGGGTTCCACTGGACTCTGTGCACACTATACCTCATTTTGGTATAGTATATACAGAGCCAGGTTTCTACAGTCACCAATTGTTTAAAACAAAAAAAAAAACTACTTTATGGCCTTTGTGATTTTCTTTACTGTAGTGTGGATGAGGTGGATTCCTTTAGTTATCTTTTGTTGAACATTTTAATGTCAGAGTTTCCTGCTAGAGTCAGACTAGTTCTTTCCCATCTACCTATGTGTTACCCGTAAAAGTGTGCGCCGGATTGCTGTGAGAGGTTTATTTTGCTTCTTTTTGTGTGCCATTGCTCCATCTTGGGCTTGCAAGGCTGATTGTTTTCAGGGGTCCATGTATAAGAAACTCAAAGTGATGGAAGGAATGCTTGAATTAATCTTAGCTGCTAGCAGTTGCTTGAGACACATTCCAGTCCATCGTTTTTAGTCCACTTTGCCCCCTAGACAGAGACCCTCCGTATCCAAATCAACCTAGGTTCTCCTCCAATAGGAACAGTTTATCCTAAACTGTAAGACCAGGTCACCACCATTTAGGAATACAAGCAATCCCAGATCAGTTTGGGCCTACTTAGACCATGTCAGTAAGGTACAGTATGAGTCCTGTGGCATATTGAGCACGGGACCCATGTCTAGGCATGGGTCTATATAGAGCACTTCCTGTATTTTAATTCAGACACTCCTCCTTGGTTTTATTGCTTCGGCATTGATACAAGAGATGAGGTCTTCAGGTAGAAGTATCCATCAGAAAAATAAGTTATTCATCTTTGGTAACTATAGTTCTGGTGGACACTCTTATCTGCCTGCAGATTCCTCACTGACCAACCTGCCTCCCCATTCTGCGGAGTATTGTGTATTAATAAGGTTCCACTTTAGTTTTATATACTGCATTTCATTCACCCTTTTTAGGTCGAGCCTCGAGTAGCGCGCAAGCGCTGCTCTGGCGAGACTTTAAGTTAGGGGGTTTTGAAAGCTGACCAGACGCTCGTGTATCATGGCCTTTTCCCTGCGGTTACGCGGGCGTCAGACATCTGTTTCCAATTAGCGTGCCCAGACGCGGGCGCGATAATTGGAAACACATGCTGGCCGTGCGGGGAAAAGGCCATCACGCACGAGCGTCTGGTCAGCTTTCAAAAGCCCAGGCTGCCGCGCTCGCTCGCCCCCGCTGCCGACGTCTCTGCTGTCCAGCGCTTCACTTGTTTGCTTGTTCTTTGAAGTAATAGCGCCTTTAAATTCCTGCTTCTCTCCCCATAGCCTGGGAACGGTGCTTGCAAATCGATCGCATGCTCTGCCTTCTGCTTTGCTCTCAAATTTGAAAAACCAAAAGGCAGTCGGAGTCTGTTTCACTCAACCATGCGCTTCTCTCGTGCTCTCCCAAAACCTTCCGCTTGAAACTATTCTGATTTCGAAAAATACATTTGCACATTTTTGGCGTGGGATTTTACGATTTCCTACTTGAGAGAGTTAACTGAAACACAAAATGTTGTTTTAAAAAAAACAAAAGCCTTTTGAAAAGAGCACTCGTACGAATCTGGAGCAGTTTCCACGGTCATAGCGAGCAGTGACCACCAGGGGGCAGGGCAGAAGAGCGCCTCGCATGCCCGGGAGGGCTTCGGGCTACAAAGAGACCTTGAAGCAGCCGCACCTTTCTCTGCAGCCCCTTCTGCCGGCTTCCTCCCTCTGAATTCCAGGCCTCTGTTCTCGCACCTCCCCACTGCTGAACCCCCCCCCCACCAGCTGCCAGCTCCCCTGACATCGACCAATCCCCTGCCTTCCACCAGCGGGGTCTTCTAACTCACAGGCAGGCGGAGCGAGGATTGGGAAATCTGAAGCATTACCCGAGCATCCGGGTAACTTCCCTCCCCCCACTCCACCCTCGCGCTCCCTTCCCTAAGTCTGGAAGTCCTCTCAGTGTCCGCGTGCAAAATCAAATTTAAAACACATATATTGAGGCAGATGCGAACTTCTGCCTATTTTTGTTCGGGCGGTTTATAAATAAATAATAACAAGCATTGGCATAGCCAATAGGTCTCGCTTTGGGACCTTATAAGTGTTTAGCCATTGTGCTGTATAACTAAATACTTATAAGGTCCCAAAAGCGAGACCTATTGGCTATGCCAATGCTTGTTTAGTCTAGTCTTTGCCTCTAAGGATGCAGGAGAAAAAAGACTAGAACTGATGTCGACGCGCTAGGGTGGCAAATCCGTGATCTCGCATCCCCTGATGTACTGGTGTCTAGTTGAAGCCGTGATGACACCTGCAGGCAGAGAAAAGCTATTTCAGCTTTCAGGATCCAGTGTGGAATTTGTGGAGATTCAAGATGTGAGGAATCTACAGGCAGAAGTATCCTTCATCAACAATCTAACCAACGCTAAGTAACTAGTTCTTCTCTTATCTTTTTTCTTCTGACAACTAAACAGTTAGTTTAGTATTTCACTTACTGTTTTCATAAAAAATGTCTGTTCTTTCAAAACAACACCCTTTTCAACCTTCCTCAAAATAAGCATGTAATATTTTCTTTGTTTATGCGTTTGGCATGAGCATTTTGATCTTTCAAAGAAAAATGCCGTACATAAGTCAAAAGCATTACATATCATAAACTGCAGTTATGGTACAGAACATAAACCAGAAAAGCATTTGTACGGAGATGCTGTTTTTTGAGAGACGATCAGCAAAACTAAACATCTGAAAGAGACACGTTAGTGACAGATTCCTTACCTTAGAATATCCCCAGGCGTCAGGCTGGATCCGGAAAGTTTTTTGCGTAGCAGTACCCTTGCGTGTCGGTAGGCGGCGTCGTGCGGCTCCGCGTCCGTCGTCTGCGTCGTGATCGCCGGGATGACGTCGCGGGCAGTACTTAGGCGCCGCCCCTGCGCGCTGACGTCAGTTCTTCTTTTCCGCGCCAGCAAGCGCAGATCCGGGAAGAGCAGTGCCCTGGTCATTTTTTGACCATACTTTTTGGTGAATTTTTTCACTGTTTTTCTCTCTCAAGGTGTCGTAGGGATGCCCGGTTTCAAACGTTGCGGCGCCTGTGCTCGGATGATGTCCGTCACCGACCCGCATTGGGAGTGTCTCTTCTGCCTCGGCCGAGGCCACGACACGGAGTCTTGTACCGACTGCCAGGCCCTCAACCCGAAAGCTTTGCGAGAGCGGTCTCGAAAGCTCCTCGAGGCCCGGCATTCGGCTCCGCGGAAGCCCCGGTCGCGTGAGAGGTCCAGGGGTCGATCGCGGAGTCCACACCGGTCGTCGGCGTCGAAGTCTTCTTCGTCCGGTAAGTCGAAACACAAGAAGTCCAGAAAGCATCATCGCTCTCGGACTTCGCCTCGCCGGTCTCGCGACTCGGCTGAGGCCCCTCCCGGCACCGTCCCCGCCCCCGCGGCCCCGGACATGCCTGTGGAGTCGCCCCCGCCATACCCACCCTTCCCGGGTTCGGGGGCGGATCCGGCCAAAGTGCAGGAATTCCTGTCGGCCATGGCCCGCCTCTTCGGGCCTCCAGGCCCCTCCGGTGCGCCTTTGGGCCCCGCGGCCCGGATGGGGTTGCTCCGGCGCCGCCGACGGCTCCGGCCCCGGCGCCGCCCGTGCCTCCAGCCTCGATCCCGGCTCCGGCTTCGGCCCCGGCCTCGATCCCGGCTCCACAACCCCCATCGACGCCGGTCGACCTAACAACACCTCCGCCGGCGCCGATGTCTCCGGTGCCGTTCTCGACGCCGCCCTGGGCTCCGGGCGGCGTCGTCCCCAGTTCCTTCCGGCTCCGGACATGGACCCGGACCGGCGTCGCCGCTCGACGCCGGTTCCGGCGCCCGATGGGACCTTGGGTCCCAAATGTCCCTCCTCCTCCTTATTTTGAACCAGAGGAGGACCAGGAGGACTGGGAGGGGTCTGATGACCCTCTGGCACGACAGTGTCAGTACGATGAGGACTGGACAGAGGGTCTAGGGAGGCCAGTGGTCTGGATACTTCCCCTGACACTGGCATGCTGTCTCCTCCCGTGGCTACGGAGGAGGGAGCCAATTTTGCTACGGTGTTGCGTAGGGCTCCTGGGGCCTTACATCTCCAACTCCCTACTTTGACGGTCAAGCATAACATCTTGACAGAGGTGCTTCAGCCGGCGGCCTCCTCTGTGGAGACTGTGCTGCCGTTTAACGACGCCCTCACTGACGTTCTTTTGGGCGCCTGGTCCAAGCCCAACACAGGGGCTCCTGTGGACAGGAACGTGTCACGACGCCATCGCCCAGCTCCGGGCGACCCCTGTTTCTCTCTGTCCACCCCACTCCTGAGAGCTTGGTTGTCCAAGCCTCCGCTTCCCAAACCGCCTTCCCTAGCGCTCCTCCGGATAGGGAATCCAAACGCCTGGATCAATTTGGGAAGAAGGGTTTTTCTTCCTCCAGTGCTGGCTTGCGGTCCGTTAACACCGCTTGTCTTTTGGGCCGATATACCCACTCCCTGTGGGATTCGGTGGCGGATGCTTTGCCCCAGTGTCCTGAGGAGGTCCAGACACTGCTTTCCCGCGCCATTGCGGAAGGATGGGATGCGGCTAAATACACAATACGTTGTGGCCTTGACACCGCCGACTCGCTGGGCAGGTCTATTGCAACAACGGTGGCGCTCAGACGCCACGCCTGGCTGAGAACCACTGGTTTTTCAGGGGATGTCCAGAATACTCTCATGGACATGCCCTTTGATGGAGTCGGTCTTTTTGGGTCCAAAGCAGACCATGCGTTGGAGCGCTTTAAGGACTCACGGGCTACTGCAAAGTCCCTGGGCCTTTCTGCTACACGCCCTCCGCTGACTTCTGCTTTTCGCCCCTATCGTGGCCACGGTAGGGGCGCCCTTCACGTCAGCAGCCCAGCCACCGGCCCGCGCAGCAGGCGTCTTCGCGTTGCCGAGGACGTGGATTCCGCCGTGGCGGATCGGGCAACCAGCGTGCGGGTCAGGCCACCACCTCCAACCCGTCCGCGGCCTCCAAGCCCTCCTAGTCCCTCCTTTCAGGTGCACAGCACGCCAGTAGGGGCAGGGTCCGCCATCACCTTCCCCACTGGCGTACCATCACCTCGGACAGGTGGGTCTTGGACATTGTCCGAAGGGGCTACTCCCTCCCCTTCGAGACCACCCCCAGCCATGCCACCTCAATTCCACCGCATGTCAGGGGATCACTTGGTTCTTCTACAGAAGGAAGTCACCTCCCTCTTGACCAAGAGGGCCATCGAGCGTGTTCCGACCCCAGAAGTAGGGCGTGGTTGCTACTCCCACTACTTTCTGGTGCCCAAAAGGACAAGGAGAACATGCGTCCTATCTTGGACCTCCGGAACGTCAATCGCTTCCTCCGGAAGGAGAAGTTCAAGATGCTCACCCTAGCTCAGGTCTTGACTGCCCTCGACCCTGGAGACTGGTTGGTAGCGTTGGACTTGCAGGACGCATATTTCCACATCCCCGTCCTGCCGGCCCACCGGCGTTACCTTCGGTTCACGGTAGGCCCCGAGCATTTTCAGTTCACCGTGCTCCCCTTGGCCTTACCAGTGCCCCTCGGGTGTTCACGAAAGTGATGGCGGTGGTCGCAGCTCATCTGCGCCGGGCAGGGGTTTCAGTCTTCCCCTACCTCGACGACTGGTTGCTGAAGGCGGGCTCGTCCCAGGCAGTCGTCTCCCACCTCCAGACTACGGCCGAACTCCTGCACTCGCTGGGGTTCTCCATCAATGTGCCGAAGTCGCATCTGATTCCTTCTCCACAGCTCCTTTTCATCGGAGCAGTTCTGGACACGACGCAGTTTCGGGCCTATCCTCCCGAACGGCGAGTCCGGGATATTCAGGCTATGATTCCGATCTTTCAGCCTTTATCCTGGGTTTCGGTCACGGATGACCCTGAGGCTGCTGGGCCTCATGGCCTCCTGCATCCTGCTGGTCAATCATGCCAGATGGCATATGCGGGCTCTGCAGTGGGACCTGAAGTTCCAGTGGGCGCAGCACCAGGGCAACCTGTCCGATCACGTCCAGATCTCGGAGGGGACTGCAAAACAGTTGCAGTGGTGGCTCTCGAACCGGCAATGGGTCATGGGCAGATCCCTCTCCCTTCCCCAGCCAGAGCACACAGTTGTGACGGACGCGTCCCTTCTGGGATGGGGCGGTCACATGGGAGAGGCGGAGATCAGAGGCCTCTGGTCTCCGGCGGAGTCCCGGCTCCATATCAACCTTCTGGAGCTCCGGGCGATCCGACTTGCACTCAAGGCATTCCTTCCCTCTGTCAAAGGGAAGGTAGTGCAGGTGTTCACAGACAACACCACCGCCATGTGGTACTGCAACAAACAGGGCGGGGTGGGGTCTTGGACCCTTTGTCAGGAGGCTCTGCGCCTCTGGACATGGCTGGAACATCAGGGCATGTTCCTGATGGTTCAACACCTGGCAGGTTCCCTGAACGCCAGGGCGGACGAACCCAGCCGCAGGTGCATGATGGATCACGAATGGCGTCTTCACTCGGAAGTGGCGCAAGGACTCTTTCTACAGTGGGGAGAGCCTTGGTTAGATCTATTCGCCACCGAAGAGAACGCGCAATGTCATCAGTTCTGCGCGTTGGAATTTCCAAGGCGGCACTCGCTCGGCGACGCTTTTCGTCACGAGTGGAGTTGCGGTCTATTGTACGCCTTTCCGCCTATACCATTTCTACCCAGAGTGTTGAAGAAGATTCGGCACGACCGGGCCCAAGTCATTCTTGTGGCTCCGGACTGGGCTCGAAGAGTTTGGTATCCCGAGCTACTCAATATGAGCGTAGATCCCCCGATCCGTCTGCCTCTTCGGGAGGATCTTCTGTCGCAGCAGCAGGGGACGGTCCTCCACCCGAACCTGTCCAGTCTACACCTGCTTGCGTGGAGATTGAGCGGCGGCAGTTGATTCCTTTCGACTTGCCTCCCGAAGTTTGTGATGTGATTCTGGCAGCCAGGCGTCCCTCCACTAAGGTGGTATACGCCTGCAGGTGGAACAAATTTGTGGCATGGTGCACAGCAAAGGCTGTGAATCCCCTTTCTGCCCCTCTTTCTGAGGTCCTTCTATTCCTACTCTCTTTGGCCCAACAGGGTTCTGCCCTGGGTACCATCAAAGGTTATCTTTGTGCTATCTCGGCCTTCCTCAGGCTCCCTGATCAGCCCTCCCTTTTCAAGTCCCCTGTTGTTAACAGGTTCTTAAAAGGCATTACTCACCTCTTCCCTCCTGTTCCGTTTGTGATGCCTCAGTGGGACTTGAACTTGGTTCTTACCTTTTTAATGTGCCCTCCCTTTGAGCCTCTACATAACTGTCCTCTTCGTCTTCTGACTCTGAAGACAGCCTTTCTGGTGGCCATCACCTCCGCTCGGCGGGTGAGTGAGCTCCAGGCTCTATCTTGCAAACCTCCCTTTCTGTCTGTTCATCCAGACAAGGTTGTTCTTCGGACGCGTCCGTCCTTCTTGCCAAAGGTGGTTACTGCTTTCCACATTGGGCAGACCATCACTTTGCCCACCTTCTTTCCGCCTCCGCATCCTTCCAGAGAGGCTCCACCGTCTGGACCCAAAACGTGCGCTCTCCTTCTATATCGACCGCACAAAACACTTCCGGGTGGATGACCAGCTCTTTGTTGGCTACGTGGGCGCCAAAAAAGGTCGGGCTGGGCGCCAAAAAAGGTCGGGCGGTGCACAAGAGAACCATCTCCCGCTGGGTAACCTTGTGTATCAAAGCCTGCTATTCTTTGGCTAAGAAGGAGCCTCCTGTTGGGCTGCGTGCCCATTCCACCAGGGCAACGGCTGCTACCACGGCTTTAGGCCGCGGTGTTCCGCTGCAGGATATCTGTCTACGTGGGCCTCGCTGCACACATTTACAAAGCATTACTGCCTTGACAGTTGGGTCCGGAGGGACGGCTTCTTTTGCCGTTCTGTCCTCCGGGACTTCCTTGTCTGATCTTTGTTCGCAGACCCACCACCGGGGTTGGTATTGCTGGGGTATCTATTCTAAGGTAAGGAATCTGTCACTAACGTGTCTCTTTTAGATGCACAAGTTACTAACTTGTGTAACGATATATCTGTAAGAGACAGTAGTTAGTGACAGATTCCTTACCGCCCACCCATCCTCCCGTTCTGCAAACTGATTTCTAGGGTTAAGGACATCCCTTTCAGGGCCCTAGTATTTTTCAGACACCTATGTCAGCTTCTTGCATGGCTCTGCGTTCCTGGCGCGGAAAGTCGTGTACAGAACTGACGTCAGCGCGCAGGGGCGGCGTCTAAGTACTGCCCGCGACGTCATCCCGGTGATCACGACACCGACGACGGACGCGGAGCCGCACAACGCCGCCTACCGACGCGCAAGGGTACTGCTACGCAAAAACTTTCCGGATCCAGCCTGACGCCTGGGGATATTCTAAGGTAAGGAATCTGTCACTAACTACTGTCTCTTACAGATATATCGTTACACAAGTTAGTAACTTGTGCATTATGTATGAACCCCAAAATCATCTACCCCCTGCTTATAACTGCTAAACGAAGAATTAATGGGGAGCCATGCATAATATGGCTTCTCTTGCCTGACACCAATGTGAAAAAGTACTTTACCTGCTATCCCTAAGCACCCCCACTACGTTCCTTGCATGCCTTCCCCCTCTTGCTGCTGTGCATTCTGCTTTTAAACAAAGCAGATAAGCAGCGGTGCTGACAGGCTCTCAGAGAGCCCTGTCAGCCTATTCCGGAATGCCTTTATGGCTTAGCAAAAGTGGGTGACGGGTTTTGTGATCAACTGTTGCTACATCATAGCAGTGAAGTACCAGATTTAAAATCTGGTGTAAACAATAGAGACTTATATTGAAGCCATACAGAACAAATAAATAGGTTACATGGTATATCTCTGACATAGACTTTTGCTTTTAGGATGTAATGTGGGTCTTTATGCCTTTATACTCTCCAGTTTCAGGAGATGGCTCTCTGGACTAGTGTTAGTGGTTAAGTGAGGAAAAGGGAACGGTTCTAGCAGACAAGCAGACCGGAATCTAGAGGCTGCTCACAGGTGTTTGTACGACCAGTAAGTTTTGGTAAGAGGTACACCTATCCTGGAGGGAGTGTAGCAGGTCACATCAGTGAGGTAGTGTGACGCAGTAGCATGAACCACTTTAAGCAAAGTTCTCAGCTGTTTGTAGAGTGCCCTGTTGTTAGTTGAGAGCCACCCACCTTTGGGCTTGAAAGGGAGTTTGTATTTTTTGGTAGGTTTGTAAACTGGTATCATGCTCCTCTGGTAGTGGTGATAATTAAGTCTTGCATGCAGATTGAACAGTAGATTTCTAGCTGAGGGGCAAATGTTTGGCTGTCTGGAGCGAAGTGGCTGGAGTTGGGTTGGGAGTAGAGGAGGAGGGGGAAAACGCAGTTTCCAACTTGGAAGATTCAAGCATAGGGGACTGGAAGACTGTCCAATGTGGAATTGCAATGAGACAGTCAGAGATGCATGATTAGACATAGGAAACAAAGGTGGGGCGAAAGAAAATTATTTGTGTGTTGTCGACAAAGGAATGCTACGTGGGACCGAAAATGATGTCGTCACGGAGCGAGGTATGTAGAGCAATAAAAGGAAAGGCTCTGCAACTGATTCTTGGAAGACACTATCTGATAGAGACATCTAGCCGCAGATTTCTTAACTTAGAATATCCCCAGGCGTCAGACTGGATCCGGAAAAATTTTGCGCAGCATTACCTCTGCGCGCCGGGGGGCGGCTCCGCCCTGACGTCGTCCCCGGACAGGACGTCAGTGAAGCTACATAGGACCCCCCCGGCGCGCTGACGTCCGTTTCCTTCTTTTCCGCATTCCAACGCGGATCCGGGATTCAGCTGTTCCTCTGGCCTGTTTTTCTTCAGGCCCTTTTCGACGTCCTTTGGCGTCGGGGAACAGTGTGCGATGCCTTCGGGCTTTAAATTGTGCGCGACTTGTTCGCGCCAGATGTCGGCGTCGGACCTGCACGCCACTTGCATGTGGTGTCTTGGGTCGCACCACGACTCCGTGGAGTGTGCCGTCTGCTGCCGGCAGATGCGCCCGAAGTCCCTACCGGAGCGTCGGATGAAGCTCTTGGCCGCCCGGATATCCCGCGCGGCGTCTCCCCGACGTTCTCCGGTTGGTTCTTCTCTCCGCGTCCGCTCCCGGAGTCGATCCCGTGAACGTCGCTCTACAGCTAAGTTGAAGCACAAGTCACGGAAGTCGAAGTCCTCGCTTCCACGTGACGATGGGGTCCATGGTTCCCGTTCCCTCACGGAGCCGTGCGCCCCGGAGTCAGCCTCCCTTTACCCGCCCTTTCCGGGTACTGGTGCGACTCGGTCCCAGATGGAAGCCTACTACAAGGCTCTGCACTCCATCTTCGGGTCACCTCCTCTCCCTGGCGCGCCTTCGGGTCCCACAGTGGAGGTAGGCATTCAGGTCGGATCTCCGCCGGCGGGTTCGCCCTCGACGCCAACCGAGTGCCTCGACTCCGGCTCCGGAGCCGTGCCGGGTACCAACCCCGATGGGCGTTTCAGCCCCACGCCGTGCCATTCTGCCTTGTCTCCGCATAGCCCCTGGCGGCTCCCTGCGTCGACATCGGCATTAGCGGCGCCACCGGCGCCATGCCTGTCGCCACCTGGTCCTCAGGCTCTGTCTCCGCGCCTCTCCATGGTGGGTTCGACGCCCTTGCGGCATCGGAGCGGCGTCGTTCGACGCCGGAGCGGTCGCCGGCACCTGTCGGTTCTCCGCTTCCGGAGGACACAGACCGGGTATGCCCGGACTTGTCTCCACGCCAGTTGCCTCCAATACCATGGGGGCAGTGGGCCCTTGTTCCTCCTCCTGTGGGACGTGTCAGCTTGCAACCGTCCCCTACAGATGGGCTATTGTCACCCCCCACCACGCCCACTGAAGCTGGTGCTTTGTTTTTGAGGGGTGTTCGTAGGGCTGCAGCTGTTTTACATTTGCACCCTCCTTCTGTCTCCTTGTCCTCCAACCCATTATTGGATCTCCTCCACCAGGGTGCGGTAGATATTGAGCCCTTGCTGCCTTTTAGCGGCTTATTGTTCAACGCCCTTCTCGGGACATGGGCACGGCCCTCTTCAGGAGATGCTGTCGACAGGGCTGTGGCGCATCGACACCGTCCGGCCCCTGAGAGCCCAGCCTGTTTGTCCCTTCAGCCTGGGGCTTACGGCCTCGTAGTGCAGGTGTCTTTGGCCACGCAACCTTCCTCTCCACCTCTGTTGCAGCCTCCTACTAGGGAGTCTCGTTGGTTGGAGGCATGTGGAAGCGGCATTTTTGCGTCCTCTAGTTCAGCCTTACGTGCTCTGAACACGGCTTGCGTCTTTGCCCGGGCTTCTTCTGCCCTTTGGGACTCTGTGGAGTGTCTTTTGCCTGCCCTCCCTGAGTGTACTCGCGCCGACGTAGCTCGTCTCCTTCACGAAGGCCAAGAGATGGCGCGCTTTATCGTTCGGTCCGCTGTTGACACTACCGATTCGGTGGGTTGGGCAATGGCGAGGTCCGTTGCTTTGCGCCGCCATGCTTGGCTGCGCGACGGGGGTTTCCCCGAAAATATCCGTGACAGTCTCCGGGACTTACCATTTGATGGTGTGTCCCTGTTTGACGCACATGCGGACTCTGCGGTTCACCGCCTTCTGTCTACCCTTCCGTAGTGTCTTGCTTCATGTTGGCCCTGGGTTCATGCTGTAATACCTGAACGGCCTAAGCGGCTTCTCGCCGTATTTGCTTTCTTTCATGCAGCAGGTCAGCTGTTTATTTTTCTGAGTCACTATGGCCTAGTGGTTCAGGTTGCACGCCCTTACCCCAAGGGTTATGTGTTCAGAACTTTTGGTTTCTGTGTTACCAATTTACGTCCTCTGTCTATGAGCTCACGCTCAAGAGGTGCCCCTTGTTCGGGTTGATGCTTACCCTATGTGGGGTATTTGTTAGCTATTGTATAGCTGCCTTCTTCCCACAGCAGTCTTTGTACGCTTCTGTGGGGTCCTTTTTACTAGGTTGTCCTGCGGCTGTGCCTGTACACTTTTACTGCTGCTGCAGGCCCTCCCGGGGCCTTCTTGCGGTCCATTTGTTGGGCTCTCTCATAGTGGCTGCTGCTGGTCTGTGGCACTCCCCTGCATCTCACTAATCCATTTCTTGAGGCTGGAAGGGCTTTCAGGTCCCTGCCGTCTCGTCTTGGTTCTTTCGCTGCGGCCGTTCCATATGTGGACTGCCTATCACAGGGCCCTGTCGCTGTGTTCTATTACGTACAGGGACTGCTCCCTAGTATGCTCGCTCTCACAGGCTGGTGCGTTTTCCGGCACCTTTCCGTTGCATAGTTCTACTCTCCCTATACCCGTGCTGCGAAGTCCTTTCATGGTTGGACTTTGCTCTCCGTGGTGGCATTCTGGCCCCAGACGTTGATGCTGTCATTGTCTTGTGCCTTACTTTTTTGGCCACTTCCCCTGCCAGGGCTTTCCATTTCCCTGCTGCATTCCGCGCAGGTGTTGTCCTGTTTTTCCTTCCAGCTGCGGTTGCTGCTCTCAGCAGGAGTCTTCTCCTCCGAGCAGTGTTTTCTCTGGTGGAGTATTGTGCGTATATCCACTCTTGTTCCTCCGCAACGTTTCGTACTGTCTCCTTCCAGTACTGCTCGGCCTCCCTGTCTGTCTCACGGTAGCCAGTGGATCTTTCCTACCGCCTGTGGCTGTTGTGTCTCGCTCTGGGCCGGTACCGCTGCTACGTAGCTGTTGGTGCTATGGTGTTTTTTCTTTCTCAACTCATCCACCGGGCTGGGCCCTGTCTTCTTTAGTCCTGTCCGGCGTACTACACACACCCAGACCTCCGCAGGCGTACTCTTCCTTGCGGTGGCTGTGGTCTTGTTCCTCACTTTCGTGAGCGCAAGTCTTCTACGTGTGTTAGTTTTGTCGGCTCTCTTTTACGCGATACACCTATTGGTGCGTTTCTCGTGTCTCAGCTTTTGCTCGTGGCGCTTTCTGGGGCCTTCTCCTTTCCATGGTGTGGTTCTGGCGGTACATACAGTTTCTCTTGTGTACTTCTGTTCCCCACGTTCGTGGCACTAGTTGTTGCCATTCTTCTCTGCCCTTCTGCCTTTTGATGCCCGCCTTTTCACATGTCCGGGGCATGGGCCATGGTGCATTAGCAGGTCTTGTGTTTCCTGTATCTGAAAGAGACACGTTAGTGACAGATTCCTTACCTTAGAATATCACCAGGCGTCAGGCTGGATCCGGAAAGTTTTTTGCGTAGCAGTACCCTTGCGCGTCGGTAGGCGGCGTTGTGCGGCTCCGCGTCCGTCGTCGGCGTCGTGATCGCCGGGATGACGTCGCGGGCAGTACTTAGGCGCCGCCCCTGCGCGCTGACGTCAGTTCTTCTTTTTCCGCGCCAGTAAGCGCAGATCCGGGAAGAACAGTGCCCTAGTCACTTTTTGACTATCTTTTTTGTGAAATTTTTCACTGTTTTCTTCAACAAGTCTTCACGACTCCTAAGGTGTCGTAGGGATGCCCGGCTTTAAGCCCTGCGAGGAATGTGGTCGTATGATGTCCATCACGGACCCCCACCTCGAGTGTCTCTTCTGTCTCGGCCGAGACCACGACACGAAGTCGTGCCCTGACTGCCGGAAACTTCATCCGAAGGCTTTGCGAGAGCGGTCTCGAAAGCTCCTTGAAGTCCGGCAGTCGGCTCCGCGCCGCACCAAGCCCCGGTCCCGGGAGAGGTCGAGGGGCCGGACGCGGAGTCCCCGCCGTTCGTCGGAATCCAAGTCTTCGCGCTCCTCCGGTAAGTCGAAGCACAAGAAGTCTAAGCGGCGTCATCGCTCTAAGACTTCGCCTCGCCGGTCGCGCGACTCGGCTGAGGTCCCTGTCGGCACCGTCCCCGCGCGGCCCCGGACGTGCCTGTCGAGTTGCCCCCGCATTACCCGTCCTACCCAGGTTCGGGGCGGCTCCGGCCGAAATACAGAAATTCCTGTCGGCCATGGCCCGCCTCTTCGGGCCTCAAGGTCCCTCCGGTGCGCCTTCGGGCCCCGCGGGCCCTGATGGGGTTGCTCCGGCGTCGCCGTCGACTCCGGTCCCGGCGTCGCCTGTCCCACCAGCCTTCGTCCCGGCCTCGGCTCCGGCCCCGGCCTCGACCCCGGTTCCGGTGGTGCCGCAACCCCCATCGACGCCGGTTGACCTAACCACGCCTCCGCCGACGCCGATGTCCCCGGTGCCGTTTCCGACGCCGTCCGGGGCTCCGGGCGGCGTCGTTCCCCGGTTCTCCCGGGTCCGGACATGGAGCCGGACCGGCGCCGCCCGACGCCGGTTCCGGCGCCCGATGAGACCTTGGGTCCCTTATGTCCCTCCTCCTCCATCTTTTCAACCTGAGGAGGACCAGGAGAGCTGGGAGGGGTCTGACGACCCTCTCACACAACAGTGCGAGTTTGACCCGGACTGGGTTGAGGAACTTGGGGATGCCAGTGGGCTGGATACCTCCCCGACTCTGGCATGCTGTCTCCTCCCGTGGCAACGGAGGAGGGGGCTAATTTTGCAACGGTGTTGCGTAGAGCTGCTGGAGCCTTGAATCTCCAGTTGCCTACAGTGGCCGTCAGGACTAACCTCCTGACTGAAGTGCTTCAGCCGGCGGCCTCCTCTTCGGAGCCTGTGCTGCCGTTCAACGATGCACTCACTGACGTTCTTTTGGGTGCCTGGTCCAAACCCACCACAGGGGCTCCTGTGGATAGGAACGTCGCCCGGCTCCGGGCGACCCCCTGTTTCTCTCCCAACACCCCACCCCTGAGAGCTTGGTTGTCCAAGCCTCTGCCTCCCAAACAGCCTTCCCTACCGCCCCTCCGGATAGGGAATCCAAGCGCCTGGATCACTTTGGGAAGAAGGCTTTCTCTTCCTCCAGTGCTGGCTTGCGGTCTGTTAATACCGCTTGCCTCTTGGGCCGATACACCCACTCCCTGTGGGATTCGGTGGCTGATGTTTTGCCGCAGTGTCCTGAGGAGGTCCAGACACTGCTTACCCGCGCTATTGCGGAAGGGCGTGATGCGGCTAAATATACCATCCGCTGTGGCCTTGATACCGCCGACTCGCTGGGCAGATCGCTTGCAACGACGGTGGCGCTGCGTCGCCACGCCTGGCTGAGAACCACTGGTTTTCAGGGGATGTCCAGAATACTCTCATGGACATGCCCTTTGATGGAGTCGGTCTCTTTGGTTCGAAGGCAGACCATGCGCTGGAGCGTTTCAAGGACTCACGGGCTACTGCTAAGTCCCTGGGCCTTGCTGTTATGCGCCCTCCGCAAACGTCTGCTTTTCGCCCCTTTCGTGGCCACGGAAGGGGCGCCCAGTCACGTCCACAGCCCGGCCAACGGCCCGCGCAGCAAGCGCCTTCGCGTGGCCGAGGACGTGGATACCGCCGTGGCGGTTCGGGCAACCAGCGTGCGGGTCAGGCCACCACCTCCAACCCGTCCGCGGCCTCCAAGCCCTCCTAGTCCCTCCTTTCAGGTGCACAGCACGCCAGTCGGGGGCAGGGTCCGCCATCACCTTCACCACTGGCGTCCCATCACCTCGGACAAGTGGGTCTTGGACATTGTCCGAAGGGGCTACTCCCTCCCCTTCGAGACCACCCCCCAGCCATGCCACCTCAATTCCACTGCATGTCAGGGGATCACTTGGTGCTTCTACAGAAGGAAGTCACGGCCCTCTTGGCCAAGAGGGCCATCGAGCATGTTCCGACCCCAGAAGTAGGGCGTGGTTGCTACTCCCACTACTTTCTGGTGCCCAAAAGGACAAGGAGGACATGCGTCCTATCTTGGACCTCCAGAACGTCAATCGCTTCCTCCGGAAGGAGAAGTTCAAGATGCTCACCCTAGCTCAGGTCTTGACTGCCCTCGACCCCGGAGACTGGTTGGTAGCGTTGGACTTGCAGGACGCCTATTTCCACATCCTCGTCCTGCCGGCCCACCGGCGTTACCTTCGGTTCACGGTAGGCCTCGAGCATTTTCAGTTCACCGTGCTCCCCTTTGGCCTTACCAGTGCCCCTCGGGTGTTCACGAAAGTGATGGCGGTGGTCGCAGCTCATCTGCGCCGGGCAGGGGTTTCAGTCTTCCCCTACCTCGACGACTGGCTGATGAAGGCGGGCTCGTCCAAGGCAGTCGTCTCCCACCTCCAGAATACGGCCGAACTCCTGCACTCGCTGGGGTTCTCCATCAATGTGCCAAAGTCGCATCTGATTCCTTCTCCACAGCTCCTTTTCATCGGAGCAGTTCTGGACACGACGCAGTTTCGGGCCTATCCTCCCGAACGGCGAGTCCGGGATATTCAGGCTATGATTCCGATCTTTCAGCCTTTATCCTGGGTTTCGGTACGGATGACCCTGAGGCTGCTGGGCCTCATGGCCTCCTGCATCCTGCTGGTCACTCATGCCAGATGGCATATGCGGGCTCTGCAGTGGGACCTGAAGTTCCAGTGGGCGCAGCACCAGGGCGACCTGTCCGATCACGTCCAGATCTCGGAGGGGACTGCAAAACAGTTGCAGTGGTGGCTCTCGAACCGGCAATGGGTCATGGGCAGATCCCTCTCCCTTCCCCAGCCAGAGCACACAGTTGTGACGGACGCGTCCCTTCTGGGATGGGGCGGTCACATGGGAGAGGCGGAGATCAGAGGCCTCTGGTCTCCGGGCGGAGTCCCGGCTCCATATCAACCTTCTGGAGCTCCGGGCGATCCGACTTGCACTCAAGGCATTCCTTCCCTCTGTCAAAGGGAAGGTAGTGCAGGTGTTCACAGACAACACCACCGCCATGTGGTACTGCAACAAACAAGGCGGGGTGGGGTCGTGGACCCTTTGTCAGGAGGCTCTGCGCCTCTGGACATGGCTGGAACACCAGGGCATGTTCCTGGTGGTTCAACACCTGGCAGGTTCCCTGAAAGCCAGGGCGGACGAACTCTAGCCGCAGGTGCATGATGGATCACGAATGGCGTCTTCACTCGGAAGTGGCGCAAGGACTCTTTCTACAGTGGGGAGAGCCTTGGTTAGATCTATTCGCCACCGAAGAGAACGCGCAATGTCATCAGTTCTGCGCGTTGGAATTTCCAAGGCGGCACTCGCTCGGCGACGCTTTTCGTCACGAGTGGAGTTGCGGTCTCATTGTACGCCTTTCCGCCTATACCACTTCTACCCAGAGTGTTGAAGAAGATTCGGCACGACCGGGCCCAAGTCATTCTTGTGGCTCCGGACTGGGCTCGAAGAGTTTGGTATCCCGAGCTACTCAATATGAGCGTAGATCCCCCGATCCGTCTGCCTCTTCGGGAGGATCTTCTGTCGCAGCAGCAGGGGACGGTCCTCCACCCGAACCTGTCCAGTCTACACCTGCTTGCGTGGAGATTGAGCGGCGGCAGTTGATTCCTTTCGACTTGCCTCCCGAAGTTTGTGATGTGATTCTGGCAGCCAGGCGTCCCTCCACTAAGGTGGTATACGCCTGCAGGAGGAACAAGTTTGTGGCATGGTGCACAGCAAAGGCTGTGAATCCCCTCTCTGCCCCTCTTTCTGAGGTTCTTCTGTTCCTTCTTTCTCTGGCCCAACAGTGTTCTGCCCTGGGTACCATCAAGGGCTATCTTTGTGCAATCTCGGCCTTCCTCAGGCTTCCTGATCAGCCCTCTCTTTTCAAGTCCCCTGTTGTTAACAGGTTTCTTAAAGGCATTACACACCTCTTTCCTCCTGTTCCGTTTATAATGCCTCAGTGGGACTTAAACTTGGTTCTTACTATTTTTAATGTGCGCTCCTTTTGAGCCTCTGCATAACTGTCCTCTTCGTCTTCTTACTCTGAAGACTGCCTTTCTGGTAGCCATCACCTCCGCCCGGCGGGTGAGTGAGCTCCAGGCTCTATCTTGTAAGCCTCCCTTTCTGTCTGTTCATCCAGACAAGGTTGTTCTTCGGACGCGTCCGTCCTTCTTGCCAAAGGTGGTTACTGCCTTCCACATTGGGCAGACCATCACTTTGCCTACCTTCTTTCCGCCTCCGCATCCTTCCAGAGAGGAAGAGAGGCTCCACCGTCTGGACCCAAAACGTGCGCTCTCCTTCTATATCGACCGCACAAAACACTTCCGGGTGGATGACCAGCTCTTTGTTGGCTACGTGGGCGCCAAAAGGTCGGGCGGTGCACAAGACGAACCATCTCCCGCTGGGTTACCTTGTGCATCAAGACCTGCTATTCTTTGGCTAAGAAGGAGCCTCCTGTTGGGCTGTGTGCCCATTCCACCAGGGCAACGGCTGCTACCACGGCCTTGGGCCGCGGTGTTCCGCTGCCGGTTATCTGTCAGGCAGCTACGTGGGCCTCGCTGCACACGTTTACAAAGCATTACTGCCTTGACAGTCAGGTCCGGAGGGACGGCTTCTTTGGCCGTTCTGTCCTCCAGGACTTCCTTGTCTGATCTTTGTTCGCAGACCCACCACCGGGGTTGGTATTGCTGGGGTATCTATTCTAAGGTAAGGAATCTGTCACTAACGTGTCTCTTTCAGATGCACAAGTTACTAACTTGTGTAACGATATATCTGTAAGAGACAGTAGTTAGTGACAGATTCCTACCGCCCACTCATCCTCCCCGTTCTGCGAACTGATTTCTAGGGTTAAGGACATCCCTTTCAGGGCCCTAGTATTTTTCAGACACCTATGTCAGCTTCTTGCATGGCTCTGCGTTCCTGGCGTGGAAAGTCGTGTACAGAACTGACGTCAGCGCGCAGGGGCGGCGCCTAAGTACTGCCCGCGACGTCATCCCGGCGATCACGACGCCGACGACGGACGCGGAGCCGCACGACGCCGCCTACCGACGCGCAAGGGTACTGCTACGCAAAAACTTTTCCGGATCCAGCCTGACGCCTGGGGATATTCTAAGGTAAGGAATCTGTCACTAACTACTGTCTCTTACAGATATATCGTTACACAAGTTAGTAACTTGTGCATACACTGCCTCATCCAGGAGTCATCAGCATCCTTCCGCTGCTGTTCTCACTTCCACGGTGCTTCTGCATGTCCGTCCTGCCTGCTCGGACTCGGTCCATTCTTGTACCCTAGCTAGACCTTTCTCTTTGAAGGTCCATCAGATCCTGTGGATCCCTCATATTATACAATTGGTTCCTCCCTTTTCGAAAGGTATCCACTTTTATTCCGCACTGCCCTTCTGGTTCTGTGCTCACTTTCTCCTCTATTTAACCGACGGCGATTTCCTGCCGCCCTCGGCAGCTTTAATGCCTTTGCCTCTCATTGTTGGCCACTCCCTATGGAGTATCCTAGTACGGTGTTGGCCACTCTGGCAGTTCTGCCCCCACTGTGTTTAGCCGGCTGGTTGACACTTCTGTTCCCCATGGAACTTAGTGGGGTTCTCTCGCAGACCCGCCTCCTATGGGGTATGGCTTTGGTATCCATTCTAAGTTAAGGAATCTGCGGCTAGATGTCTCTATCAGATGTACTTCGGTAACTATGTATCGGGTAGAGACGTTGTCTAGCCGCAGATTCCTTAACGCCCACCCATCCTCCCCGATCTGCGAGGACCTGATCTGAAAGAGACACGTTAGTGATAGATTCCTTACCTTAGAATATCCCCAGGCGTCAGACTGGATCCGGAAAGTTTTTCGTCAGCAATACCCCTGCGCGTCGGTAGGCGTCGTCGTACTGCTCCGCGTACGTCGCTGGCGTCGTGGTCGCCGAGATGACGTCATGGGAGCTATTTAGACGCGCGCTGACGTCCGTTCTTTCTTTTTCCGCGCCAGCAAGCGCAGATCCGGGAAGAGCAGGAACCCCCAGTCAATTTTTGACTGACTCTTTGAGCCTTTTTGTCTCTGTCTTTCTTCGAGTCATCGACTCCTGGTGCAGTAGGATGCCCGGTTTCAAGTCCTGCGGAGATTGTCACCGCATGATGTCGGTGACGGACCCGCACCGTGTGTGTCTTTTCTCCCTGGGGCGCGACCACGACCCCAAGTCGTGCTCCGACTACCGGGCCATGACGCCGAAGACTTTGCGGGAGCGGTCCCGAAAGTTGCTGGAAGCCCGGCAGTCGGCTCCGCGCCGTTCGAAGTCCCGGTCCAGAGGGAGGTCGAGGGACCGTGCGCGGAGTAGTCATCATCGGTCTTCGGGATCCAAGTCTTCGCAATCGGGGTCAGGTAAGACGAAGCACAAGAAGTCGAAGAAACGCCATTGTTCTTCGACTTCCTCTCGCCGGTCGCGCGACGCGGCTGAGGGTATGGGCGGAGCCTATGGAGTCGCCGCCCAACTACCCGCCCTTCCCGGGGTCGTCGGCGACTCCTGCCCAGATACAGGAGTTCCTGTCGGCCATGGCTCGCCTCTTTGGGCCGTCGGGTCCCGCTGGTGTGCCTTCGGGCCCCGCGGTCCCGCATGGGTGTCCTTGCGTTTCCTTGCCGACGGCTCCGGCCCCGACGTCGCTGTCGGCTCCGGCCCCAGCGCCGCAGGACAACCTTGGATCCAGGCCTGGATCCCGGTCGACGCCGGTTGACCTTGTTGCGCCTCCACCGACGTCGACTCCACCGGCACCGATCCTGACGCCGCACGCACCTCGGGACGACGTCGACCTCAGTTTCAGCCCCGAAGTGGACGCGGCGTCGAGCCGGCGTCGATCGATGCCGTTCTCGACGCTGCTTGGAGATTTCTATCCCCATGTCCCTGCTCCTTATTTTAGACCTGTTGAACTGCCTCAGGAGCAAGGGGAGGACTGGGAGGGGTCTGAGGACCCTCTTGCAGCTGCTTGCGAGTCTGAACAGGACTGGGCTGAGGAATTGGGGGACGCCAGTGGTCTGGATACCTCACCAGACCTTGGCATGCTGTCTCCTCCTACCGTGGCTACGGAGGAGGGCGCCAGTTATGCAGTGGTGTTGCGTAGGGCGGCAGAGGCCCTACACCTCGAGCTCCCTACTGTGGCCGTCAGGACTAACCTCCTGACAGAGGTGCTTCAGCCAGCAGCTACTTCTGCGGAGCTGCTGCTTCCTTTCAATGAAGCCCTCTCTGACGTTCTTTTGGGCACTTGGTCCAGGCCCACCACAGGGGCTCCTGTGGATAGGAACGTGGCCCGACGCCATCGCCCGGCTCCGGGTGACCCCATTTTCCTCTCCCAACACTCCCACCCCTGAGAGCTTGGTTGTCCAAGCCTCTGCTTCCCCTACCGCCTTCCCTTCCGCACCACCGGATAGGGAATCCAAGAAGCTGGATCAGTTTGCAAAGAAGATTTTCTCTTCCACCAGCTCTGCGCTGCGGTCCGTGAACACCGCATGCCTCTTGGGCCGTTATTCCCACTCTCTGTGGGATACGGTGGCGAACGTGCTGCCCCAGTGTCCGGAGGAGGCCCGGCCTGCTCTCTCCCAGGCTGTTGCAGAGGGGAGAGACGCAGCAAAGTTCATGATTCGGTGTGGCCTAGACACCGCCGACTCACTGGGCAGATCGATTGAAACGACGGTGGTGGTTCGCCGTCATGCCTGGTTGAGGACCACTGGATTTTTGGGGGATGTCCAAAACACCCTTATGGACATGCCCTTTGATGGCCGTCGCCTTTTTGGCGAATAAGCGGACAGCGCGTTGGAGAGGTTTAAGGACTCACGGGCTACGGCCAAGTCCTTGGGACTCTCGGCAGTCTGCCCTCCTCCGCCTTCTGCTTTTCGCTCCTTTCGTGGCACAGGAAGGGGCGTTCGCAACAGAGCCACAGGCCGGCGCAGCAATCATCCCAGCGCAGACGCGGGTTCCGCCGTGGCGGACAAAGGGGCCAGCGGGCGGGTCAGTCCACCACCACCCCGGCCACCTCTGCCTCCAAACCTTCCTAGTCCGAACTTTCAGGCCCATCAAACGCCAGTGGGCGGCAGGCTTCGCCATCACCTCCCCCACTGGCGCACCATCATTTCGGACAGGTGGGTTTTAGAGATAGTCCGGAGGGGCTACTCCCTCCCATTCGAGACTAACCCCCAGCCATGCCACCTCAATACCACCGCATGTCGGGGGATCGCTTGGTGCTTCTTCAGCAGAAAGTTGCGGCCTTCTTGGCCAAGGGGGCCATTGAGCGCGTTCCGACGCCCTAAGTAGGTCGTGGTTGTTATTCCCACTACTTTGTGGTGCCCAAGAAGGACAAAGGCCTGCGTCCTATCTTAGACCTCCGGAACGTCAATCGCTTCCTCCGCAAAGAGAAGTTCAAGATGCTCACTCTACCTCAGGTCTTGTCTGCTCTCGACCCACAAGACTGGATGGTGGCGCTGGACTTGCAGGACGCCTATTTCCACATCCACGTCCTGCGAGCCCAACGGCGTTAGCTAAGGTTCACGGTAGGCCACGAGCACTTTCAGTTCACCGTGCTCCCCTTTGGCCTTACCAGCGCCCCTCGGGTGTTCACCAAGGGGATGGCGGTGGTCGCAGCTCATCTGCGCAGATCAGGGGTCTCAGTCTTCCCTTATCTCGACGATTGGTTGTTGAAGGCGGGCTTGCCCCAGACAGTCGTCTCCCACCTCCAAACTACGGCTGACCTCCTGCACTTGCTGGGGTTCTCCATCAACGTGCCGAAGTCACACCTGATTCCCTCCCAGAAGCTCCTCTTTATCGGAGCGGTTCTGGACACGGCGCAGTTTCGGGTCTATCCTCCCGAACAGCGAGTCCGGGATATTCGGGCTCTGATTCCCATCTTTCAGCCCTTGTCCCGGGTTTCGGTCAGAGTGACTCTGAGGCTGCATCGCCTCCTGCATCCTGCTGGTCAATCGTGCCAGATGGCATATGCGGGCTCTGCAGTGGGACCTGAAGTTCTAGTGGGCGCAGCATCAGGGGAACCTGTCCGATCACGTCCAAATCTCGGAGGGCACTGCACGACAGTTGCAGTGGTGGCTCACGAACCGGCATTGGGTCGACGGCCGATCCCTCTCCCTTCCCCAACCAGAGTTTACAGTGGTGACGGATGCGTCCCTCCTGGGATGGGGCGGCCACATGGGAGAGGCGGAGATCCAGAGGCCTCTGGTCTCCGGCGGAGTCCCGGCTCCATATCAACCTTTTGGAGCTGCGGGCGATCAGGCTTGCACTAAAGGCATTCCTTCCCTCTGTCAAAGGGAGAGTCGTGCAGTTGTTCACAGAGAACACCACCGACCTGTGGTACTGCAACAAACAAGGCGGGGTGGGGTCGTGGACCCTCTGTCAGGAGGCTCTGCGTCTCTGGACATGGCTGGAACATCAGGGCATGTCCCTGGTGGTTCAACACCTGGCAGGTTCTCTGAACGCCAGGGCGGATGAACTCAGCCGCAGGTGCATGCTCGATCACGAATGGCGTCTTCACTCGGAGGTGGTGCAAGGTCTCTTTCAGCAGTGGGGAGAGCCTTGGTTAGATCTATTCGCCACCGAAGAGAACGCGCAATGTCATCAGTTCTGCGCGTTGGAATTTCCAAGGCGGCACTCGCTCGGGGACGCTTTTCGTCGCGAGTGGAGTTGCGGTCTGTTGTACGCCTTTCTGTCTATACCACTTCTGCCCAGACTGCTGAAGAAGATCAGGCGCGACCGGGCCCAAGTCATTCTTGTGGCTCCGGACTGGGCTCGAAGTGTATGGTATCCCGAGCTACTCAGTATGAGCATCGATCCTCCGATCAGACTGCCTCTTCGGGAGAATCTTCTGTCGCAGCAGCAGGGGACGGTCCTCCACCCGAACCTGTCCAGCCTCCACCTCTTTGCGTGGAGATTGAGCGGCGGCAGTTGATTCCCTTCGACTTGCCTCCTGAAGTTTGTGACGTTATTCTGGCAGCCAGGCGTCCCTCTACTAAAGTGGTATACGCCTGCAGGTGGAACAAATTTGTGGCATGGTGCACAGCAAAGGCTGTGGATCCCCTTTCTGCCCCTCTTTCTGAGGACCTACTGTTCCTTCTTTCTTTGGCCCAGCAGGGCTCTGCTCTGGGCACTATCAAGGGCTACCTTTCTGCTATTTCGGCCTTTCTCAGGCTCCCTGATCAGCCCTCTCTTTTCAAGTCCCCTGTTGTAAATAGATTCCTCAAAGGCATTACACACCTTTTTCCTCCTATTCCTTTCGTGATGCCTCAGTGGGACTTGAATCTGGTTCTGACATACTTGATGTGCGCTCCCTTTGAGCCCCTTCACAACTGTCCTCTTCGTCTTTTGACGTTAAAGACTGCCTTCCTGGTGGCCATCACTTCCGCCAGGCGGGTGAGTGAGCTCCAGGCTCT
This sequence comes from Calotriton arnoldi, assembly GCA_963921515.1. Taxonomy (NCBI): domain Eukaryota; kingdom Metazoa; phylum Chordata; class Amphibia; order Caudata; family Salamandridae; genus Calotriton; species Calotriton arnoldi. Next base: position 2,090,873 of record CAWUFW010002283.1, on the reverse strand, counting down.
TTCTTGTAAGCCTCCTTTCCTTTCAGTCCATCCGGACAAGGTTGTGCTCAGGCCCCTTCCTTCCTTTTTGCCAAAAGTGGTTACGGCCTTTCACATTGGGCAGACTATTACCTTGCCCATCTTCTTTCCGCCTCCGCATCCTTCCAGGGAGGAAGAGCGGATCCACCGTCTGGACCCAAAACGTGCGCTCTCTTTTTATCTCAGCCGCACACAGCAGTTCCGGGTGGACGACCAGCTTTTTGTTGGCTACGTTGGCACCAAGAAAGGTCGGGCGGTCCATAAGAGAACCATCTCCCGCTGGGTTGTCTTATGTATCAAAGCCTGTTACTCTTTGGCTAAAAAAGTACCTCCGGTGGGGCTGCGTGCTCATTCCACCAGAGCTACTGCAGCCACTACTGCATTGGGACGTGGTGTCCCCCTGCAAGACATCTGTCAGGCAGCCACGTGGGCCTCGCTGCACACGTTTACCAAGCATTATTGCCTAGACAGCCAAGTCCGGAGAGACGGCTTCTTTGGCCGTTCTGTTCTCCGTGACTTTCAGGTGTGATCTTAGTTCGCAGACCCACCACCGGGGTTGGTATTGCTGGGGTATCTATTCTAAGGTAAGGAATCTATCACTATGTGTTTCTTTCAGATGAACAAGTTACTTACCTTCGGTAACGATATATCTGTAAGAAACATTAGTAGTGATTGATTCCTTACCGGCCCCACCCATCCTCCCCGTTCTGCGAACTGATTTCTAGGGTTAAGGTCATCCCTTTCAGGGCCCTAGTTTCAATGCACCAGTGGTCAGTATCTTGCATGGCTCTGCGTTTCTGGCGCGGAAAGTTGTGTACAGAACTGACGTCAGCGCGCGTGGGCAATGTGTCTAAGTAGCGCCCGCGACGTCATCTCGGCAACCACGACGCCAACGACGGACGCGGAGCCGCACGACGCCACCTACCGACGCGCAGGGGTTCTGCTAACGAAAACTTTCCGGATCCAGTCTGATGCCTGGGGATATTCTAAGGTAGGGAATCTATCAATAATAATGTTTCTTACAGATATATCGTTACCGAAGGTAAGTAACTTGTCCATTAGATCTGAAAGGGGAAATTACAAAAATGGCATACAAATCAATGAATGATGGTTGGGTAGTGGTTGTATGAACTGAAGTGGTTGCAAGTGATTTGTTCATCATGATGCCAACGTCACTGCATTTGCAGTTGCTTTGTGGTGTGTGAAAGGAGAAGACATTGATAGTGTGAAGGGTGGCAGAGCCTTTATGTTCATCCATGTTTCAATGAGTGCTATGAACTGTAGCCATAAGCTACGGATATGAAAATCTTTGTTCACAGGGACGTTTTAGTTCCATATTCAGAAAGATGCTGAGAGTTGTTTGGGATTGATGTATGTTTAGTGTTAACCTGAGTGGACAGATCAAGTGGTGTTTGTGACGTTTTATACATTCATAACTGGTAACGTCCTTGATTCCATCTTCCAATCTCGGGGTTCTGGTGACATTCATCAACCACTTGACCTTTAGCAGTGTGGTTTATACTGTCACCAGTACCCTTTAATGACGATATAGGGCCATGTCAAATTGTTACCCGTTAGTATCTGTTTGTCTGTATGACTGTCTACCTTTATTTAAATATGTAATGTGTGTGCATTCGCACTATGCTGGTGAAAGGAAAAGTGACCCAGTAAAACGTTATTTTGAGCAATTCTACTAATAAATGCATGAATACTCGTTTATGATGATTATGCCAATGTAGACCACAATCAACGTGAGAAAACTGCTTAACGCAAAGCAGATTCTGCTATAGAATCTTTTACAGAAGAAAACTGATCAAAAGTGCTAGTTAGTTTGATTTTATCATCTGCATGGATTTAACCCCTTGTGCTCTGGTTGAGTTTTATGGTATGTTAAAAATGTATCTACATGAAAACGTAGCATGCCATAAACTATACATTCAGAGCCGCTGAGTGTAATATGCTGTTTATTACCATTATTTTTTTTTTAGACCTTTATTTTTCAGTTTTATAAAGCAAAAGACGGCAGTATGGGTGTTACTATACACAGCACATGGCAGTTCGTAATGAAGAGCACAAACAGTCGGCCAACGAATGCTCGACTATCTGATCTCCAGCACACCATGGTGCCTAGCAATACTCCAAGTGCACAGATCTAAACAAGCGAACATTACTGGGGTCAATCTTCTCCAGCTGAAGTAGAGTCATCACTCGCACCTGTATCATTGTCATCAGCAGATGCCGTGGCTGCGCGTGGGTCTAAGAATATATCACACACATCCCTCCATACCTGGCGATCGTCCTCCATTTTTTCAAAAGCCCATATTAGATAGGTCTGGACCCCCTATTGTCCGTTTACCAAGAGCGTTTGTTGAAAATTTATTGTTCTGGCTTTTTAATAACAGAACTGGTGAATATTGAATATTTGTATGTTTGTTTCAGATTGTATCATTTTCTGTTTGTTTGCCTTGTTTAAAAATAAGGTTTTCTTTTTCACACTGAGCACAAGGTTCTTCACAGCTCAGTCTTTGCACATTTCGAGAACTGATTGTTTTTTTTCTTTCTTTCATTGTATTATTTTTTTAAATGGTGTGTTCAAACCAAATGTAAAAAAAGAAATCTAGGTCATGCTTATTAAGTAAAATGTTCCTCATATAAAAGTAAAGATGTGTATGAATCACACAACCATCTGATGTTGTATTGTTTTTACAGTGTCTCAGTATGGGCCGCCTATATCCCCAGATATCGAAATTGTGCCAATTACCAACACAATCCCAGGCTCAGTAGGTGATCCAATGGTGAACCGACCAAGGAAGCCAGGGAAAATAGCAGAGATTTATTGCAGTTGAGACTGAGACCAGACAGGTCACCAAACTCATCCAAGAGTTGTAACAGTATGGGCAGCGCTACATGTGGAGAAGAAATATAAAAAATCACGTCATCCGCATAGAGCGAGATTATGTGGCGAGCATCCCCCAGACGTATGCCCCAGTCCCACAGTCTCCGACGCGCCCAGATCGGCAGGGGTTCTATTGCTAACGCAAACAGGAGCTGTGAAAGGGGGCAGCCCTGCCGTGTCCCCGCTCCAGTGCCCACGCCGCCGACCGACTTCGACCAACCCACACGCACTCTGGTGAAGGGATAGGTGTAAAGCAGGCAAACCCATCCCTGAAACTGAGGACCAAAGCCCATAACTCTCAGCATTTCGAGCAGATAACCCCAGTCCACCATGTGGGAGGCTTTTTCTAGGTCAATCGAGACCAACGCCAGTTCCTCATCCCGATGCTCCACTTCATGGAGAACATTAGCCTAGTGTTGAAGATTCATACCAGTGTTCTGACCAGGAATGAACCCGTACTGGTCCTCGTGTACCAGCTGAGACGTGGAGTGCCTGTCGGTTGGCAAGCAACTTGCATAATATTTTCACATCCGCATTAATCATAGTAAGCGGCCGATAAGCGGCAGGATCAGACTCCATACCCCATGGTTTGGGGAACATACAGATCTCTCCCTTCCTCATGGACGGACGCAGTACACTGCAGTCACGTGCTCCAGTAGGACCTCCAGGAGTCCCTGCATGATCGTTGCCGAGAACACTCAATAGAACTCTGGCAGAAAGCCATCACTACCCAGAGCCTTTGCCTACGAAAGAATACTCAAGTCCGTACGAAGTTCCTCCAGAACGATCGGAGTGTCGAGGGACTAGTCAGCCAGGGGTGCAAGCCGCGTGGGGTCCACATCCTCCAGGAATGGGTCGTAGCGATCTGGTGTTATATCGGGATCCGCAGTTTATAGGCGCCGCAAATGCTGCTGAAAGACTCCCTCTATTCCAGCCCTGGTGGCATCCAGCGATATCAGGCATGGTCAGCGGGGGTGGGTGCTCCCTGCGGAGTATCCATGCTAGCAGCCAACCTGACTTACCCCCGCCCTGTGCAGTCTCTGCCTGTATTGCTTAAGCGTACATTTGTCTAGATAGTCCCACATGTCCGCTATGCACCTACGCACTATCTGCTCACTTCCACAGGCATCCGGATGCGTTTGCTCCCCAGCCTGCAATGAGGCCAGCACTGCTTTTTCTCTCATGAGCTCCTTCTGAGGCTGCCTATGCACTCCACAGGTTAAGCCCATACAAGTGCCCCTCAATACCGCTTTTAGGGCCTCCCATTCAGTAGCCCTACTGGTCGTTGTACCCCAGTTGATTGTCATGTAAACCAACAACACCTTCAAGAGCGCCTATCTTCCGACCGGGTCCTCCACAATTTCGGGCGACATCCTCCAGGAATGAGCCTCCTGCGCAGATGCACCCCACTTCATGGCACAGCTGACTGGAGAGCCTCAATGTCTTCCACCCATGGGTAGCCTGCCGCCAGTATCCTATCCAGTTTTCTGTAAGTATTATGCGTGACAGAATAACAGGTGTACACCCACTGAGGCGAGTGGCTCAGCCACCAAATATCGTCAAAGTCCATGTTTTGCATCACCCCGCGAAGCGCAGCTGTCCTTAAAGGCTTGGTACCCGTCCTAGGAGGCGCACTGCCCCCGTCGGCATCCAATATGCTGTTAAAGTCACCCAGCCTCAGGAGTGGTGTGTTTACGTCATGGGTTCACAAGTCTAGAATGTTTTGAAAAAACATGGAGTCGTCATTGTTTTGGGCATGTATGTTCAAGTTGGTCAAGTCTTGTCCGTCCAGTGTTCCCCGCAGCAGGACAACCAGACCACCCACGTCAGCCTCCATATACGTGTGGGAGAACGGGACCCCCCCAGTGCAACCCAAATTAGCATGCCTCTGGCATACGTGGAGTAGGAGGAGTGGAACACCTGCCCTCGCCACTTTTTAGCTAGACGTGTGGCACCTACATCGTCCATGTGTGTTTCCTGTAGGCAGGTTATGGAGATTTATGCCTTTTTACCGTCTATACCGCTTAGAATATGTCCCCAAACCTTTGATGTTCCACGTCAGGAGTCTAAGGTCAGCCCCAGTCATGATTTGCAGTGTCTAGTAGTAGCCCCTTACACCTCCATCATGTGCCAGTCCCTGCTGACTGCTGCAAACTTTGAAACATAAACGTGCAATGCACAACAAAACGCGCTCCACCCCCGTGCCCCTCCCCACGGACAAACATAGTTCAACCTTACGAATATTGATTCCCGCCCCACGCATGTGTCAGGACATGCACCGCATCCCAGCCAACCCAACAGGGACAGACGAACTCACTCCTCTGGTCAGCTTCCCAGCTAGTCATACACCTTTAATTAAGGGAATCCTGTGGCCAGACAACCCAAATCATGCTTCACCAGCTATTACCCATGCCCGAGCTTAGTTTCGTTTGCAAGCTATCAGGCCTTTGTGGGCAGCACAACAATCCCAAGAATCCCAGAAGCACACAACGCTGTCACTCCCTTCACCAACATCCCCCAGCCATCTGCCCTCACCCCGACGCTCTCCATCCACACCATCATACCAACCAAATAATACCAGTGTCCACTGTCCTACTCAGACATCATCACCACCACCACCCTCCCTCCTCCTGGGCAAACAGTGCGTCAGGCACAGGACTCGAGGCCCCAGTTGCAGTCCCATCAGCCACTGGATGCATGTTGACATCCTGCACTGTCACCTGTGTCTCCGCTGAGCTGCATGGTGCCATCCTCACGAACCGTGACCCTCCGGTCCTCCAGAGTGGTGGTGCTGGGATCATCTCTGGCCAGGCAGCGGCGACGAGATCCTCCCCTGGCAAGGGTGCCCCAGGTTTGGGTTTGGCTGTGTCCGGAGTGCGGGCTGTCAAAGAAGTGCTCCTTCCCTTAAGCTAGGGCTTTCAGTTTTGCCTAGTACAGCAACATGAACTGTAGTTGGAGCTGTGAGAAAGTGCCATCTTTCCTGCATGGTATGCCCCCCACTTTTGCTGAATTGCAGATGTACTTTGACTGAGTGTTTCTTGGGCTCCTGCCAATCAGGTACCCAGGGCCTGTGTTCCTTCCCTAAAACTGCATTATAGCCTAAACCCAATTGGCATCTCTGGCCACATGTCAGCCCCTGGTAAATGGCACTGTGACCAGAGAAGGCCTCTAAGGGCTGCAGCACTTATTGTGCCACCCTTGGAGGCCCTGTACCCTGACACACACACACTGCCCTTGCAGGCTGAGTGTCTTGGTGCAGAACAAAACAGAGAGTCGACATGGCACACATCCCTGTGTGCCATGCCCACAAACACACTGCCCTGGCATACCCCAGTCACCCCTCTAGCTGGGTGCACTATGCCAGTGGTGAGGGTACAGGTGCATGAGCCCTGTACCCCTACAGTACCCAGGTCCATTCCTGGGCACTGTAAGTGCAGTGCTGCCATTAAGAGTATATGGTGCTGGGAGGTCGTCATCACGAACTCCACAGCACCATGATGGCTACACTGAAGACTGAGAAGTTTGGTATCAAACTTCTCAGCACATTAAACCCACACTGATGCCAGTGTGGGATTTAATGTCAGATGCACGACAGAGAGCAACTTAGAGTTGCCCCCTGAACCTAACCTACAATCCACGTCCTGAGAGGCTGCCTAGGCTGCCACCCAGCAGACATGTTGCTGGACCCCTGGGTAGAGAGCCAGCCGCTCTCCCGGGCCTGCAACAATGCACGTCCTGGGCGAGGTGCTAGGTCTCCTCCCCCAGGATGGGCAGGGGGAAGCTTCAAAGGCATGCCGCCTTGGTGAGCTTCCCCAGACCACTTGCTGTACTCAGCAACTGGTCCCCACCGGTTCTAGCCCCCACTCTGGCGGGAAACCACAAGTGAGGAAAGGGGTGTGCCAGCCTCTGCCAACCCCACCCCTCAGGTGGGGGAGGCGAGGTGAAGCACATCTCCGGGCTCTCGCCATCTTGAAGATGGGGAGCCCTACCCAATCAGGACTAGGCTCCTGCCCCCCTCCCACTGGAGAGTGGCAGGATAGGGGGTGTACCCACCCCAGGGAAGGGACCCATTGGTCCCTGCCCTTTACCTACCTGTAACGCCCAAAATCTAGTATTTAGGGGCACCCTGAACGTTCCTTCCTCAGATCCCGAATTCGAAACAAACAAGAAGAAAGAAGACCTGCCGTGCAGCTGCTCACAAGAGGACGACACCAACTGACTTGGCCCCAGCCCTACAGGCCTGTCGACCCTCGAACCTGCTCCTGCTAAACCCCGGCGTCTCCAGTAGTCAGCAACCTCGAAAACCCCGGAGGACCTGACTGCCTTGTGATTCTAAAAGAACTGGGACTCCCACGAGCAGTGGTACTGCTCAAAAGCAAGTAACAAACCCCTGGTGCCAGCCAGGAACCGCAACTCCTGCACCCGCCGAGCCCGGCCTGTGCCTGAGTGGACAAAGACCACGAGGACGTCCCCCCGGCAACTGTGACCCAGAATCCAGCAACCAAGGACCCTCCTCGATGCTCCTGACGACGCCTGCAGCCTCAGAACCAGGGACCCCTCCAACCGCGACCAGCAGAGGGTAAGATTTCCCGACGCGAAAAGACACCCCTGCACCCGGCGGCCTCCTGTGCCCAACTCCGGGGTGCCTACCTATCCTCCAACTACCAAACTTACCTCTCGAAGTGGTGGTCGCACCTGAAGAATCTCCGTCCCCGAGCTTGCAGCCTATGTTCAACTTCCAGATTCTCCAGTGAAATACATTGAGCGCCCGACGGCTCAAAAGCACCCTGCACCCAGCCGCCCGAGTGCCCCTGGGAGTGCAACACCTAGCCTATTTTTCTTCCCCACTTGCCCTGGTTAAGTGACCAGGAGCCCAGCTCCCACAGCCGCGTGGCCTGCCTGCCAGCAGCCACCAACCAAGGGCCCCCTGCCCTCCATAGGCTAACATTGGGCCTAACTCACTCTGCACCCGGCCGCCCCTGTGCCGCTGAGGGTGTACCAACTGTACCTACCTGACCCTGGGAGACCCCTGAGTCTATGCCCAGAACCTTAACTCTGCCAGTCGAGTACTTACCTGAAAACCGATAACCTACATTTTCTCCATAGGGTAACATTGACTGGTTTACACTGAAATTTCTTCTAAGTGTCGAGTTTTGAAACTTTAAAATAATCACTAAAAATCGTCCGATCAACGAAAACGAAATTACTCACCTGTTATCAGGAGAGATCGCAGTGCTGGATCTTGGTGCCCAGCACTGACCCTGAAAAGCAATTACAACTGTACTTACCGATAACTTGATTTTCCTCCATAGGATAACATTGCCTGGGTTTCTCCAGAAATTCTTCTAAGTGTCGATTTTTGAAACAAACAAATATTCCTTAAAAATCGCCTGTGTAACAAAAACGATTTCTTTCAACTGTTTACAGGAAATGCACCAGGGTTGAATCCAGGATCCAACCCTGAGTAAGAAAAACATACGTAAAGTAACAAACTGCTTTTACTTAAAAATTCCCATTGAGCTCAATGTTGTAATTGTGTTTGAATTGTGTTGCCTATTGCAACAACTGTAGCTATTGCAGTCAACAGCCTATTGTGTATTGAAAGTATATAACTAAAGCATCTCATTCTGAGAAAGTATTTTTATACCTACCTGTGGTTCTAAAATGAAACAACAATATATTTTTATATACAAAACAATTGGCCTAGAGTTCAGTTCTTGAGTGTGTGAGACCATTTGCTGACTGAGTGTGTACAACAAATGCTTTACACTGTCCTCTGATACTGCCTTACTGCTCGACCAAGCTACCACTTTAGAGAGTAAGGTTATATCTAACTTTAGCCTCTGCCAAACCTCTGTGGACTCTGTGCACCCTGAACCTTATTTGGTTCAGTATATACAGAGCCACTTTCTTACAGGAGCGCCCTCAGTTTCTATTTGTCACCAAGAAAGGGTTTGCGCTGCTCCTGCACCTGCTTAGTATAGTCCGGATAGATGATTATCTTGCTGTTGTCAAAGAGAGGGGCTCGCGGGCAGCCCGAAGGATGTAGTCATGGTTGCGATAGTTGAGGTTTTTGGTGATTATAGCACTCTGGGGAGGGGGGCCCGTGGCACCAGCACTCTGTGCGCCCGCTCCACGACAAAGAATTCGGAGAGGCCCGGCAGGTTGAGTTCTGTCCGCACCCAGTCCTCCAGGAACTTTTCTGCGAAGCCCCCCCTCCACCCTCTCCGGAAACCCTAGGAGGCGGATGTTACTACGCCAGGAGCAGCCCTCTGCATCCTCCGCCCGTCTTTCCAAGTCCTTCGTGATTGTAGTCATCTGAGCCATTTGATGTTTGAGGGCAACCATCTTCCCCTGCAGGTCTGCAATGTTACTCGCTGCCGTTGTGACTTTGTCCGCAACCTTCCGCAGATCTGCCCGCAACAGATTAACATCAATCAACACTGTCTCGATTTTGTGTTCTACTGTGGTCCTGGAGCCTTGGATAGCAGCCTGCAAGGCAGCCCAGGAAGGCTAGACTTCCCCCTCTGCTGTTTCCCCCACATCACTCGGACCCGTGTGCCGCGTTTTTCTTTGGGTGGGATGCCGCAGTATGGTATATTGGGTGTTGGTGTTTGGTGGATTTGAGCGAGCTGGCTTGTCCTTGCCCATGATGCGCAGAGGCAGTGGCTCCCCAACCTCCAGGCCGCCGTGGCTCCACCACTGCCGGGTTCCCTAACCTTTCAGTGTGGTACCAGCGGAGCCCCAGGGCAGTCTCGGGGCCAAGAGGAGCATCCTCCAGGCCCAAGTCTATCAGTGGATCTGCTGTAGTGGCCAGGTGTCCAGTGTCACACACTACTGGAGGCTGCAGCTGACACTTTGCCTCGTGTCGTAGGCCTCATATGTCGCTGCGCGCTCTGCTCTGCTCACTCAGGCCGGGACCCTCAAAAGCCGGCACTCGACATGGAACGACAGGATTCGGGCACCTCACACTGTCACTGACTCTGGGACGACTTCATTCGTCACAGTGGTAGCAGGATTAGTAAGGATTAACTCAAGGACTGGCTGGAAGCTCAAGGGCTCACGTCCTATCGGCCATGTTGCCTGGCCATGCCCCCTTTTACTATCATGGTTGAAGTAAAGGAGGGGCATCATGGCCAACTGGAGCCTTCACCTCTAGTGACCCATGACCTGTCCTAACTTCTAGCAATCTTAACTAGTGTATTACACTCATAACCATTGTATACCCATTATCAGTATATGGTAGATATGCCGATACACATAGAAGCATATTACACTTTGAACATATGCATTTGTAGTATATTTGCAGATGCATAAGTTGTATTTTTGTGTGGGGAGTTTAGATTAAATAATCCATAAGGTTGCATGGCTGCCTTGTCAGCATTGCCACAGACACTGTACATAAACACGGAGTATGTTCAACACGTGTAGCCTGAAATGAAAGAAAGTTTTAGAAAACATTTGCAAGCAGTTTGTGTGAATGTTGTTTGGAGAGTGCCTTAGCTCAGAGATACCAAAGCTGAATCAAATTTATATTTGACATAGCCATACCACACAATGTCAATGATCTTAGAAGAGATTTATTTTAACAGCAGTCATGATGTTAGTAGGAAAGGGGGGGGGGGTTGTTACAGCAGACAGTTTTATAGCAGGTCCTAAAAGCAAACTATCTTTATGGAATCCTCAATTTCATGTTTTTATTGTTTTAATTCACAGGAAAACAAAAGTTGGATAAGTATGTGGAGGGTTTCTCTGATCAAGTGGAATCCACTATACTCTCCATCCTCTGTGCAATACAGAGTCTGGTTGAAAGGAACAGTGATAAAGAGCAAGAACAGATTCCTGCAAGCACGGAGGAAGGTAAGGTTATGTTCATATTAATTACTGGTTCTAGTGTACACCGAAGTACACCCAAGAAATGCTTATTTGACAGCTGTTTTTGGTCTTGGTGAAGACATTGAATTAAAATATCCCATGGTTGCAAAGTCGCAAGTCTCCTCTTCAAGCATGTGTAATATTTATGTTCATTTGTGTGTCACGCTCAATTCTGCAAAATCCTAGAAGGTTTCAAATCACCCAGCATGAGTAGAGCAATTAAGTCTAACCATCAAGCTTTCAAATTTGAAATACCAAAAGGCCTCACACCTCTTCTAATTATCTTGGCAGAAGGAACCCCAATAAAAACCGAAGCCCTGTTGGATGCATCCTTAGTCTCTCTGCCCCAATAGCAGCTGTGGTCAGATCAACCAATTACCAAATTAAGCTAATTAAGGCAATCTGGATTTAAATCTATGCCCATAAACTCACCATGTGTATAGACACCCTAATCAACTTCTCTGTTGCTTATTATAATGACCTTGAAGATCTCCCTGGCTACTACATGCCTAGGCAAATGAAATCTGAAAGAGACACGTTAGTGATAGATTCCTTACCTTAGAATATCCCCAGGCGTCAGGCTGGATCTGGAAAGTTTTGCGTAGCAGTACCCTTGCGCGTCGGTAGGCGGCGGTCGTGCGGCTCCGCGTCCGTCGTCGGCGTCGTGATCGCCGGGATGACGTCGCGGGCAGTACTTAGGCGCCGCCCCTGCGCGCTGACGTCAGTTCTTCTTTTCCGCGCCAGTAAGCGCAGATCCGGGAAGAGCAGTGCCCTGGTCAATTTTTGACCATACTTTTTGGTGATTTTTTCACAGTTTTTTCCATCTTTAAGGTGTCGTAGGGATGCCCGGCTTCAAGCGATGCGGCGCCTGTGCGCGGATGATGTCCGTCACCGACCCGCATTGGGAGTGTCTCTTCTGCCTCGGCCGAGGCCACGACACCGAGTCTTGTCCCGAATGCCAGGCCCTCAACCCGAAAGCTTTGCGAGAGCGGTCTCGAAAGCTCCTCGAGGCCCGGCATTCGGCTCCATGAAGCCCCGGTCGCGTGAGAGGTCCAGGGGTCGCTCGCGGAGTGCACACCGGTCGTCGGCGTCGAAGTCTTCTTCGTCCGGTAAGTCCAGGCACAAGAAGTCCAAGAAGCATCGTCGCTCTCGGACTTCGCCTCGCCGGTCTCGCGACTCGGCTGAGGCCCCTCCCGGCACCGTCCCCGCGGCCCCGGACTTGCCTGTGGAGTCGCCCCCGTCATACCCGCCCTTCCCGGGTTCGGGGGCGGATCCGGCCAAGGTACAGGAGTTCCTGTCGGCCATGGCCCGCCTCTTCGGGCCTTCAGGCCCCTCCGTGCGCCTTCGGGCCCCGCGGGCCCTGATGGGGTTGCTCCGGCGTCGCCGGCGGCCCGGCGTCGCCCGGGCCTCCAGCCTCGATCCCGGCTCCGGCTTCGGCCCCGGCCTCGATCCCGGCTCCACAACCCCCATCGACGCCGGTCGACCTCACGACACCTCCGCCGGCGCCCGATGTCTCCGGTGCCGCTCTCGACGCCGCCCTGGGCCTCGGGCGGCGTCGTCCCCAGTTCCTTCCGGCTCCGGACATGGACCCGGAGCGACGTCCGCTCGACGCCGGCTCCGGCGCCGATGGGACCTTGGGTCCCAAATGTCCCTCCTCCTCCTTATTTTGAACCAGAGGAGGACCAGGAGGACTGGGAGGGGTCTGATGACCCTCTGACACGCAACTGTCAGTATGATGAGGACTGGACAGAGAGTCTAGGGGAGGCCAGTGGTCTGGATACTTCTCCTGACACTGGCATGCTGTCTCCTCCCGTGGCTACGGAGGAGGGGGCCAATTTTGGTACGGTGTTGCGTAGGGCTGCTGGGGCCTTACGTCTCCAGCTCCCTACTTTGACGGTCAAGCCTAACATCTTGACAGAGGTGCTTCAGCCGGCAGCCTCCTCTGCGGAGACTGTGCTGCCGTTTAACGACGCCCTCACGGACGTTCTTTTGGGCGCCTGGTCCAAGCCCAACACAGGGGCTCCTGTGGATCGGAACGACGCCATCGCCCCGCTCCGGGCGACCCCCTGTTTCTTTCTGTCCACCCCACTCCTGAGAGCTTGGTTGTCCAAGCCTCCGCTTCCCAAACCGCCTTCCCTACCGCTCCTCCGGATAGGGAATCCAAACGCCTGGATCAGTTTGGGAAGAAAGGTTTTTCTTCCTCCAGTGCTGGCTTGCGGTCCGTTAACACCGCTTGTCTTTTGGGCCGATATACCCACTCCCTGTGGGATTCGGTGGCGGATGTTTTGCCCCAGTGCCCTGAGGAGGTCCAGGCACTGCTTTCCCGCGCCATTGCGGAAGGAAGGGATGCGGCCAAATACACTATCCGTTGTGGCCTTGACACCGCCGACTCGCTGGGCAGGTCGATTGCAACGACGGTGGCGCTCCGACGCCACGCCTGGCTGAGAACCACTGGTTTTTCAGGGGATGTCCAGAATACTCTCATGGACATGCCCTTTGATGGAGTCGGTCTTTTTGGGTCCAAAGCAGACCATGCGTTGGAGCGCTTTAGGACTCACGGGCTACTGCCAAGTCCCTGGGCCTTTCTGCTACACGCCCTCCGCTGCCTTCTGCTTTTCGCCCCTATCGTGGCCACGGTAGGGGCGCCCTTCACGTCTGCAGCCCAGCCACCGGCCCGCGCAGCAGGCGTCTTCGCGTGGCCGAGGACGTGGATTCCGCCGTGGCGGATCGGGCAACCAGCGTGCGGGTCAGGCCACCACCTCCAACCCGTCCGCGGCCTCCAAGCCCTCCTAGTCCCTCCTTTCAGGTGCACGGCACGCCAGTAGGGGCAGGGTCCGCCATCACCTTCCCCACTGGCGCACCATCACCTCGGACAGGTGGGTCTTGGACATTGTCCGAAGGGGCTACTCCCTCCCCTTCGAGACCACCCCCCAGCCATGCCACCTCAATTCCACCGCATGTCAGGGGATCACTTGGTGCTTCTACAGAAGGAAGTCACGGCCCTCTTGACCAAGAGGGCCATCGAGCATGTTCCGACCCCAGAAGTAGGGCGTGGTTGCTACTCCCACTACTTTCTGGTGCCCAAAAGGACAAGGAGGACATGCGTCCTATCTTGGACCTCCGGAACGTCAATCGCTTCCTCCGGAAGGAGAAGTTCAAGATGCTCACCCTAGCTCAGGTCTTGACTGCCCTCGACCCAGGAGACTGGTTGGTAGCGTTGGACTTGCAGGACGCGTATTTCCACATCCCCGTCCTGCCGGCCCACCGGCGTTACCTTCGGTTCACGGTAGGCCCCGAGCATTTTCAGTTCACCGTGCTCCCCTTTGGCCTTACCAGTGCCCCTCGGGTGTTCACGAAAGTGATGGCGGTGGTCGCAGCTCATCTGCGCCGGGCAGGGGTTTCAGTCTTCCCCTACCTCGACGACTGGCTGCTGAAGGCGGGCTCGTCCCAGGCAGTCGTCTCCCACCTCCAGACTACGGCCGAACTCCTGCACTCGCTGGGGTTCTCCATCAATGTGCCGAAGTCGCATCTGATTCCTTCTCCACAGCTCCTTTTCATCGGAGCAGTTCTGGACACGACGCAGTTTCGGGCCTATCCTCCCGAACGGCGAGTCCGGGATATTCAGGCTATGATTCCGATCTTTCGGCCTTTATCCTGGGTTTCGGTAAGGATGACCCTGAGGCTGCTGGGCCTCATGGCCTCCTGCATCCTGCTGGTCAATCATGCCAGATGGCATATGCGGGCTCTGCAGTGGGACCTGAAGTTCCAGTGGGCGCAGCACCAGGGCAACCTGTCCGATCACGTCCAGATCTCGGAGGGGACTGCAAAACAGTTGCAGTGGTGGCTCTCGAACCGGCAATGGGTCATGGGCAGATCCTCTCCCTTCCCCAGCCAGAGCATACAGTTGTGACGGACGCGTCCCTTCTGGGATGGGGCGGTCACATGGGAGAGGCGGAGATCAGAGGCCTCTGGTCTCCGAGCGGAGTCCCGGCTCCATATCAACCTTCTGGAGCTCCGGGCGATCCGGCTTGCACTCAAGGCATTCCCTTCCCTCTGTCAAAGGGAAGGTAGTGCAGGTGTTCACAGACAACACCACCGCCATGTGGTACTGCAACAAACAGGGCGGGGTGGGGTCTTGGACCCTTTGTCAGGAGGCTCTGCGCCTCTGGACATGGCTGGAACATCAGGGCATGTTCCTGATGGTTCAACACCTGGCAGGTTCTCTGAACGCCAGGGCGGACGAACTCAGCCGCAGGTGCATGATGGATCACGAATGGCGTCTTCACTCGGAAGTGGCGCAAGGACTCTTTCTACAGTGGGGAGAGCCTTGGTTAGATCTATTCGCCACCGAAGAGAACGCGCAATGTCATCAGTTCTGCGCGTTGGAATTTCCAAGGCGGCACTCGCTCGGCGACGCTTTCGTCGCGAGTGGAGTTGCGGTCTGTTGTACGCCTTTCCGCCTATACCACTTCTACCCAGAGTGTTGAAGAAGATTCGGCACGACCGGGCCCAAGTCATTCTTGTGGCTCCGGACTGGGCTCGAAGAGTTTGGTATCCCGAGCTACTCAATATGAGCATAGATCCCCCGATCCGTCTGCCTCTTCGGGAGGATCTTCTGTCGCAGCAGCAGGGGACGGTCCTCCACCCGAACCTGTCCAGTCTACACCTGCTTGCGTGGAGATTGAGCGGCGGCAGTTGATTCCTTCGACTTGCCTCCCGAAGTTTGTGATGTGATTCTGGCAGCCAGGCGTCCCTCCACTAAGGTGGTATACGCCTGCAGGTGGAACAAATTTGTGGCATGGTGCACAGCAAAGGCTGTGGATCCCCTTTCTGCCCCTCTTTCTGAGGTCCTTCTGTTCCTTCTCTCTCTGGCCCAACAGGGTTCTGCCCTGGGTACCATCAAGGGTTATCTTTGTGCTATCTCGGCCTTCCTCAGGCTCCCTGATCAGCCCTCCTTTTCAAGTCCCCTGTTGTTAACAGGTTCTTAAAAGGCATTACTCACCTCTTCCCTCCTGTTCCGTTTGTAATGCCTCAGTGGGACTTGAACTTGGTTCTTACCTTTTAATGTGCGCTCCCTTTGAGCCTCTGCATAACTGTCCTCTTCGTCTTCTGACTCTAAAGGCAGCCTTTCTGGTGGCCATCACCTCCGCTCGGCGGGTGAGTGAGCTCCAGGCTCTTTCTTGCAAACCTCCCTTTCTGTCTGTTCATCCAGACAAGGTTGTTCTTCGGACGCGTCCGTCCTTCTTGCCAAAGGTGGTTACTGCTTTCCACATTGGGCAGACCATCACTTTGCCCACCTTCTTTCCGCCTCCGCATCCTTCCAGAGAGGAAGAGAGGCTCCACCGTCTGGACCCAAAACGTGCGCTCTCCTTCTATATCGACCGCACGAAACACTTCCGGGTGGATGACCAGCTCTTTGTTGGCTACGTGGGCGCCAAAAAGGTCGGGCGGTGCACAAGAGGACCATCTCCCGCTGGGTTACCTTGTGCATCAAGACCTGCTATTCTTTGGCTAAGAAGGAGCCTCCTGTTGGGCTGCGTGCCCATTCCACCAGGGCAACGGCTGCTACCACGGCCTTGGGCCGCGGTGTTCCGCTGCCGGTTATCTGTCAGGCAGCTACGTGGGCCTCGCTGCACACGTTTACTAAGCATTACTGCCTTGACAGTCAGGTCCGGAGGGACGGCTTCTTTGGCCGTTCTGTCCTCCAGGACTTCCTTGTCTGATCTTTGTTCGCAGACCCACCACCGGGGTTGGTATTGCTGGGGTATCTATTCTAAGGTAAGGAATCTATCACTAACGTGTCTCTTTCAGATGCACAAGTTACTAACTTGTGTAACGATATATCTGTAAGAGACAGTAGTTAGTGATAGATTCCTACCGCCCACCCATCCTCCCCGTTCTGCGAACTGATTTCTAGGGTTAAGGACATCCCTTTCAGGGCCCTAGTATTTTTCAGACACCTGTGTCAGCTTCTTGCATGGCTCTGCGTTCCTGGCGCGGAAAGTCGTGTACAGAACTGACGTCAGCGCGCAGGGGCGGCGCCTAAGTACTGCCCGCGACGTCATCCCGGCGATCACGACGCCGACGACGGACGCGGAGCCGCACGACGCCGCCTACCGACGCGCAAGGGTACTGCTACGCAAAACTTTTCCGGATCCAGCCTGACGCCTGGGGATATTCTAAGGTAAGGAATCTATCACTAACTACTGTCTCTTACAGATATATCGTTACACAAGTTAGTAACTTGTGCTTCAAGACTCGTCCCTCAAAACCGTTGCTCGACCATATTTTTCTATATCTACAAAAATCTATAACTCCGAAAGTACTTACCTGAGTCCGATGATGTTGGTGTCTAAAATTATATAAATATGTTATTTTTCTAAATTGGTCTCGAAATTCTTCTTGGGTGTGTGTCTTATTTATTGTCTCTGTGTGTACAGCAAATGCTTAACACTACCCTCTGATAAGCCTAAACTGCTCAATCACACCACCACAAAAGAGCACTTGTGATTTTTTATTTAAGCCCTATAAACCAGTAAGGGTTGTCTGTACTTTGTAGTTTATTCGATCAATAAATGGTCATCAACATATAAAAAAACAGCTCACATCATACATTAAAACTTTAAAATAGAAACCGTGACATTTCCATCATAAAAACTTCATAATTCTGAACTTCATTAAATAGTAACACATATGATGTGTCTGACTAAAATTCATTAAAACCTCATGAAACAACTTAAAATAGTAATTTAGAGTCCTCCAAGAAAAGCACCAGTCAAATCAATTACAATCAGATATTTACATTATTTCTGAAGTTTTAGCGTTGGACCGTTCCTCTCTGCATTAATTCATACACATGTCCAAATAGGTAACTCACATCTTAGACCTGAGCCACCAAGCATACAACAAGTATATTGATAATGTAAACACAAGCCATCTAGTTCTGTCAGATCTAAACACACATAGTGCATCTTCGGATCGCGTAAATGACAGCAATCGACAAGCAGGGATGATCCATCTTTGTTCTAATATGGGCATAGTGAGGACAGATGAACATAAAGTGTTCTATAGTTTCAGGGCTTGAACCACACACCGGGCACAGTGGGGTTACAATAGCATTCACCCAACTACTTTTCATAGCATTCAGGGGAAGAACCCCAGTCCTAAATTGTATATTAAATCGTCTGTACTTTTTGCATGGTGTGCCATTACATTGGCACTTCCACATAAAAAGCCAACTTCCTAAACGTTACTTCTGGCGCGGATGACACTGATATTGCCTCGCGGAGCTGAACGACGTATCCTACCATCACATGGGGTACTGCTCATGAAAAAATTTCCGGATCCGGTCTGACGCCTGGGATAATTCTAAGTTAAGTAATCTGCGGCTAGATAGTCTCTGCCAGGTAAGGCGTTACGGAAGGTAAGTTCCCTGACAGCAGAGTGATCACTTTTTTTTTTTTTTTTTGCATGCCATTGCCCGATTGCTATATCATTTTGACTTTTTGGCATTTTACAAACTATGCTTTTATCTCCTTGTTTTGCTTGACATTTAGTTTGTGATAGAGACTTCTAATTGAATATTCCTGATCTTAGAATATTTCCCAGGTATCAGACTGGATCTGAAAAATCTTGAGCAGTACTTCTGCGCACCAGTAGGTGGCTTCAGTCAGCTCCGTCCGTTCACGTCGGAAGTGACTTTGCGGTGCTAACATAAGCACCACTCTGGCACACTGACATCAGTTCCTTCCTTTCTGCGCCAACAGCACAGATCTATAGAGCTAGCTCATTCACTTTTTGACCAACTTTTTTGACCTATTTTCAGCTATTTTTAAGCAATTGCTCCCAGTATGCCTGGGACATATCCCCTACTAAACCTACAGGGTTTAAGCCTTGTGGGGAATATTACAGATAGATGTCTGTGTCTGATGCCCACTTGGTCTTTCTCTGGTCCCTGAGGTTGGGGCACAACATCAAGCCTTGCACTGAGTGCATGAATCAATTTGCGAGCGGGTGATGAAGCTCCTGGAGGTGTGGCACAAGGCGGTCCTACACCGTTGAAGTTGAAGCATTTTTTAGCTTCACTGACAAAACGTGCTTCGAGGCCCCGCTACCGCACTCCACCTGCTGAGCCTGCTACAGAGCCCATTCTGTGCTAGTTAAATATTTTTAGTTCCATGGCTGTACTCTTCAATTTTGAACATTCTTTTTAAGTTGTGCCCACTGAGTTTAGATATTTCTTGCTAGTAAGATCTTTTTCCATTATTGAACACAATTTGTATAAGGATTGCAAATTCCTTTCTTTGAAATAAAACAATGATTGGCCAAAAGAAATGTTCTCATGTTAGTGTTATAAAGAGTTATAGATTAACTATTCCTTCTTATCCGTAGTGAATGAAGAAAAATCATTTTTGGAGATCCTGAAGCCCGGCCACCTGACAAAACTCCTTTCAGATGATCTCACCTCTGACATCCGCTCTTTACAAGTGCAGAAAATAATCTCTGCTGTTTCTGAGCTCCTAGAGAAACTAAAATTGTATTGTGAGGACTGTCCACCAGAGAAGCACAAGGTTAGTATGCTATTCTGGTTCTGTGATTGAGACAGTGCAATTTTTTTATAATAAAAAAAGGCAACTGCAATAAAGTTTGTACATACCACTACCAAAGAAATGGGAGGGTACCCTTACTATGTTGTACATAGAACAATACAAACTTGTAAAATTATGTTATTAAACAAATGGAATGCTGTAAAATATTAGAAATAAACTAGGCACACGCGTTTTATCTGAAACTACAAATTGCTTTTCTATATCCAATGTATTAAAATGATTGTCCTTACTCGATGTTTATGTTTCAGTGTTGAAAATAGGCTTTTAGGGGTAAAATAACAAATCTCTTTTCAAAACTGGGGCATCGTCTATGTACGACATTTGGGAAGTAAAATTTCTTATTGCTAGAAAATAAATTATTCATTCAAATTAGGGCATTGCCTTAAAGTCTCAGTTTAGTTGTCACATAATTCCATAAATTATTTTTTTCTCTTTTGTGTCAAGATAATCCTGCCCCAGTGGGCTCACATCTTTGTTCCAGTTTCCATGTTGCGTCATCTGTCCA
The DNA here is from genome assembly GCA_963921515.1 of Calotriton arnoldi. Lineage (NCBI taxonomy): Eukaryota > Metazoa > Chordata > Amphibia > Caudata > Salamandridae > Calotriton > Calotriton arnoldi. The sequence goes on along the minus strand of CAWUFW010002283.1, from coordinate 2,070,970 downwards.
GGTCCTGCACTTATAAAAAATTAAAAGTTGTATCAAAAATAACGGCTTTTAAGTTACTTTTCTTCACAAATAAGGACAGGTGAATTGTACAGCAAGGAATCTTGTACCCACCAAGATGACTTGCCAGTTCTTCACTCATATTTAAACCATTTGTTTCAATCTTATCCAATTCTAGAATGCATTTTGATTCAAGACTTCTGAGTGCTCCCTCCCTGTTTCCTCTACTGATATGTTGTGTGATGCAATAAATAGCAAAATATTTTAGCAAATACTCGTCAGTTTGATGTACCTCTCTGAAATGTCATACCACAGAGTATGTGAGTTCTCCATTGGTTCAAGTACTCTTTTGTGGATTGGAAATATTCTGCTACCAACGCTTTAGACAGGGACAGTTTGGAACATAAACTGCAAGGTCTGTCGAGCAGTTCATACTCTTTTTTTATTCCTTTCTGTGCACATGACAATAGATAATGATCTCTGCATTTTATTGTTGAATTGTTGCTTTTTAGCTTTCCAGTTGTGCTGCCTAGCTTAAAGAGGTTCCAGTGTTTCTCAGAATATCTTTTATTTGTTGATGCGGAGAACTGTGTTTTGTAATTAACCCATATTTTATGCCAGCATGTTATTTGGCATCCCTCTCGGTGTTGTTGCTAAACAGCAAATCCTTCCTGGTTTTCTTACTTGCTCTTGCCTTTGCTGATTGTATTGTCTCTATTGCCTCTCTCCCTAAAGCACTTTACGATTGTATCTTCCTCCTTTTGATTAATTTCTAGAGTACAGCAAAGTGCGCTTATTTCTTAGCAGGTCTCCAAAAGCTATATTGCGTTTGTGGCATGTGTAGCTATAGATACACATGCTGTGCATAATCCTTCCATCTAGTATTGAGCCCGGAAGTGTACAAATCTTTGGTTTGAAGAAGTCTTTCATGTCAGAAGGTATAGTGACTCCTCCCTTAGTTGGCAGTGCACATGGGCATAGACTCCATGGTTATATTGTTTTCTTCTGCCGTCCAGTTCAGACATGCTTTGCCGGGGCACTGAGTCGACTCCTCATTGCTACCTTCCTCTCGATTAGTAGAGAAATTCAAGATGCTCACCCTGACCCAGGTCTTGTCTGCCCTCGACCCTGGAGACTGGGTGGCCGTTTTGGATCTGCATGACACCTATTTTCATATTCCAGTCCTGCCGGCCCATTAACGCTACCTGCGGTTCATGGTGGTACAAGAGTATTTCCAGATTGCTGAGCTCCCCTTTGGTCTCACCAGTGCCCCTCCGGTGTTTACGAAAGTGATGGCGGTAGTGGCAGCTCATCTTTGGAGGAGTAGGGTTCCAGTCTTCCCTTACCATGGTGCCTGACTGTTGAAGGTGGGCTCACCCCAGGCAGTCGTCCGCCTCCTCCAGACTACAGCAAACCTCCTGTCATCTTTAGGGTTCACTATCAACATGCCGAAGTCACATCTTACTCGTTCTCAGATAATCCCTTTTATCAAAGCCATTCTGGGCACAGTTCAGCTTTGTGCCTTACTACTCCCGCGGAAAGAGAGTCCAGTACATTCAGGCTATGATCCCGATCTTTCAGCCTCGGTCAGGAATTTCAATGAGGACGACTTTGAAGCTGCTAGGATTGCAGGCATCCTGCTGTTTGAGCATTCCAGGTGGCATATGAAGGCTCTGCACTAGGATCTGAAGTCCCAGGGTCCCAACATCAAAGAGACCTCTCCAACCATGTTCAGATTTCAGTGGAGACTTCAAAAGCTCTGCAGTGGGGGTTGCTGGACTGCGACTTGGTCAGAGGCAGACCTCTCTCCCTTCCACACCGAGAGCCGACAGTGGTGACCAATGCATTGCTCCTGTGCTGGGGTGATCATTTGGGAGAGATGGAGATCAGAGGCCTCTGCTCTCCAGTGGAGTTCCATTTTCACAACAAACTTCTGGAGCTGAGGGCCTTCCATTTGATGTTCAAAGCCTTCCTGCTTTCCATCAAATGGAGGCTGGTACAGGTGCTCACTGATAGCACCACCGCATGTGGTACTGCAACAAACTGTGTGGGGTAAGGCATTGTACCTCTGAAAATTGCTGGACCACCAAAGAATTTTCCTTGTGGTAAACCACCTTGCAGGATCTTTGAATGCCAGAGAGGATGAGCTCAGCTGTCGACACCTAGAAGAACATGAATGGTAATTACACAGGTCGTGCAAGGTCTCTTTCATGAACCAGGAGAACTTTGGCTCAATCTGTTCGCCACCGCAGAGAATGTGCACTGTCAGCACGTTTGCGTGTTGGAGTTTCCGAGGCATCTCTCGCTCGGAGACTCTGTGAGAAAGTGCCCTCTTTCTACATGGTTGCCTCCACTTTTTGCTGATGTGCTTTGACTGAGTGTGCCCTGGGCTCCTGCTAATCAGGTACCCAGGGCCTATGTTCTTTCCCTAAAACTGCATTGAAGCATAAACCCAATTGGCATCTGTGGCCACAGGTCAGCCCCTGGTAAATGGTACCACAGATACCCAGTGCACTGTGACCAGAGAAGGCCTCTAAGGGCTGCAGCACTTATTGTGCCACCCTTAGAGGTCCTGTACCCTTACACACACACACACACTGCCTTTGCAGGATGCGTGTTTTGATGCAGAACAAAGTGAAGAGTCGACATGGCACACATCCCTGTGTGCCATGCCTACAAACCACTGCCCTGGCATAGATCAGTCACCCCTCTATCTGGATGCACTATACCAGTGGTGAGGGTACAGGTGCATGAGCCCTGTACCCCTACAGTGTCTAAGTCCATTCTTAGACATTGTAAGTGCAGTGCTGCCATTAAGAGTATATGGTGCTGGGAGTTTGTCATTACGAACTCCACAGCACCATAATGGCTGCACTGAAAACTGAGAAGTTTGGTATCAAACTTCTCAACACATTAAACCCACACTGATGCCAGTGTGGGATTTAATGAAAAATGCATGCAGAGGGCATCTTAGAGATGCCCCCTGAAAACTAACCCACCTCTAGTGTCCAGGCTGAGTGGCTGCTTTCAGCTGCCACCACCAGACATGTTTCTGGACCCTTGGGTCGAGAGCCTGCGGCTCTCTTTGGCCTGAAACAATGCACAGCCTGGGACGAGGTGCCAAGCCTCCTCCCCCAGAATGGGCAGGGTTTACGAAGGGGAAGCTTCAAAGACTTGCCGCCTTTGTGAGCTTCCCCAGGCCACTTGCTGCTCTCAGCAACTGGTCCCCACTGGTTCTGACCCCCACTTTGGGCGGGAGAACCGGCGGGAAAAACAAGTGAGGAAGAGAGGTGTGCCCACCTCTGCCAACTCCACCCCTCAGGTAGGGGAGGCGAGGTGAAGCACAACTCAGTCCACGCCATCTTGAAGATGGGGGGGACTCAGCCATCCAGGGACAGGCTCATGCCCCCCTCCCACTGGAGGGTGGCATAATAGGGGGTGTACCCACCCCAGGGAAGGGACCCATTGGTCCCTGCCGTTTACCTACCTAGTATTTAGGGGCACCCCTGAACCTTGCTTCCGCAGACAAGAACCTGCAACAAGAAAAGAAGGACCGAATAGCCCTGCCGAAGCTAACAAGTGGAAGACGCCCACTGACTTGGCCCCAGCACTACCGGCCTGTCTCCACCTCGAACCTGCTCCTGCGAAATCCCGGTGTGTCCTGCAGCCAGCAACCTCGAAAACCCCGGAGGACCTGCCTGCCTTCAAGCACAAAGACTTTGTCTCCCGTGAACACCGGATTTGTTTACCTGCAACCTCTGGCTCTGGCCGGACAACGCGAATCCTCCCCACTCTGCACCCGCCGTCCACGGCCCGAGCTCGAGTGGGCAAAGAACACGAGGAGGTCACCCCGGCGATCCTGACCCGAGATCCGGCGACCCCTGACCTGCCTCAAGCCTCCAGCCGACGCCTGCAGCCTAAATCCAGAAGGCCCCCCCTAACCGCGACCTGGAGCTGGTAAGAAGATCCGACCCCAAAAGGCACCCCTGCCCTAGACGCCCCACGGTCTTGTGTGCCCAAACCGACGGTGCCTAACCAACCCCTAACTTCCCAACTTACCTCTCGAAGTGGTGGTCGCACCCAGAAGACCTTCGTCCCCGAGCCTGCAGTGCCTTTGCAAACCGGAGGTTCCCCATTGAAACCAACAGGGCGCCCGACGTCAAAACAGTACCCTGCACCCGGCCGCCCTAGTGCCGCTGAGGGTGCACCTTTGGTGCTAATTTGTTTCCCCATTTGCCCTGAGCTAAAGTCGAGGAGCTTTGCTCCCACAACCCAGTGGCCTGCTTGCCAGCAGCCACCAACCGGAGGCCACCTATCCCCCATTGGATAACATTGGGCCTCAGCACTCTGCACCCGGCCGTCCTAGTGCCGCTGAGGATGTAACGAGAGTGCATCCTTGACCCTGGGGGAACCCTTGTTCTAACCCCAGAAGCCCAACTCCAAAGACCGATTACTTACCTGGTAATTGATAACTAAATATCTGAAAGAGACACGTTAGTGACAGATTCCTTACCTTAGAATATCCCCAGGCGTCAGGCTGGATCCGGAAAGTTTTTTGCGTAGCAGTACCCTTGCGCGTCGGTAGGCGGCGTCGTGCGGCTCCGCGTCCGTCGTCGGCGTTGTGATCGCCGGGATGACGTCGCGGGCAGTACTTAGGCGCCGCCCCTGCGCGCTGACGTCAGTTCTTCTTTTTCCGCGCCAGCAAGCGCAGATCCGGGAAGAGCAGTGCCCTGGTCATTTTTTGACCATACTTTTTGGTGAATTTTTCACTGTTTTTTCATCTCTCAAGGTGTTGTAGGGATGCCCGGTTTCAAACGTTGCGGCGCCTGTGCGCGGATGATGTCCGTCACCGACCCGCATTGGGAGTGTCTCTTCTGCCTCGGCCGAGGCCACGACACGGAGTCTTGTCCCGAATGCCAGGCCCTTAACCCGAAAGCTTTGCGAGAGCGGTCTCGAAAGCTCCTGGAGGCCCGGCATTCGGCTCCGCGGAAGCCCCGGTCGCGTGAGAGGTCCAGGGGTCGATCGCGGAGTCCACACCGGTCGTCGGCGTCGAAGTCTTCTTCGTCCGGTAAGTCGAAACACAAAAAGTCCAAAAAGCATCATCGCTCTAGGACTTCGCCTCGCCGGTCTCGTGACTCGGCTGAGGCCCCTCCCGGCACCGTCCCCGCCCCCGCCCCCGCGGCCCCGGACATGCCTGTGGAGTCGCCCCCGCCATACCCGCCCTTCCCGGGTTCGGGGGCGGATCCGGCCAAAGTGCAGGAATTCCTGTCGGCCATGGCCCGCCTCTTCGGGCCTTCAGGCCCCTCCGGTGCGCCTTCGGGCCCCGCGGGCCCTGATGGGGTTGCTCCGGCGTCGCCGACGGCTCCGGCCCCGGCGTCGCCCGTGCCTCCAGCCTCGATTCCGGCTTCGGCCCCGGCCTCGATCCCGGCTCCACAACCCCCATCGACGCCGGTCGACCTAACGACACCTCCGCCGGCGCCGATGTCTCCGGTGCCGTTCTCGACGCCGCTCTGGGTTCCGGGCGGCGTCGTCCCCCAGTTCCTTCCGGCTCCGGACATGGCTCCGGACCGACGTCGCTCGACTCCGGCGCCAATGGGACCTTGGGGCCCCACTGTCCCTCCTCCTCCTTATTTTGAACCAGAGGAGGACCAGTTGGACTGGGAGGGGTCTGATGACCCTCTGACACGACACTGTCAGTACGATGAGGACTGGACAGAGAGTCTAGGGGAGGCCAGAGGTCTGGATACTTCCCCTGACATTGGCATGCTGTCTCCTCCCGTGGCTACGGAGGAGGGAGCCAATTTTGGTACGGTGTTGCGTAGGGCGGCTGGGGCCTTACGCCTCCAACTCCCTACTTTGACGGTCAAGCCTAACATCTTGACAGAGGTGCTTCAGCCGGCAGCCTCCTCTGCGGAGACTGTGCTGCCGTTTAACGACGCCCTCACTGACGTTCTCTTGGGCGCCTGGTCCAAGCCCAACACAGGGGCTCCTGTGGATCGGAACGTGTCACGACGCCATCGCCCAGCTCCGGGCGACCCCCTGTTTCTCTCTGTCCACCCCACTCCTGAGAGCTTGGTTGTCCAAGCCTCCGCTTCCCAAACCGCCTTCCGTACCGCTCCTCCGGATAGGGAATCCAAACGCCTGGATCAGTTTGGGAAGAAAGGTTTTTCTTCCTCCAGTGCTGGCTTGCGGTCCGTTAACACCGCTTGTCTTTTGGGCCGATATACCCACTCCCTGTGGGATTCGGAGGCGGATGTTTTGCCCCAGTGTCCTGAGGAGGTCCAGACACTGCTTTCCCGCGCCATTGCGGAAGGAAGGGATGCGGCTAAATACACTATACGTTGTGGCCTTGACACCGCCGACTCGCTGGGCAGGTCTATTGCAACGACGGTGGCGCTCCGACGCCACGCCTGGCTGAGAACCACTGGTTTTTCAGGGGATGTCCAGAATACTCTCATGGACATGCCCTTTGATGGAGTCGGTCTTTTTGGGTCCAAAGCAGACCATGCGTTGGAGCGCTTTAAGGACTCACGGGCTACTGCCAAGTCCCTGAGCCTTTCTGCTACACGCCCTCCGCTGACTTCTGCTTTTCGCCCCTATCGTGGCCACGGTAGGGGCGCCCCTTCACGTCAGCAGCCCAGCCACCGGCCCGCGCAGCAGGCGTCTTCGCGTGGCCGAGGACGTGGATTCCGCCGTGGCGGATCGGGCAACCAGCGTGCGGGTCAGGCCACCACCTCCAACCCGTCCGCGGCCTCCAAGCCCTCCTAGTCCTGCCTTTCAGGTGCACAGTACGCCAGTAGGGGGCAGGGTCCGCCATCACCTTCCCCACTGGCGCACCATCACCTCGGACAGGTGGGTCTTGGACATTGTCCGAAGGGGCTACTCCCTCCCCTTCGAGACCACCCCCCCAGCCATGCCACCTCAATTCCACCGCATGTCAGGGGATCACTTGGTGCTTCTACAGAAGGAAGTCACGGCCCTCTTGACCAAGAGGGCCATCGAGCATGTTCCGACCCCAGAAGTAGGGCGTGGTTGCTACTCCCACTACTTTCTGGTGCCCAAAAGGACAAGGAGGACATGCGTCCTATCTTGGACCTCCGGAACGTCAATCGCTTCCTCCGGAAGGAGAAGTTCAAGATGCTCACCCTAGCTCAGGTCTTGACTGCCCTCGACCCTGGAGACTGGTTGGTAGCGTTGGACTTGCAGGACGCATGTTTCCACATCCCCGTCCTGCCGGCCCACCGGCGTTACCTTCGGTTCACGGTAGGCCCCGAGCATTTTCAGTTCACTGTGCTCCCCTTTGGCCTTACCAGTGCCCCTCGGGTGTTCACGAAAGTGATGGCGGTGGTCGCAGCTCATCTGCGCCGGGCAGGGGTTTCAGTCTTCCCCTACCTCGACGACTGGCTGCTGAAGGCGGGCTCGTCCCAGGCAGTCGTCTCCCACCTCCAGACTACGGCCGAACTCCTGCACTCGCTGGGGTTCTCCATCAATGTGCCGAAGTCGCATCTGATTCCTTCTCCACAGCTCCTTTTCATCGGAGCAGTTCTGGACACGACGCAGTTTCGGGCCTCTCCTCCCGAACAGCGAGTCCGGGATATTCAGGCTATGATTCCGATCTTTCAGCCTTTATCCTGGGTTTCGGTACGGATGACCCTGAGGCTGCTGGGCCTCATGGCCTCCTGCATCCTGCTGGTCAATCATGCCAGATGGCATATGCGGGCTCTGCAGTGGGACCTGAAGTTCCAGTGGGCGCAGCACCAGGGCAACCTGTCCGATCACGTCCAGATCTCGGAGGGGACTGCAAGACAGTTGCAGTGGTGGCTCTCGAACCGGCAATGGGTCATGGGCAGATCCCTCTCCCTTCCCCAGCCAGAGCACACAGTTGTGACGGACGCGTCCCTTCTGGGATGGGGCGGTCACATGGGAGAGGCGGAGATCAGAGGCCTCTGGTCTCCGGCGGAGTCCCGGCTCCATATCAACCTTCTGGAGCTCCGGGCGATCCGACTTGCACTCAAGGCATTCCTTCCCTCTGTCAAAGGGAAGGTAGTGCAGGTGTTCACAGACCACACCACCGCCATGTGGTACTGCAACAAACAAGGCGGGGTGGGGTCTTGGACCCTTTGTCAGGAGGCTCTGCGCCTCTGGACATGGCTGGAACATCAGGGCATGTTCCTGATGGTTCAACACCTGGCAGGTTCCCTGAACGCCAGGGCGGACGAACTCAGCCGCAGGTGCATGATGGATCACGAATGGCGTCTTCACTCGGAAGTGGCGCAAGGACTCTTTCTACAATGGGGAGAGCCTTGGTTAGATCTATTCGCCACCGAAGAGAACGCGCAATGTCATCAGTTCTGCGCGTTGGAATTTCCAAGGCGGCACTCGCTCGGCGACACTTTTCGTCACGAGTGGAGTTGCTGTCTGTTGTACGCCTTTCCGCCTATACCACTTCTACCCAGAGTGTTGAAGAAGATTCGGCACGACCGGGCCCAAGTCATTCTTGTGGCTCCGGACTGGGCTCGAAGAGTTTGGTATCCCGAGCTACTCAATATGAGCGTAGATCCCCCGATCCGTCTGCCTCTTCGGGAGGATCTTCTGTCGCAGCAGCAGGGGACGGTCCTCCACCCGAACCTGTCCAGTCTACACCTGCTTGCGTGGAGATTGAGCGGCGGCAGTTGATTCCTTTCGACTTGCCTCCCGAAGTTTGTGATGTGATTCTGGCAGCCAGGCGTCCCTCCACTAAGGTGGTATACGCCTGCAGGTGGAACAAATTTGTGGCATGGTGCACAGCAAAGGCTGTGAATCCCCTCTCTGCCCCTCTTTCTGAGGTCCTTCTGTTCCTTCTTTCTCTGGCCCAACAGGGTTCTGCCCTGGGTACCATCAAGGGTTATCTTTGTGCTATCTCGGCCTTCCTCAGGCTTCCTGATCAGCCCTCCCTTTCAAGTCCCCTGTTGTTAACAGGTTCTTAAAAGGCATTACTCACCTCTTCCCTCCTGTTCCGTTTGTGATGCCTCAGTGGGACTTGAACTTGGTTCTTACCTTTTTAATGTGCGCTCCCTTTGAGCCTCTACATAACTGTCCTCTTCGTCTTCTGACTCTGAAGACAGCCTTTCTGGTGGCCATCACCTCCGCTCGGCGGGTGAGTGAGCTCCAGGCTCTATCTTGCAAACCTCCCTTTCTGTCTGTTCATCCGGACAAGGTTGTTCTTCTGACGCGTCCGTCCTTCTTGCCAAAGGTGGTTACTGCTTTCCATATTGGGCAAACCATCACTTTGCCCACCTTCTTTCCGCCTCCGCATCCTTCCAGAGAGGAAGAGAGGCTCCACCGTCTGGACCCAAAACGTGCGCTCTCCTTCTATATTGACCGCACAAAACACTTCCGGGTGGATGACCAGCTCTTTGTTGGCTACGTGGGCGCCAAAAAAGGTCGGGCGGTGCACAAGAGGACCATCGCCCGCTGTGTTACCTTGTGCATCAAGACCTGCTATTCTTTGGCTAAGAAGGAGCCTCCTGTTGGGCTGCGGGCCCATTCCACCAGGGCAACGGCTGCTACCACGGCTTTGGGCCGCGGTGTTCCGCTGCCGGTTATTTGTCAGGCAGCTACGTGGGCCTCGCTGCACACGTTTACAAAGCATTACTGCCTTGACAGTCAGGTCCGGAGGGACGGCTTCTTTGGCCGTTCTGTCCTCCAGGACTTCCTTGTCTGATCTTTGTTCGCAGACCCACCACCGGGGTTGGTATTGCTGGGGTATCTATTCTAAGGTAAGGAATCTGTCACTAACGTGTCTCTTTCAGATGCACAAGTTACTAACTTGTGTAACGATATATCTGTAAGAGACAGTAGTTAGTGACAGATTCCTTACCGCCCACCCATCCTCCCCGTTCTGCGAACTGATTTCTAGGGTTAAGGACATCCCTTTCAGGGCCCTAGTATTTTTCAGACACCTATGTCAGCTTCTTGCATGGCTCTGCGTTCCTGGCGCGGAAAGTCGTGTAGAGAACTGACGTCAGCGCGCAGGGGCGGCGCCTAAGTACTGCCCGCGACGTCATCCCGGCGATCACGACGCCGACGACGGACGCGAAGCCGCACGACGCCGCCTACCGACGCGCAAGGGTACTGCTACGCAAAAAACTTTCCGGATCCAGCCTGACGCCTGGGGATATTCTAAGGTAAGGAATCTGTCACTAACTACTGTCTCTTACAGATATATCGTTACACAAGTTAGTAACTTGTGCTTCTCTCCATAGGAATCCATTGACTGTTTTTTCTCGGAAAAATTTTCTGTGTGTGGAGTTGATTTGTATGGAAACCAGAAAAATAACAATTGTGCAAAACTGATTTTACTTACCTTTTCTCTAGGAAATAGTAAAAGTAATCTCAAAAGTAATCTCATAGTAACTTACCTGTAATTTTCATTGCAAAGTCGATACAATGTATATGTACAGCATTTCACAGTATTGCATTACCAGTAATTCAAACTGTAACCATTTCAAAGTACATTTACAATTGCATTTCAAACTGTATATTTACTGCAAAGTATTTATCAACTTACCTGTGCCAGGCTTGCTTGGTTCTAGAAAATAAAATAACTAAAAGAATATTTTTATACAAAACCAATTGGTCTGAAGTTCAGTCTTTGAGTGTGTGAAATCATTTGCTGATTTGAGTGGGTACAACAAATGCTTAACACTGTCCTCTGATACTGCCTTACTGCTCGACCACTCTACCACAAATAGAGAGTAAGGTTCTATCTAACTTTACCTCTGCCTAGCTTTGGGGTTCCACTGGACTCTGTACACACTATACCTCACTTTGGTATAGTATATACAGAGCCAGCTTCCTACAGACTCGTTCTGCTTTGCGTGGAACAAAGGACTCTTGTATGCCTTTATGCAGATACCACTTCTGCCCCCGAGATCTCAAGAAGACCAGGACAGCCTGGCCCCAAGTCATTCTTGTGTCTTTGAATTGGGCACGGAGACTATAGTATCCAGATCTCCTGCGTTAGAGAACATATGTCCTTTAATGAGGCTGCCCCTTTGGGAAGGACCTGCTTTTGCAGCTATAGTGCAGGGTTCTGCACCTGGGCCTTCATACTCGCCAACTTTAGCTGTTGCTGCTCAATCTCCAAGCTTGAACACTCAACCTTCCGCACAAGGTGGTTGATATCATCTTGGTAATCGGGCGTCCCTCAACAAAAACTGTATAGGCCTATCGTTCAAGCAATCAATCAGGGTTGGTAAAGCGCAACTACTCACCCGTGAGGGTCTCAAGGCGCTGGGGGAGGGAGGAGGGGGGAGGGTCCGTTGAGTGCTGGGGTTATTCGAAGAGCCAGGTCTTGAGCTTGCCGGAGGGGGCGGTCGTTCCAGGCTTTGGCTGCGAGGTAGAAGAAGGACTTTACTCCCGCTCTGGTCTTGTAGGTCTGGTCGGAGGTGTCTTTTGGGCGCGTGGAAGCAGAGGCGGTTGTTCAGGTGTGTGATTCCGGTGTTGTGAAGAGCCTTTTATGCGTGGGTGAGGAGTTTGAAAATTCTTCTTCTTTCAACTGGGAACTAGTGATGGTCGCAGAGGTGTTGGGTGATGTGACTGCGACGGGATGTCCAGGGTCAGTCTCGCTGCGGCGTTCTGGATGGTCTGTAGTTTGTGAAGCAGTTACTTGTTGATCCCGGCGTAGAGAACATTGCCGTAGTCCAGTCTGCTGCTGATGAGAGCATGTGTGACAGTTTTTCTGGATTCGGATGGAATCCATCTGAATGTCTTTCGAAGCATGTCTTTGGGACATATATTTGTGTTTTGGTGCAGCACCCACCAGATTGACCCCCTCCAGGCCACGTTATCTCGTGTTATGTTCTTTTGCCTGGCAAGGCTTTGCTTTGGATACACTTAAGGGTTATCTTTCAGCCCTTTCGGCTTTCTTACAGTTTCCAGATCAGCGCTTACTGTTTAAGTCACCAATTGTGATGCGATTTCTGAAAGGGCTTTAAAATATGTTTCCTCTTATTCCCTTTGTCATGCCACAATGGAACTTTAATCTATTCGTAACTTATCTCCTGTGCACTCCATTCGAGCTGCTTCACAACTTTCCATTACGACTCCTTACCATTAAGACTTTGTCCCTTGTTGCCATCCCCTCGGCACGGCGAGTGAGTGGGCTTCAAGCTTTGTGTCAATCCGCCATACACTACCTTCTTCCCTGCAAAACTGGTTCTGCGTACAGCAGGGGAGTATTCAAAAGGTGAGGAATCTGTGGCTAGATAGTCTCTACTAGAAAGAGCGTTACCGAAGGTAAGTAACTTGTTCTTTTATGAGCAAAGAGACTGGTGAAAGACTGAAGGAGAGGTGGTAAAAAGAACCACCTGATGTTAGCTGTAACCAGCCATAAAGCCATTCATGACAATCTGGCTTCTTTTCTCAGCTGAGACTTGAGTATTTGGGCCGGAGAAGGGAACAGTATTTTCCTCTTCAATGACTATACCCTGATCTAGTGAAGACCTAATTCACTTTGTTCTTGCTTAATTCCAATCCAGGATTAAGGCGTCTAACCGGGGTCTTAGGTGTTGATGAAGAACGCAGGCCCTATCTATGAACTGTCACTTAATGAACTTTTACACTGAGCTATGCAAACCCACACGTTACATACGAACTCTTGGCTGTGGACAGTGGCAAGGGATATACTCATACTACCATTAAGGAAAATGATGCATAAATGTATTAATTAGGCAGTTCGCTATTTGCAACCCCAAACCCCTCCATGATTGACTACAAACGCAAAGATTGTGGTCTGCAAGGAACAGCAGACCACCACCCCTATCTATTAAGGAACCTGTGGTGCGTTAAATAAATCTTTCTTGTTTGGGAAGGCATCAGGGCAAGTATGCAGAGGGGACAGTTGTTCTGCAGGGACAATTTCTCCTTTGCAAATCAGTTGCCACCTCCTTTCAGATGCTTGTAACTGTTCAGTGATTTGCGACTGCAATTGCAAACTATTGATAAACCTCACTGTGGGACTCTTCCTCCTAATTGTGATTCAAAATGAGCCACACATTGAGTTTAAAATATTTAAAGAAATACCTTTTTATGTCTTAAACCTTTTGATTTTGCAAACTGTAGAGTTTGCATCAGATCTTAGACTTCTAGCCAGACATTTGGAGCTACTTAAGATTTTAGTCTTATTAAAAGTGTGCAAATTTCATTCATTGCTGTTTTAACACTTCTTTTGTTGTCCTACAGATCTTAAACCAGAGTTGTGGCCTAATGGTGCGTTTAATACCCATGCTGTCCACCTACTTGGATCTGCTCCTCTTTTATCTCACAGTTTCTTTGGGAACCCACAGGGGCACTGGGAAGTTGCTTACTGTCTTGGCTCATTTATTTACAGAGCTTGCCCAGAAGGTACGTATCTTAGGAAAATTACATCTACAATTCACACGTTTCTGTTTGTTTGAAAAAGGGTATGGTTAAAGAGCCAAACTTCCTGCTGGAGTGTATTTTGACCTAGGCTTTCTCAACCTCCTATCATTTGACATGTTTTAGAACCATCTCCACTGTGGGGTATGTAGTGAGTTAATTATTGTAAGAAGGAATAGACCTACAAATCTATTTTTGATGCATACAGTAGATTTATTTACAAAGGTTGCCCAGAAAGTAAGTAGCTCTAGAAAATTAGGTTTAAAATTCACACATTTCTGTTTGCTTGAGAAAAGCAAGATGACCAAGCCAATCTTTCTGCTTGTATGTATTATGGTCTATCCTAATTTCAGCAGTTTATTGTTTTCATTCTGTTTTGGAACCTTTAACCATCTGAGGTATGTAGTGAACTAATTGTAAGAAGGGACATTAATATATGCCTATTTTTGATAGCTACTTGTAACACCTGAATCTCTCGGGCATCAGACTTGATCCAGGAACTCTTGCAACCAAGCTTGTGGTGCAGTCGGTCTCTTTTTCGACTCCTTCCTGCCTCCAGACCTGAAGGCACACAGCACATACATCAGTTGCTCTTTTTCTGCACACTTGTGCGGATCCTGAGCTCCGCTCCAATAGGTTTCAATTCTTACTAATGTCTTTTGGATAGAATTTCTTTGGCATTGTGCAAGGATGTAGCCCCCGAAGAGGACCAGCGTCTACCCATGTTGCGCTTGTCAACAGTAATGTTGATCACAGATACGTTCCACGTCTGCCTGTGGTCCCTCTGCACTAAACAGGACTCCAAATCTTATTACAAATGCTCCCTGATGTATCCCAAAGGCATCAGGGAGCAAGAAGCCAAGTTTTGTGCTGAACAAATAAACAGGGCTGTTGTTGATTGAGTTTGCAAGGCTGGTCCTGGTCTGTGTCACCATTTCAGTTATGTCAAATGATAAGTTGGGGGACAAGTCAAAAAAGATTCATAGAAAAAATAAACAAGGCTTTTTGGCATTCAGATAGTCCTGCTCTCAGCAGAGGTCCGGCAGCCGGCATTCCAGAAACCCGACCTTGGCTTTACCTTCCTCTTTGGACCCGATGACATGGAGTTTGTGCCCCCGAGTTGCTCACACCTTCTCGAGCAAGTGCAGGCCATGCTGCAGGTCTTCAACTTTATTTTAAAAAGATTTATTAACTTTTATTTAAAAAATACAGCCAATTTTAAAACCCATATAGAGTCATCAGGCCGGCATGCTAAATAAGTATTCAGTACATAGTTACGGGGAGGACCTGGCCTGGCAGTTCGGGCTGGACTGTTCCCATAGGGCACAGGGTCAAGACTGATTTGCATATGGCTGGGTTCAAACTGGAATGGCATGGTGAGCAAAAAAACGATGGATTTAGGCCCAGATCTCTGTACTGGGGTGTATGTATGACATTGTTCTGCATTCTGTCCATCAATTGATGTTTTTGCATTCAGTACATAGTTAGCCAAAGAAAAATATCAACATTAAATGCTCTATGATTGAAAGACCAGATTCATTCATAGGCACTTATACACACAAGAATACAGCATATACCACAATTATTAATGTCCATTGTCATTTCTTTCTAGTAAATAGGTCAGTGGCCCCAAAAATCCCTGCAGGTCTTCAATTTTATCTCTGCTCCCTTTTGTCCCAACAGAAGAGGCAGGGCCCTAAGTCACATTTCTGAAGGCAGGTCCTTCCCTGACGCCAACTAACTTTGGGTGAATTCAATCAGCTCCACCTACGGTGCCGGGCTGTGCATCTACTATACCATAGGTCTCGCCAGTCGTTTCTCCCTTGTCTTTGGCAGCATTTGTGCTGGATCTAGTTTTATCTGCTGCCCTGGATTCTGATTCATCTTCAGCTATAGCTTGACCAAAATCATGCTATACCATTACTAAGGCACAAGCAGTTGTGGAGATTGACCCATCCTTTGCCTCAGCAGCAATTCCCAAGTAGAATGGAGGCTATTTGGGGCATCTCTTTGATCCCATACTAGGTCTCCAACTTGCCTTACACAACGAAGATGATGATGAATAGATGGCTGATGCATTGATACTTTCTCATTATACTGAGGTTGGCTTATATTTTGACTTACAGAATGCCACTGGCCTAGATGCATTTCCCGAATCTATTCTTGATTCCCCCTTCATGCCCCAACGGAAAAAAGAGCCTCTTTCACAAATGTGTTCAGGGGATGGCAGACATGTTGCAACTGGCCCTCTCCACTGAGGACACTAAAGCAAACCTGACCTCCACTTACAAAGTGTACCTCCTTTTTGGCAGCACTTCGAGGTATGGAGTTTAAGAGAATTGATGGTGGAGGCTGGAAAGATTTTTCTTCAGCATTCTGGTGCTGTGCTCGTTGATTGTCAGCTTCCTTTTGAGGCACAGCCTCTGCTTGCGTACCTGTAGACCTGTCTTTTGTCTTTGCACAAGCGGTCCAAGATTGACAAAATGCAGTTTAGCAGATTATCCTTTCTAGACTAAACTCCACCATTGCTAGTGGAAGTTGCTCCAGAAACAACATCACGGCAAACCTGGATGCCCTCTACTGGCTTTTCCAGAGACATCTAGGTATAATTGATGGATATGCTCTTTAATTGAACCAGACTATTTGGAGAAAAAACGAATGCGGAACCTTTCAAAAACAGCAGATTTTGAATTGCTACTTGAAATTTCTGTATCCGCCCCGTCAATTTCATCAGCAGTGCAGAAAGTTCAGAGGTTACTGTAGTGGCTTTGTCTTCCAGCAGCAGCACCTCTTATAGCACATCCAGCCAGCAGTGCAGTCTTTTGATGCTATAGGCAGAGGCAGTGCAACAGTGGAGGACATTAGTAGAAGCATCAGTCATTTTCCTTCTTCTCTGTAGGCAACACTTCCAGACCCATTTAGGTTCCCCTCAAGCGGGCATCTGGGTGACTTGGCCTACCCTACTTGGCACTCAGTCACTTCACACCCGTTGGTCTTCCACATTGTCCAAGTTGGTTATGCCCTCCCATTCCTGGGCATTCTTCTTCACATGCCACCTCGTTATACCCAGAAGACGCAGGCCATGCCAGTATTCATTCCAAAGAATTTTAATGTTGCTCTTCAAGGCAGTATGGGGACTGGCCTTTTACTCACACTACTTACTGATCTCCAAGAAGAATGGAGATTTTAGACCGATACTAGACCTTCGACTACCAAACTCGTTCCTTAAGAATGAGAAATGTCAGAAGATGATCCTTAAGCAAGCTCTGCTATCCTTGTATCACAAGGATTGGATGGTTTTCATGGACGTTCAGGGGCATACTTTCATGTACCAGTCCGGTAGTCCTACAGGAAATATCTCCAGTTCGTCTTGGGGCCAAACCATTTCCAGTTCACTGTCTTGCTCTTCAGCCTTACATGGGCTGCTCTGGTCTTCACGAAGGCCATGTAAGTGGTGGTAGACCATCTTGGTAGGTTGAGGTTGATAACTCGCTGTAGAAGGCCAGCTGACCTCTGCTAGTTTTGACCACAGGCAGGCGACACTATCCTTGTTGTCAGCCTTCGGATTTTTCCATCAACACTTCCAAGACTCATCTTTAAGTTTCACTATAGTTGCAGATCCTTCATGAATATAGTTACCTTGAATGCCTTTCCACCTCTACAGCGAGTTGACGTTCAAGCTAATCAGCACCACCCTGACCCATCACATCCGCCACCTTCCCGGATGAATTGAAACTTGCAGAAATCAATGCCCACTTCAAGAAGCCAACAGTCCACCTGAATTAACTGAGCAACTTCCGACCCATTTCCCTGCTCCCCTATCCAGTCAAACTGATTCAGAAAGCCATTAACAAGCAACTCACAACCCACTTCGAACTTCACCATCTTCTAGAAAACACTGAATCAGGATTCAGAAAAAACCACAGCCCCAAAACAGCACACGTCTCAGCCAACGACGACATTCAAATAATCCTGGACCAAGGTGAAACAGCAGCCCTCAACCTTGCTCGACCTCTCTGCGGCCCACAACACCCTCATTATTCAGTTCGATCTTGGAAGCGCTCACATGTCTAGGTGGAGCACTTCTCAAGGTGGAATCTGCAATCAACAATTTTCGCGTCCAGCTCACTCGGCCAACTCTTCTGAACTGGTAAGTGCTCCCCTTCCAGATATGGAGAGTAAGAGGACTAATGCAGATGGCAAGCATGAGGCTATGCATGTGGCCACAGAAAAAATTGTCAGATTGGTCAGACTACTCTCCAGGTATGACCTCCATCACTGGGAGGAGAGTGGCGGCTAGTCGGATGGCAGAAGGCAAAATCATTATCTGAAAGAGACACGTTAGTGATAGATTCCTTACCTTAGAATATCCCCAGGCGTCAGACTGGATCCGGAAAGTTTTTCGTTAGCAGTACCCCTGCGCGTCAGTAGGTGGCGCTGTGCGGCTCCGCGTCCCTCGCTGGCGTCGTAGGCACCGAGATGACGTCACGGAGACTACTTAGGCGCCACCCATGCGCACTGACGTCAGTTCTTTCTTTTTCCGCGCCAGTAAGCGCAGATCCGGTTAGAGCACGTACCTTAGTCACTTTTTGACTACCCTTTTTGAGACTTTTGTCTCCTGTAAGCTTTGGTTTCCTTGGTGCACGTAGGGATGCCTGGATTTAAGTCTTGTGGGGCCTGCCGTCGCAATATGTCGGTGGCGGACCCCCACGATGTCTGCCTCTACTGCCTGGAGACCGACCACGACTCCCGGTCCTGTCGGGCCATGGCCCCGAAGGCCTTGAGGGAGCGACACCGGAAGCTGCTGGAGGTCCGGCACTCGTCCCAGCGCTGTTCCAGGTCCAGGGGCCGTTCCAGGGAACGCTCGCGGGGCCACAGTCATCACTCCTCGGGCTCCAAGTCTTCACCCTCGGATTCGGGTAAGAGACGACACAAAAAGAAGTCGAAGAAGCGTGTTCGCTCTCCGACGTCCCCCCGTCAGTCCCCGGATGCGGACGAGGGGGACAGGGGTTCTGCCCCTGCGGCTCCTTCGGAGCTCGAGAGTCCCGCAGCCTACCCACCTTACCCGGGTCCGTCGGCGACTCCCGCACAGGTGCAAGAATTTCTTGCTACCATGGACCGCCTTTTTAGGCCTCGGGCTCCCGCCGGCGCGCCCTTGGGCCCCGCGGTCCCGTGCCAGGATCCTGTTGGGCCGTCGGCGGATCCAGCTTCGGCACCACAGGATCCTGCGCCATCGGCTCCGGCCACGGCGCCACAAGGTCCATCGCTGCCGGCTCCGGCCCCAGCGCCACCCTCGGCTCCGCCTCCGGCGCCGCAGTGGGTGCCATTTGTCCCGCCCTTGCCCAGGTTCCAGGACCATTTTGCTCCTACCTGGCATCCGCGTTGGGACACGGCGCCGGTCCGGCCCCGGCCGGCGCCGTTCCCGACGCAGTTTGTTCCTTCTCCGGCTCCTGCCCTACCGCCGCGGTCTGTAACCACATGCGGCAGAGGTGGAGGACGACTGGGAGGGGTCCGAGGACCCTCTTGCTCGTCAGTGTGACTCTGAGCAGGACTGGGCGGACGATTTGGAGGATGCCGGCGACCTCGACGTCTCCTCTGACCCGGGGTTTGCCTCCCCCCCGCCTATCATGGAGGAGGGCGCCTCCTACACGATGGTGCTCCGTCGGGCAGCTGAGGTTCTCAACCTTGATCTCCCTACGGTGGCCCTCAAAACTAACCTCCTCACTGAGGTGCTCCAGATGGCGTCCACTTCGTCGGAGCCCCTGCTGCCATTTAATGACGCCCTTACTGACGTCTTGCTGGGCACTTGGTCGCGGCCAGCCACAGGGGCCCCTGTGGATAAGAACGTCGCCAGGCGTCATCGCCCGGCGCCCGGTGACCCTGCCTTTCTGACCACTCACCCTACGCCTGAGAGCCTGGTCATCCAAGCTTCGACGTCCCAGAGTGCCTTCCCCACGGCTCCGCCGGATAAGGACTCCAAGAAGCTGGAGCAGTTCGGCAAGCGGTTGTTCTCTTCGGCCAGCTTGGGGCTGCGGTCGGTGAACACCGCTTGCCTATTGGGCCGCTATTCCCACGCTGTGTGGGATACAGTTGCACGGGTGTTGCCTCAGTGTCCTGAAGAGACCCAAGCTGTGCTATTCCAAGCTGTTGCTGAGGGTAAAGATGCGGCTAAGTTCGCCATTCGGTGTGGTTTGGACACCGCGGACTCACTAGGTAGAGCGATTTCTACGACTGTGGCGCTTCGTCGCCACGCCTGGTTGAGATCTACCGGGTTCTCGCCAGATGTCCAAAGCTCGCTCCTGGACATGCCCTTTGATGGCACTCGCCTGTTTGGCGATAAGGCCGACAGTGCGCTGGAGCGTTTTAAGGACTCGCGGGCCACGGCCAAATCCTTAGGTCTTTCCACGAAAAGCCCAGCCACTCCTGGTTTTCGTTCCTTTCGTGGCCACGGAAAGGGCGCCCAGGCACGTTCCTTCAGCAAGCCTGTGCAGAACCAGCCTCGACGCGGTTTCCGCAGGGGCGGGTCTGGGAATCAGCGTGGGGGTCAGTCCACCTCCGCCCCTGCTGCTTCTGCCTCCAAACCTTCCTAATCCGAGCTTTGGGGGGCACCACACGCCAGTGGGTGGCAGGATCCGCCATCATCTCCCCCACTGGCACGCTATCACATCGGACAAGTGGGTGTTGCAGATCATCCGCAAGGGTTACGCCCTTCCCTTTCAGTCCGCCCCTCCAGCCATGCCACCTCAGTTCCACCGCATGTCGGGGGACCACTTGGCACTTCTCCTGCAGGAAGTCACAGTCCTCTTGGCCAAGGGGGCCATCGAGTGTGTTCCTGGGCCAGAAGTAGGGAGTGGTTGTTATTCCCACTACTTTCTGGTCCCCAAGAAGGACACGGGGGGCTTGCGCCCCATCTTGGACCTCAGGAACGTCAATCGCTTCCTCTGGAAGGAGCAGTTCAAGATGTTGACTCTGGCTCAGGTCTTGGCTGCCCTCGACCCTGGAGCCTGGATGGTAGCGTTGGACTTGGAGGACGCCTATTTTCACATCCCCGTCCTGCCGGCCCACCGGCGTTACCTGCGGTTCACGGTAGGCCAGGAGCATTTTCAGTTTGCCGTGCTCCCCTTCGGCCTTACCAGCGGCCCTCGGGTGTTCACGAAGGTGATGGCGGTGGTCGCAGCTCATCTGCGCAGGTCAGGGGTGTCAGTCTTCCCCTACCTCGACGACTGGTTGTTGAAGGCGGGCTCGCCCCAGGCAGTCGTCACCCACCTTCAGACTACGGCCGACCTCCTGCATTTGCTGGGGTTCTCCATCAATGTGCCGAAGTCGCACCTCTCAGAAGCTCCCCTTCATCGGAGCGGTTCTGGATTCGATGCTGTTTCGGGTTTATCCTCCCGAACAGCGAGTCCGGGATATTCAGGCTATGATTCCGATCTTTCAACCTCTATCCCGGGTTTGTCAGGACGACCCTCCGGCTCCTGGGCCTGATGGCCTCCTGCATCCTGCTGGTGCCACATGCCAGATGGCATATGCGGGCTCTGCAGTGGGACCTGAAGTTCCAGTGGGCACAGCATCAGGGCAACCTGTCCGATCATGTCCAGATCTCGTAGGGCACTGCACGACAATTGCAGTGGTGGCTCACGAATCGCGATTGGGTCAATGGCAGATCCCTCTCCCTTCCCCAACCGGCGCACACAGTGGTGACGGATGCGTCCCTCCTGGGATGGGGTGGCCACTTGGGAGAGGCGGAGATCAGAGGCCTCTGGTCTCCGGCGGAGTCCCAGCTCCATATCAATCTTTTGGAGCTTCGGGCGATCCGGCTTGCACTGAAGGCATGCCTTCGCTCTGTCCAGGGAAGTGTAGTGCAGGTGTTCACGGACAACACCACCGCCATGTGGTATTGCAACAAGCAGGGCGGGGTGGGGTCGTGGACCCTATGTCAGGAGGCTCTGCGCCTCTGGACATGGCTGGAACATCAGGGCATTTCCCTGGTGGTTCAACACCTGGCAGGTTCACTGAACGCCAGGGCGGACGAACTCAGCCGCCGGTGCTTGATGGATCACGAATGGCGTCTGAACTCGGACGTGGCGCAAGGTCTCTTTCTGCAGTGGGGAGAGCCTTGGTTAGATCTATTCGCCACCGAAGAGAACGCGCAATGTCATCAGTTCTGCGCGTTGGAATTTCCAAGGCGGCACTCGCTCGGCGACGCTTTTCGTCGCGAGTGGAGTTGCGGTCTGTTGTACGCCTTTCCGCCCATACCACTTCTGCCCAGAGTGCTGAAGAAGATTCGGCGCGACCGGGCCCAAGTCATTCTTGTGGCTCCGGATTGGGCACGAAGATACTGGTATCCCGAGCTACTCAACATGGCGCTCGATCCCCCGATACGACTGCCTCTTCGGGAGGATCTTCTGTCGCAGCAGCAGGGGACGGTCCTCCACCCGAACCTGTCCAGCCTCCACCTCCATGCGTGGAGATTGAGCGGCGACAGTTGACAGCTTTAGATCTTCCTCCCGAAGTCTGTGATGTCATTCTGGCAGCCAGGCGGCACTCCACTAAATCGGTATACGCCTGCAGGTGGAACAAGTTTGTGGCATGGTGTACAGCTAAGGCTGTGGATCCCCTTTCTGCCCCACTTTCCGAAGTCCTTCTGTTCCTTCTTTCTTTGTCCCAACAGGGCTCTGCTCTGCGCACCATCCAAGGTTATCTTTCGGCCATCTCCGCCTTTCTCAGACTTCCAGATCAGCCTTCCTTGTTTAAATCTCCGGTTGTTAACCGTTTCCTGAAAGGCATTATGCACACGTTTCCTCCCGTGCCGTTCATTATGCCTCAATGGGATTTAAATCTTGTCTTGACATATCTGATGTGCGCTCCCTTCGAGCCCCTTCATACCTGTCCTTTGCGTCTTCTCACTCTCAAGACGGCTTTCCTGGTAGCTATCACCTCTGCCAGAAGAGTGAGTGAGCTCCAGGCTCTTTCTTCCAAACCTCCTTTCCTTTCTGTTCATCTGGACAAGGTGGTTTTAAGGACCCTTCCTTCTTTCTTGCCAAAGGTTGTCACGCCCTTCCACATCAGGCAGACCATCACTTTACCCACCTTCTTTCCGCCTCCGCATCCTTCAAAAGAGGAAGAGAGGCTCCACCGTCTGGACCCAAAACGTGCGCTCTCGTTCTACCTGAAGCGCACTCGACAGTTCCGGGTGGAGGACCAGCTCTTTGTTGGCTACGCGGGCGCCAAAAAAGGTCGGGCTGTGCACAAACGGACCATCTCTCGGTGGGTCGTTCTCTGCATCAAAGCCTGTTACTCGTTGGCTAAGAAGGAGCCTCCTGTGGGGCTGCGTGCCCATTCTACCAGGGCGACAGCAGCCACTACTGCCTTGGGACCCGGCGTCCCCTTGCAGGATGTTTGTCAGGCAGCTACGTGGGCCTCGCTGCACACGTTTACCAAGCATTACTGCCTTGACAGTCCGGTCCGGAGAGACGGCTTCTTTGGCCGTTCTGTTCTCCGTGACTTTCTGGTGTAATCCATTCGCAGACCCTCCACCGGGGTTGGTATTGCTGGGGTATCTATTCTAAGGTAAGGAATCTATCACTAATGTGTCTCTTTCAGATGCACAAGTTACTACTTGTGTAGCGATATATCTGTAAGAGACATTAGTTAGTGATAGATTCCTTACCGCCCCACCCATCCTCCCCGTTCTGCAAACTGATTTCTAGGGTTAAGGTCATCCCTTTCAGGGCCCTAGTTTCATGGCACCAATGGTCAGTTTCTTGCATGGCTCTGCGTTCCTGGCGCGGAAAGTCGTGTACAGAACTGACGTCAGCGCGCATGGGTGGCGCCTAAGTAGTCTCCGTGATGTCATCTCGGCGCTTACGACGCCAGCGACGGACGCGGAGCCGCACAGCGCCACCTACTGACGCGCAGGGGTACTGCTAACGAAAAACTTTCCGGATCCAGTCTGACGCCTGGGAATATTCTAAGGTAAGGAATCTATCACTAACTAATGTCTCTTACAGATATATCGTTACACAAGTAGTAACTTGTGCTTCAGGTTCATAGAGATAGGGTGGTCTTGAGGAATAGTCCAAAATTCCTACCCAGAGTGATTACCCTTTTTCACATTAACCACACTATTGAATTTCCCATCTTTTTCTGCATCCAGACATTGGCGTAAAGGGGATACACACTTTACATGTCAAGAGGTCAGTCTTGTATTACATTGACAGGGTGCAATATATCCATAAGCCAAAGCAACTGTTTGTGGCTTTTGTAAATCCCTACAAGGGTAACCTCAAGGCAGGCATTGCTGGATGGATTGTTGAAAGCATTCAAACAAGCTGTGCTAAGGCCAAGCACACACTACATATACCACCTAAGACACATTTGTAGGAAAGTGGGTTTCTGTTGCAGTAACCCCCCCGCTTTTTGCCAGACTACTGATGCACTTTTTCTTGGTGTGCCCTGGGTCCCTGCCAATCAGGTTCCCAGGGCCTGTGTTCTTTCCCCAAAACTAACCCAATTGGCATCTCTGGCCACAGGTCAGCCCCTGGTAAATGGTACCACAGGTACCCAAGGCACTGTGACCAGGGAAGACCTCTAAGGGCTGCAGCACTTATTGTGCCATCCTTAGAGGCCCTGTACCTTTACACACACACACTGCCTTTGCAGGCTGCGTGTTTTGGTGCAGAACAAAGTGAAGAGTCGACATGGCACCTGTGTGCTATGCCTACAACCCACTGCCTTGGCATAGATCAGTCACCCCTCTAGCTGGGTGCCCTATGCCAGTGGTGAGGGTACAGGTGCATGAGCCCTGTACCCCTACAATGTCTAAGTCCATTCTTAGACATTGTAAGTGGCGGTGCTGCCATTAAGAGTATATGGTGCTGGGAGCTTGTCATTACGAACTCCACAGCACCATAATGGCTACACTGATAACTGAAGTTTGGTATCAAACTTCTCAGCACATTAAACCCACACTGATGCCACTGTGGGATTTAATGTAAAATGCACAACAGAGGGCATCTTAGAGATGCCCCCTGAAACTCGACCAACTTCTAGTGACCTGACTGAGTGGCTGCTTAGGCTGCCACCAACTGACATGTTTCTGGACCCCTGGGTCGAGAGCCTGTTGCTCTCGGGGGCCTGAAACAATGCACATCCTGGGACGAGGTGCCAAGCCTCCTCCCCCAGGATGGGCAGGGTTCACGAAGGGGAAGCTTCAAAGGCATGCCGCCTTTGTGTGCCTCCCCAGACCATTTGCTGCTTTCAGCAACTGGTCCCCACTGGTTCTACCCCCCACTTTGGGCGGGAGAACCGGCGAGAAAAACAAGTGAGGGAAAGAGGTGTGCCCACCTCTGCCAACTCCACCCCTCAGGTGGGGGAGGCGAGGTGAAGCACAACTCTGAGTCCCTGCCTTCTTGAGGATGGGGGGACCCAACCAACCAGGGACTGGCTCCGGCCCCCCTCCCACTGGAGGGTGGCACGATAGGGGGTGTACCCACCCCAGGGAAGGGACCCATTTGTCCCTGCCCTTTACCTACCTGTAACGCCCCTAAATCTAGTATTTAGGGGGCACCCTGAACCTTGCTTCCTCAGATCCAGAAACGTAAAGAAGGACCGAACAGCCGTGCAGCCAGCTAACAAGAGGAAGATGCCCACTGACTTGGCCCCAGCCCTACCGGCCTGTCCCCCCTCGAACCTGCTCCTGCGAAATCCCGGTGTGTCCTGCAGCCAGCAACCTCAAAAACCCCGGAGGACCTGCCTGCACTCCCAAAGACTGCTTCTCCCGTGAACACTGGATTTGTTCAACTGCACCCTCTGGCAGCAGCCGGAGACCGTGAATCCGCTCCACTCTGCACCCGCCGTCCACGGCCCGAGCTCGAGTGGGCAAACACCACGAGGAGGTCACCCCGGCGATCCTGACCCGAGATCCGGCGACTCCTGACCTGCCTCAAGCCTCCTGCCGACGTCTGCAGCCTATATCCAGAAGGCCCCCCTAACCGCGACCCGGAGTTGGTAAGAAGATCCGACCCCAAAAGGCACCCCTGCACCCGACACCCCACGGCCTTGTGAGTCCAAACCAACGGTGCCTAACCAATCCCTACCTTCCCAACTTACCTCTCGAAGTGGTGGTCGCACCCAGAAGTCCTTCGTCTCCCTGCCTGCAGTGCTTTTGCAAACCGGAGGTTCTCCATTGAAAACAGGGCGTCCGACGTCGAAACAGCACTCTGCACCCGGCCGCCTCAGTGCCGCTGAGGGTGCACCTTTTGTGCTACTTTGTTTCCCCATTTGCCCTGACCTAAACCCTAGGAGCTTTGCTCCCACAACCCAGTGGCCTGCTTGCCAGCAGCCACCAACCGGAGGCCCCTTATCCCCTATTGGATAACATCGGGCCTCAACACTCTGCACCCTGCCGCCCTAGTGCCGCTGAGGGTGTAACAAGAGTGCATCACTGACCCTGGGGGACCCCTGAGTCTAACCCCAGAACCTTAACTCCCACAGTCGATAACTTACCTGTGAACCGATAACCTGTTTTTCCTCCATAGGATAATATTGACAATTTTCTTCCAAAAAGTTTCTAAGTGTGGAGTTTTGACATCTAAAAATATTCTTTCAAAATCGCACGAATAACCAAAACGTATTTACTTACCTGTTTGCAGGAATGTCCCAGTGCTGAATCTAGTGATCCAGCACGGAGTTAGAAAAGTAACGTAAAAGTAACTTACCTGTAATTTACTGAAAAAGCCTATTCATTTCAATGTACTGTATTTGCTAAGTATTGCAACCTACTGCATCCCCTGTAAATCAAAGAAAGTACAATTCCTATTGCATTTTCAAACTGTTCTACATTCAGCAACTTATTACTGTAAAGTATTTAATGCTTACCTGTGCCAGGCTTGCTTGGTTCTAAAAATAAAACAACAGTATATATTTTTATACAAAACAATTGGCCTAGACTAGAGTTCAGTTCTTGAGTGTGTGAATTCATTTGCTGACTGAGTGTGTACATCAAATGCTTAACACTGTCCTCTGATACTGCCTTACTGCTCAACCACTCTACCACAAATAGAGAGTAAGGTTCTATCTAACTTTAACCTCTGCCTACCTCTGGGGTCACCTGGACTTTATACACACTATACCTCATTTTGGTGTAGTATATATAGTGCCAGTTTCCTACAACATTCCATTAGCAAAAAAGAGCCACTATAGTTTTCTTAGTAAACATTGCTTTGGCAGACATTTGTAAGGATACTACATGGTTAACACCACACGTTTACTAAACACTACTGTATTGACACACCCACCCACCAGCAAGCTTTTGTTGGCCAGACAGTGCTCAAAACATTGTTGCAAACATCTGCATCATCCACTCACTAGCCACTGCTTACCAGAGGAACTGCCTTACAGCAAATGCAAAGGTCCATATCTACAGACAAACATGCTACAAATCGAAAATGTTACTTACCCTGTAATCATCTGTTAGTACAGTGTAGTGTTGTAGACTCACAAGTGTCCCTCCTCCTCCCCATAAGTTGGCAGCATTCAAAGATGTCTTCATCGTGGTTATGTTCCACAGTGCACAGTACTTACTACTTTCTTAGACTCTGCAATCTACTTACACTATTCATCCATTAAGCATCAAACAATCCAGGGTGAAATCTTTGTTTTGGGGCATTTTGGGCAGAGTGAAGTCACAACAGACCTTGTGACGAGAAAGGTAACTTAAAAGAAAAACAGCTTTCAAATGTTCGTTCCTAACACTAGAGAGCAGGAGTATGCAGAGCATTTGAATGTACACGAATACACGCTACGAACAGATGGTTACAGGGTAATATTTGTTTTCAGGTGGATACTCTAACCTCAGATTCCTCATCTATCTGCCTCCCACTTCTGTGGAGTGGACATTCGATGCTAAGAAATGTTAAAAAAAAAAAAAAAACAGACACTGTCTTTAAGTCTATGCACCCGTTTCTTTTAATTTGTCCTCATTTGTCAATGTTTGTATGGATGTCAGAAAGATCTAACCAACTGTAACAAGAGGTACCTGGACTCTCCACAAGGGAGGGATGTTATAACATCACAGGCCTGAAAATGTACAGTCGAAAATAGCAGACTCCTCTCTACAGGTGCTGTAGATGACCATAACCAGGGTAAATGGAAGCAGAGCTCCCCCAACCACGCAACCTGTAAATCATACCACTGATCATTGGACCAATAGTTTAACACCAAAAGCAAAACGAAAGGAACAAATGAGAGGGGCAGAGAGGCAAAATAAAATTCAGGTGTTTAGGTCAACCACATGTAATTTTAACCCAGTCATCCCAGAGTTCCCAGAACTTTGTTCTCTTAACTTGAAAGGTGGCCCGATCAAGATTCGAGGTTTTTTTAATTGATCGCATCCATTCTGCCTCAGTGGGGAGACAGGGTAATATCCACTTAATACACAGCTCTCTCAGTGCAAGAAGAATTGATGTAAAAATGAGAGCTTTGTGAGTTTTAAGAAGAGCCCTGTTGTCCTCCCCTCCCGGCACCACCCCAAAGATTTGCAAAGCCAGGCTCACCTTGATTTCTTGACCCAAAATTCCCGAGACCGTCTTACCCACTTGCTGCCAGAAGAGCTGGATTGATGGGCACTGCCAGAACATGTGGACTTCATTCACGTTGACTTCTCCACATTTTGGACACTTCTTCACCGCCCGACTTCCCAACTTAGAGAGTTTCCGTGGTGTCCAATAGGCCGTGTGAACAGTAAAGAGATGGTTCTTCTTGAATGGGGCAGACTTCACATATGACCACATGTAAAACATAGATACTTGCCAACGATTCAAGGTCTTGGTCAGGCAATTCCCTCCTCCAGGTCTCTGTCAGCAAAACTTGGACCTCTTCCGCGGTCTGGATCAAACATCCAGTACCATTCTGCAACTTCTTTCCGCAGAAGAGGCCGTGAACATATCCTGGTCTCCCAATACCGGTTTCCCTTTCCATCCTTTTCCCAAAGTATTTGCCCAGCTTGCTAGTTGATAATATTTAAATTTGGAAACCGAGCCCTCGGAGATCTCCAACAATCGCTGCCACGAGATTAGTTGTGTGTCCTCTAAAAGTTGTCCCCAGCGATGGATTCCACACTCCCACAGAGGAATTGCAAGCGAGTCAAGAAGGCAAGCTGGGGTACCAGGAGAGTCCCAGATTGGAGCTAGTTCGCTAAAGTAGGGTATTTGTAGGGATAATCTTACTTGGTACCAGATCTTGCATGCACCCACTAAAATCTTTAGCCTGACTTTTTTTTTTTTTAATTTGGGAGTCTATGCATCCATGATTTGGAACAACATCCCTGTATCCATAAGGACTGCGCTACTCTTTTCCATCTTAGGAAACAGTTTAATCCAGTCCTCTTTAGATAACACTGCGTCATAATGCAGAAACAGTCCATTAACCAGCTATCTCTTCTATTACTTATTTATTGTATGTTTGCCCATGACGTTTTAAAGCTCTCCACCGCCTTTTTGGCTAGGTTTATGTCATACAAATACCATTGCATATTCAGACAGACATACTAATAACAAGGTCCTAACTGAGTTTGTGCATCCTGCCAGATCAATCTCATTCTGATGAATACTTCTAATTGCAGATTCCTTACCTTAGAATACTCCTCAGACCTCAGTCTAAATCCAGAAAACTTTTACCAGTAATGCTCCCATACTCTGCTGGTGCGCCGTGTGACTCCAAGTTGACTCCATACCGCCCACAAAAGTGGCAGAGCTGTATATGAGCGCCACCCCAGCACTCTGATAGCAGTTCCTTTCATTCCACGACTTCCAACACAGGTCCACTCCCAATTTCGTCGGCCTTACAACAACTCCTAAACAGGAAAAATCCACTGTGCTAGACAATGATATCCACACCAAAGACCATTAAACCATGGATTTTCAACAGATGTTGGTCACGGACCCACATGAGTTGTGTCTATGGTGTTTGGGCTCAGAGGTCGACTTGAAGATGTGCAAAAAGTAGACCCTTAAGCACCCTGTGGCAATCCAGGACTGAGAAGCGCAGCTGTACAGTGCTGAACACAAGAAACCGTTTCTGGCCTCACGCATGTCCTGCTCCTGCTCCAAGTCAAGGGCCTGGACTTGCTACAGAGGTCGCTACTGCAGGAGGTCAGCTTCACGGTCAAAGTTGAAGTCCAAACGTAAACACAAGAAAGCAGTGCGGGACTTCGCCCCATTCCGGCACTCCGTCTAAAGAGAAGGCACAAGGGCATCACTGAGAGGGCCTCAGTCAGGTGACTGCTGAGGGATTTGTCCCCTGCACTGGCTGACCATCATCATCATCATCAAAGTCTTTATTTCGGTAAAAATACCATAAAAGACACGAGATCGAGGGACAAGTTTCGTACATATCAATATAAATTGGACAATACACTTCAATGATAAAAGCAATACAATCTAAAAATATCATTAGGTATAAAAATTAAACTGGCAGACGTTAAAAAGACAGAAATTAGGACCTACGGATACTAAGTAGGTCTCAATTATCGTCACAAGTTCATACCAGCTGGAAGGATAGATATGCAACCTGAGCAAAGTCCCATTTCATAAGTAGAGACATATCTGAAAGAGACACGTTAGTGACAGATTCCTTACCTTAGAATATCCCCAGGCGTCAGGCTGGATCCGGAAAGTTTTTTGCGTAGCAGTACCCTTGCGCGTCGGTAGGCGGCGTCGTGCGGCTCTGCGTCCGTCGTAGGCGTCGTGATCGCCGGGATGACGTCGCGGGCAGTACTTAGACGCCGCCCCTGCGCGCTGACGTCAGTTCTTCTTTTTCCGCGCCAGCAAGCGCAGATCCGGGAAGAGCAGTGCCCTGGTCATTTTTTGACCATACTTTTTGGTGAATTTTTTCACTGTTTTTTCATCTCTCAAGGTGTCGTAGGAATGCCCGGTTTCAAACGTTGCGGCGCCTGTGCGCGGATGATGTCCGTCACCGACCCGCATAGGGAGTGTCTCTTCTGCCGAGGCCACGACACGGAGTCTTGTACCGACTGCCAGGCCCTTAACCCGAAAGCTTTGCGAGAGCGGTCTCGAAAGCTCCTCGAGGCCCGGCATTCGGCTCCGCGGAAGCCCCGGTCGCGTGAGAGGTCCAGGGGTCGATCGCGGAGTCCACACCGGTCGTCGGCGTCGAAGTCTTCTTCGTCCGGTAAGTCGAAACACAAGAAGTCCAAAAAGCATCATCGCTCTAGGACTTCGCCTCGCCGGTCTCGCGACTCGGCTGAGGCCCCTCCCGGCACCGTCCCCGCCCCTGCGGCCCCGGACATGCCTGTGGAGTCGCCCCGCCATACCCGCCCTTCCCGGGTTCGGGGCGGATCCGGCCAAAGTGCAGGAATTCCTGTCGGCCATGACCCGCCTCTTCGGGCCTTCAGGCCCCTCCGGTGCGCCTTCGGGCCCCGCGGGCCCTGATGGGGTTGCTCCGGCGTCGCCGACGGCTCCGGCCCCGGCGTCGCCCGTGCCTCCAGCCTCGATCCCGGCTCCGGCTTCGGCCCCGGCCTCGATCCCGGCTCCACAACCCCCATCGACGCCGGTCGACCTAACGACACCTCCACCGGCGCCGATGTCTCCGGTGCCGTTCTCGACGCCGCCCTGGGCTCCGGGCGGCGTCGTCCCCCAGTTCCTTCCGGCTCCGGACATGGATCCGGACCGACGTCACTCGACGCCGGCTCCGGCGCCGATGGGACCTTGGGTCCCAACTGTCCCTCCTCCTCCTTATTTTGAACCAGAGGAGGACCAGTTGGACTGGGAGGGGTCTGATGACCCTCTGACACGACACTGTCAGTACGATGAGGACTGGACAGAGAGTCTAGGGGAGGCCAGTGGTCTGGATACTTCCCCTGACATTGGCATGCTGTCTCCTCCCGTGGCTACGGAGGAGGGAGCCAATTTTGGTACGGTGTTGCGTAGGGCAGCTGGGGCCTTACGTCTCCAACTCCCTACTTTGACGGTCAAGCCTAACATCTTGACAGAGGTGCTTCAGCCGGCAGCCTCCTCTGCGGAGACTGTGCTGCCGTTTAACGACGCCCTCACTGACGTTCTTTTGGGCGCCTGGTCCAAGCCCAACACAGGGGCTCCTGTGGATCGGAACGTGTCACGACGCCATCGCCCAGCTCCGGGCGACCCCCTGTTTCTCTCTGTCCACCCCACTCCTGAGAGCTTGGTTGTCCAAGCCTCCGCTTCCCAAACCGCCTTCCCTACCGCCCCTCCGGATAGGGAATCCAAACGCCTGGATCAGTTTGGGAAGAAAGGTTTTTCTTCCTCCAGTGCTGGCTTGCGGTCCGTTAACACCGCTTGTCTTTTGGGCCGATATACCCACTCCCTGTGGGATTCGGTGGCGGATGTTTTGCCCCAGTGTCCTGAGGCGGTCCAGACACTGCTTTCCCGCGCCATTGCGGAAGGAAGGGATGCGGCTAAATACACTATACGTTGTGGCCTTGACACCGCCGACTCGCTGGGCAGGTCTATTGCAACGACGGTGGCGCTCCGACGCCACGCCTGGCTGAGAACCACTTGTTTTTCAGGGGATGTCCAGAATACTCTCATGGACATGCCCTTTGATGGAGTCGGTCTTTTTGGGTCCAAAGCAGACCATGCGTTGGAGCGCTTTAAGGACTCACGGGCTACTGCCAAGTCCCTGGGCCTTTCTGCTACACGCCCTCCGCTGACTTCTGCTTTTCGCCCCTATCGTGGCCACGGTAGGGGCGCCCCTTCACGTCAGCAGCCCAGCCACCGGCCCGCGCAGCAGGCGTCTTCGCGTGGCCGAGGACGTGGATTCCGCCGTGGCGGATCGGGCAACCAGCGTGCGGGTCAGGCCACCACCTCCAACCCGTCCGCGGCCTCCAAGCCCTCCTAGTCCCTCCTTTCAGGTGCACAGCACGCCAGTAGGGGGCAGGGTCCGCCATCACCTTCCCCACTGGCGCACCATCACCTCGGACAGGTGGGTCTTGGACATTGTCCGAAGGGGCTACTCCCTCCCCTTCGAGACCACCCCCCAGCCATGCCACCTCAATTCCACCGCATGTCAGGGGATCACTTGGTGCTTCTACAGAAGGAAGTCACGGCCCTCTTGACCAAGAGGGCCATCGAGCATGTTCCGACCCCAGAAGTAGGGCGTGGTTGCTACTCCCACTACTTTCTGGTGCCCAAAAAGGACAAGGAGGACATGCGTCCTATCTTGGACCTCCGGAACGTCAATCGCTTCCTCCGGAAGGAGAAGTTCAAGATGCTCACCCTAGCTCAGGTCTTGACTGCCCTCGACCCTGGAGACTGGTTGGTAGCGTTGGACTTGCAGGACGCATATTTCCACATCCCCGTCCTGCCGGCCCACCGGCGTTACCTTCGGTTCACGGTAGGCCCCGAGCATTTTCAGTTCACCGTGCTCCCCTTTGGCCTTACCAGTGCCCCTCGGGTGTTCACGAAAGTGATGGCGGTGGTCGCAGCTCATCTGCGCCGGGCAGGGGTTTCAGTCTTCCCCTACCTCGACGACTGGCTGCTGAAGGCGGGCTCGTCCCAGGCAGTCGTCTCCCACCTCCCACCTCCAGACTACGGCCGAACTCCTGCACTCGCTGGGGTTCTCCATCAATGTGCCGAAGTCGCATCTGATTCCTTCTCCACAGCTCCTTTTCATCGGAGCGGTTCTGGACACGACGCAGTTTCGGGCCTATCCTCCCGAACGGCGAGTCCGGGATATTCAGGCTATGATTCCGATCTTTCAGCCTTTATCCTGGGTTTCGGTATGGATGACCCTGAGGCTGCTGGGCCTCATGGCCTCCTGCATCCTGCTGGTCAATCATGCCAGATGGCATATGCGGGCTCTGCAGTGGGACCTGAAGTTCCAGTGGGCGCAGCACCAGGGCAACCTGTCCGATCACGTCCAGATCTCGGAGGGGACTGCAAGACAGTTGCAGTGGTGGCTCTCGAACCGGCAATGGGTCATGGGCAGATCCCTCTCCCTTCCCCAGCCAGAGCACACAGTTGTGACGGACGCGTCCCTTCTGGGATGGGGCGGTCACATGGGAGAGGCGGAGATCAGAGGCCTCTGGTCTCCGGCGGAGTCCCGGCTCCATATCAACCTTCTGGAGCTCCGGGCGATCCGACTTGCACTCAAGGCATTCCTTCCCTCTGTCAAAGGGAAGGTAGTGCAGGTGTTCACAGACAACACCACCGCCATGTGGTACTGCCACAAACAGGGCGGGGTGGGGTCTTGGACCCTTTGTCAGGAGGCTCTGCGCCTCTGGACATGGCTGGAACATCAGGGCATGTTCCTGATGGTTCAACACCTGGCAGGTTCCCTGAACGCCAGGGCGGACGAACTCAGCCGCAGGTGCATGATGGATCACGAATGGCGTCTTCACTCGGAAGTGGCGCAAGGACTCTTTCTACAATGGGGAGAGCCTTGGTTAGATCTATTCGCCACCGAAGAGAACGCGCAATGTCATCAGTTCTGCGTGTTGGAATTTCCAAGGCGGCACTCGCTCGGCGACGCTTTCGTCACGAGTGGAGTTGCGGTCTATTGTACGCCTTTCCGCCTATACCACTTCTACCCAGAGTGTTGAAGAAGATTCGGCACGACCGGGCCCAAGTCATTCTTGTGGCTCCGGACTGGGCTCGAAGAGTTTGGTATCCCGAGCTACTCAATATGAGCGTAGATCCCCCGATCCGTCTGCCTCTTCGGGAGGATCTTCTGTCGCAGCAGCAGGGGACGGTCCTCCACCCGAACCTGTCCAGTCTACACCTGCTTGCGTGGAGATTGAGCGGCGGCAGTTGATTCCTTTCGACTTGCCTCCCGAAGTTTGTGATGTGATTCTGGCAGCCAGGCGTCCCTCCACTAAGGTGGTATACGCCTGCAGGTGGAACAAATTTGTGGCATGGTGCACAGCAAAGGCTGTGAATCCCCTCTCTGCCCCTCTTTCTGAGGTCCTTCTGTTCCTTCTTTCTCTGGCCCAACAGGGTTCTGCCCTGGGTACCATCAAGGGTTATCTTTGTGCTATCTCGGCCTTCCTCAGGCTTCCTGATCAGCCCTCCCTTTTCAAGTCCCCTGTTGTTAACAGGTTCTTAAAAGGCATTACTCACCTCTTCCCTCCTGTTCCGTTTGTGATGCCTCAGTGGGACTTGAACTTGGTTCTTACCTTTTTAATGTGCGCTCCCTTTGAGCCTCTACATAACTGTCCTCTTCGTCTTCTGACTCTGAAGACAGCCTTTCTGGTGGCCATCACCTCCGCTCGGCGGGTGAGTGAGCTCCAGGCTCTATCTTGCAAACCTCCCTTTCTGTCTGTTCATCCGGACAAGGTTGTTCTTCGGACGCGTCCGTCCTTCTTGCCAAAGGTGGTTACTGCTTTCCATATTGGGCAGACCATCACTTTGCCCACCTTCTTTCCGCCTCCGCATCCTTCCAGAGAGGAAGAGAGGCTCCACCGTCTGGACCCAAAACGTGCGCTCTCCTTCTATATTGACCGCACAAAACACTTCCGGGTGGATGACCAGCTCTTTGTTGGCTACGTGGGCGCCAAAAAGGTCGGGCGGTGCACAAGAGGACCATCTCCCGCTGGGTTACCTTGTGCATCAAGACCTGCTATTCTTTGGCTAAGAAGGAGCCTCCTGTTGGGCTGCGGGCCCATTCCACCAGGGCAACGGCTGCTACCACGGCTTTGGGCCGCGGTGTTCCGCTGCCAGTTATTTGTCAGGCAGCTACGTGGGCCTCGCTGCACACGTTTACAAAGCATTACTGCCTTGACAGTCAGGTCCGGAGGGACGGCTTCTTTGGCCGTTCTGTCCTCCAGGACTTCCTTGTCTGATCTTTGTTCGCAGACCCACCACCGGGGTTGGTATTGCTGGGGTATCTATTCTAAGGTAAGGAATCTGTCACTAACGTGTCTCTTTCAGATGCACAAGTTACTAACTTGTGTAACGATATATCTGTAAGAGACAGTAGTTAGTGACAGATTCCTTACCGCCCACCCATCCTCCCCGTTCTGCGAACTGATTTCTAGGGTTAAGGACATCCCTTTCAGGTCCCTAGTATTTTTCAGACACCTGTGTCAGCTTCTTGCATGGCTCTGCGTTCCTGGCGCGGAAAGTCGTGTACAGAACTGACGTCAGCGCGCAGGGGCGGCGTCTAAGTACTGCCCGCGACGTCATCCCGGCGATCACGACGCCTACGACGGACGCGGAGCCGCACGACGCCGCCTACCGACGCGCAAGGGTACTGCTACGCAAAAAACTTTCCGGATCCAGCCTGACGCCTGTGGATATTCTAAGGTAAGGAATCTGTCACTAACTACTGTCTCTTACAGATATATCGTTACACAAGTTAGTAACTTGTGCGTTTGGTAACATCGATTATATTCGCCAGTGCAACGGGCCGTAGTGTTCATCGCGAATACCATCCCGCAAAAATGGTTGAAGTGCTAATTTGGCAACGTCCCGTTGCTAAGGTACAGGTAAATTTTGGGAATACAAATTTGGGATGAACCAGAGTCTGATGCAGATGCCTTGACTGCTGTTAATTACATTCTTCAGTTAAGCAAGTCATTTTCCCATCACGGGTTCATGTCCACGTGGAACGTAAGTGTGCAAAATCTGGCAAAGAGCTGTTATTAAAAAGGCAAGTGCTAAAGGTCACATGTCAATGAAATAGAAGCTTTAAAAACATTTCATACTAACATATAAAAGGACTGAAAAGTATTACTTGCAATTTTTAGGTTTGCTGTTCTGTACGGCAAATTTGTTTAATAAGGAATTAAACGTGTACGCTGCTCACAGGGCAGAGCCGGGAGGGAGTCAACGCCCTCCTTCTGATTGCCCATGCATTTCCCAAGTATTTTGCAGTTGCGCACACAAATAGGGGTCTTGCATCAGATTTTAGTATGCGCAGAGCTGCTCTAAAGTCTCGAGTACCAAGTTCTCTGCAGACAGGAGAAAGCCATCTGCTCCTAGGTTTGGTGTATGCTATACATGCAAAGAAGTGGGCTGTGGATTCTTGCGGGCAGGGACAACAAGGGCAGCCCTTTGGCTGTGCTTTGTTATGCAGCCAAGAATTTGTGAATGCATTAATGGGCAGGCTGCCAAGCCTGAACTGGATGTATAGCTTCCTATCGGCCGGCACTTTAATGATGTCAAGGTAACTTTCGAGGGTACAGCTATGCTTGAAGTCACTGAATTCCTCATTCAGTCTCCCCTGATTGCCAGCTAAATAGGCAATGCGCTCAACTCCTTCCCAATACAGAGAGAGTTGATCTGTCTTCTAGCGAGGGGTATTGGGCAACCAATGTTGTGTCCTGCAAGGCCTATGTGTGATAAAAGACTTTTGACATGTTTGGTCCAACCAATTTTGTGCATGGTGTCTAGGGCACAACTCTCCTGGAAAGCAGCAGCATAGAGCGACAGTTCCGGGGCGGAAACCATCCGCTGCCAGTACAGTAGGGGACGGAGCTTCGCTAGGTCGCTTATGGGTTTGATGCCCATGTCTAGCAGTATTGGGCGAGTGGGGGGTACTCTGTGGCAAGGAAACCAGATTTTTGAGGAACCTGTTCTCCAGGGATGTTAGGTCATTTGTTCTTGCCATGCCCCACAGCTCAGCTCCATAGAGTGCACTGCTCACGGCCTTGCAACTATACAGTTTCAATGCCGGTGCAACAGGCTTGGTGTGAGAGAGGCGGTGTTCTTTGCGCAGGGCCCCGGTTACCTGGGAGAATTTGAGGAAGGCCTTGTTAAGATGGTGCTTCCAGGCCATATCCTCGGATAGTTTTATTCCCAGGTAATCGAAGGAACTGACTCTCTCTAATGGAACATTGTCTAGGAGCAGATTGCCCTTGAAGGACTTGTGGGGATTTAAAAGCATGAGCTTGGTTTTTGATGTATTAATTTCAAGCCCCCTCCTATCGCAAAAGAGCTTGAAGTGATCTAATAGTTTCTGCAAGCCCTTTGGGGTCTTCGAGACAAGAAGAGTATCCTCTGCGAATAGGAGGGTAGGTATTCTTTGCTTTGCTAAGGACTGGGCGTCCGCTGGGATGGCAGATAGAACCTCAGCAATGTGGTTGATGTACAATGAGAATAGAGTTTGGGCCAGGACACATCCTTGGCGGACTCCCCGCTGGACCTTGATGGGATTGATGACCTGTCCTTGGCTACCCCACCTGACCATGGCAAAATTCTCATCATGGAGCCTAATTTGGAGTACAAGGATGCCCGGAGGCATGCCCATCTCCCTGAGGACCCGCCATAAATTATCACTGGAAACAAGATCAAATGCAGTTTTTAAATCAATAAATGCAATATACAGGCTCCCTGTGCCCAGCAAAACCACCTTCCAGTACAGCATAAACAGTCGAAAGACCTGATCGACTGTGCCAGTTTTTCGCCGGAAGCCCGCATGGAGGGAAGAAAGAATGTCATTTTCTTCCATCCAATCCGTGATTTTGGCTAAAAGTGAGCGACAGACAACTTTCTGGACACAGTCGATCAGGCTAATCGGTCGGTAGTTTTCAGGTATAGACCTGTTCCCTTTTTGAAAATGGGGATCACTTCAGCCCCTTTCCAAGATTCTGGGATGCTCCCTCCTCCCGCAATATCATTGGCAAGGGTTAGTATATTATGTAGCCCAGTTTTCCATGTCAGATCTAAAGAGATCCCCTGGGATGCCGTCAGGGCCAGAGGCCTTGGCAGGTGTAATTGCATCCAGTGAGGCCAGTATTTCCTCTCTAGTAAATGTTAGATCGTGTGGTAATTGCATTAGATCAGATACTGCAGCTTCCATGGCATAACTTGTGAGGGTTGAGTAAAGAGAGCCAAAGTGTTCCTTCCACAGGTTGGCGGGATGTTGTTAGCTAGAGGTGGGGACCATTCGTGGTTGCCCTTACCCACGAGTGAGCAGAACAGTCGGGCATATGGACTTGCCAAGTTCTGTTCACCTCCTTTCGTCCCAGTCCCTCTTGGCCTTCACTTGGGCCAATTTGTACTGCCTCCTCAGTTCCCGAATTGTCGAAATATCCCATGCCGTAGGGCAAGGGACAGCTGTCTTTTTAGGGATCTACACTCTTTTGAGAACCAGGAGGTAATTTTCTTAGTTTTTACTTTGCTCAACCCAAGTTTGTGTTGGTGGACAATAAAGATTTTGGCCAGCTGGTCAAAAAATTTAGAATGTGAGTCGCTGCAGTTACAAGGCTCAGAGGATTGTGGTCGCTTTCGCATGTCTGAATGATAGACATGTCAACCACAAGTGGCCATAGGCAGAGGTCCACAAGAATATAATCGATCCGGCTCGACCCTTTGGGTCCAACGAAAGTAATTCCCCCTTCTTTGTCTGACGGGGTCCTTCCGTTGGCAGCCCGTAGCCTATGTGTAAGGGTAAGAGAATTTAACTGGATTGCTGCTTGGGACCATTTCTTTATTGGTGGCAAGTCCAATGAGGGAACTGACCACATGTTATCCTCCTTATTGATCTCAAGGATATCTTCCCGGTCGAGGGGCTCAAATGTTACGTTAAAATCACCTGCCACAACTAGGGGAAGTTCAATTTGTCTTGCATCCAGTAACTCGTCCAATGACTGGAGAGTGGGTGACCTGCCTAGTCTAGAACTCCGTGCATAGACATTTACAATATCCAAGGACTTTCCTTGGGGGGCCTTTGAGTCTGACCCAGAGAAGGTTGCTGCTGTTGGTGTGAAGCACCTCTTTTTCATGATTTAGTGCAATTTGGATCAGAATAAGTAGCTCTCCAGAGGGGCGACCGTGTTTAGAGGGTATTGCCGGTTTGTGGAACGTGGCAAACCCTGGGATATAAACAGGGGTCAGACTCCAGGTTTCTTGCATGATACAAATATCGTGCTGGTTTATTATCTCATGCCAATGGGGGAGACCTAGTTTCCCCCTTATTCCTGCCACATTCCATGAAGCTATTTTGAGTTTCGTTGTCTCTACCAGGTGCATTGGGCTAGAGGGCGGCAATGCTGGAGCTGGGTCAACCATATCGGTGTTCAAGTGGGTATGTGTGGTTTCATCCCCATCCTGGTCATCATCTCCTAGTTGGAAAGGAGGTGCAGTGGGTGGAGTGGGGTAGGGCCTTAAAATCACTGCCTCATGCTCCAGGAGACCACCCTCCAGACCTTTGTCCGTCGGTGTGAGAATTAAATCGGAATGAATACTGAAATTACACGCATGATTCTGAGAGGGATCTGGGAATAGTCAGTCAATCTGTGACAAAGTGGAAGAGGGTGAATCTCTTTGAGGGACCGCTACAATCTTGCGATTGGCTTCCGGTGAGGGGATATTGAACTTCAATTGGATATTGGTGCTAAGTGGAGGGCAGGATCTTGCTTCCAGGGCAACTAAATCATGCACTAGATTTTCATTTGTCAAGGTTAGTTCTACTGCATCAACTGGACTATTTTTCAGGACACATCTTCTAGCCCTTAAGATGTCATCCCTTATCACGGATCGACAACCCCTTACCTGCCTAATCCAATGGATGGCTTTGTTTTTTAGGGCTTCACCATGTTCAGATTTGTTGTTACAGTCGAGCCTTGGTACATTGATCATGAAGACGTTAGACTGAGGAACGTCTTTGGGAGTTGAACGTGGCCTTAGAAGTAGGGGGGCCTCACTACGGCCTTCGGGTCGAGGGAGTGGGTCATTCGCCTTAGCAGTGTAGGGCCCGGTCAGACCCCTACGATGTTCTTTGTAGCCTCCTTGGGGTATATCGTGATTAAATGAATTGCAATGGTGGCCTCCCTTGCAGCCACCTCGGTTATCAACTAGAGGTGCAGAAGTGGTGATTAAAGTGTTAGGTATTGCTTGTGTGCTATGGGTAGTAGGGTGATTCGATTTAACTATCGTGCATGTACTCTGGGAACTGATAGATGATGGTATCTTGGGTGTATTGCGGTCTTCTATGATAAGAAATTTTTTTGAAATAATTATAGATAGAGTCCCTATTGTTTCTTTAAGGGCCAGGATTTCCCTCTGTAGGTCAGCATTGGTTGGTATTATATCAGTGTCCTGGATCCCTTGGTCAGAAATTGTATTCCTCCCATACACTTCTGTGGTACTGGGGCCCGTACCCTCCTTGTGTGAGTATGTATCTGAAAGAGACACGTTAGTGACAGATTCCCCACCTTAGAATATCCCCAGGCGTCAGGCTGGATCCGGAAAGTTTTGCGTAGCAGTACCCTTGCGCGTCGGTAGGCGGCGTCGTGCGGCTCCGCGTCCGTCGTCGGCGTCGTGATCGCCGGGATGACGTCGCGGGCAGTACTTAGGCGCCGCCCCTGCGCGCTGACGTCAGTTCTTCTTTTTCCGCGCCAGTAAGCGCAGATCCGGGAAGAGCAGTGCCCTAATCACTTTTTGACTATCTTTTTTGGTGAATTTTTTCACTGTTTCTTCAACGAGTCTTCACGACTCCTAAGGTGTCGTAGGGATGCCCGGCTTTAAGCCCTGCGAGGAATGTGGTCGCATGATGTCGATCACGGACCCGCACCTCGAGTGTCTCTTTTGTCTCGGCCGAGACCACGACACGAAGTCGTGTCCTGACTGCCGGAAACTTCATCCTAAGGCTTTGCGAGAGCGGTCTCGAAAGCTCCTTGAAGTCCGGCATTCGGCTCCGCGCCGCACCAAGCCCCGGTCCCGGGAGAGGTCGAGGGGCCGGACGCGGAGTCCCCGCCGTTCGTCGGATTCAAAGTCTTCGCGCTCCTCCGGTAAGTCGAAGCACAAGAAGTCTAAGCGGCGTCATCGCTCTAAGACTTCGCCTCGCCGGTCTCGCGACTCGGCTGAGGTCCCTGTCGGCACCGTCCCCGCCCCGCGGCCCCGGACGTGCCTGTCGAGTTACCCCCGCAGTACCCGCCCTACCCGGGCTCGGGGGCGACTCCGGCCGATATACAGGAATTCCTGTCGGCCATGGCCCGCCTCTTCGGGCCTCAAGGTCCCTCCGGTGCGCCTCCGGGCCCCGCGGGCCCTGATTGGGTTGCTCCGCCGTCGACTCCGGTCCCGGCGTCGCCTGTCCCACCAGCCTTCGTCCCGGCCTCGGCTCCGGTCCCGGCCTCTACCCCGGCTCCGGTGGGGCCGCAACCCCCATCGACGCCGGTTGACCTAACCACGCCTCCGCCGACGCCGATGTCCCCGGTGCCGTTTCCGACGCCGTCCGGGGCTCCGGGCGGCGTCGTTCCCCGGTTCTCTCCGGGTCCGGACATGGTGCCGGACCGGCGTCGCCCGACGCCGTATCCGGCGCCGATGAGACCTTGGGTCCCTGATGTCCCTCCTCCTCCATATTTTCAACCTGAGGAGGACCAGGAGAGCTGGGAGGGGTCTGACGACCCTCTCACACAACAGTGCGAGTTTGACCCGGACTGGGTTGAGGAACTTGGGGATGCCAGTGGTCTGGATACCTCCCCTGACTCTGGCATGCTGTCTCCTCCCGTGGCAACGGAGGAGGGGGCTAATTTTGCAACGGTGTTGCGTAGAGCTGCTGGAGCCTTGAATCTCCAGTTGCCTACAGTGGTCGTCTGGTCTAACATCCTGACTGAAGTGCTTCAGCCGGCGGCCTCCTCTTCGGAGACTGTGCTGCCGTTCAACGAGGCACTGACTGACGTTCTTTGGGTGCCTGGTCCAAACCCACCACAGGGGCTCCTGTGGATAGGAACGTGGCCCGACGCCATCGCCCTGCT
Source organism: Calotriton arnoldi (assembly GCA_963921515.1). NCBI lineage: Eukaryota > Metazoa > Chordata > Amphibia > Caudata > Salamandridae > Calotriton > Calotriton arnoldi. The sequence continues at coordinate 2,028,882 of CAWUFW010002283.1, read as the reverse complement.
CCGGGCGACCCCCTGTTTCTCTCCCAACACCCCACCCCTGAGAGCTTGGTTGTCCAAGCCTCTGCCTCCCAAACCGCCTTCCCTACCGCCCCTCCGGATAGGGAATCCAAGCGCCTGGATCACTTTGGGAAGAAGGCTTTCTCTTCCTCCAGTGCTGGCTTGCGGTCTGTTAATACCGCTTGCCTCTTGGGCCGATACACCCACTCCCTGTGGGATTCGGTGGCAACTGTTTTGCCGCAGTGTTCTGAGGAGGTCCAGACACTGCTTACCCGCGCCATTGCGGAAGGGCGTGATGCGGCTAAATATACCATCCGCTGTGGCCTTGATACCGCCGACTCGCTGGGCAGATCGCTTGCAACGACGGTGGCGCTGCGTCGCCACGCCTGGCTGAGAACCACTGGTTTTTCGGGAGATGTCCAGAATACACTCATGGACATGCCCTTTGATGGTGTCGGTCTTTTTGGTTCGAAGGCAGACCATGCGCTGGAGCGTTTCAAGGACTCTCGGGCTACTGCTAAGTCCCTGGGCCTTGCTGTTGTGCGCCCTCCGCTCACGTCTGCTTTTCGCCCCTTTCGTGGCCACGGAAGGGGCGCCCAGTCACGTCCGCAGCCCGGCCAACGGCCCGCGCAGCAAGCGCCTTCGCGTGGCCGAGGACGTGGATACCGCCGTGGCGGTTCGGGCAACCAGCGTGCGGGTCAGGCCACCACCTCCAACCTGTCCGCGGCCTCCAAGCCCTCCTAGTCCCTCCTTTCAGGTACACAGTACGCCAGTCGAGGGCAGGGTCCGCCATCACCTTCACCTCTGGCGTCCCATCACCTCGGACAGGTGGGTCTTGGACATTGTCCGAAGGGGCTACTCCCTCCCCTTCGAGACCACCCCCCCAGCCATGCCACCTCAATTCCACCGCATGTCAGGGGATCACTTGGCGCTTCTACAAAAGGAAGTCACGGCCCTCTTGGCCAAGAGGGCCATCGAGCATGTTCCGACCCCAGAAGTAGGGCGTGGTTGCTACTCCCACTACTTTCTGGTGCCCAAAAAGGACAAGGAGGACATGCGTCCTATCTTGGACCTCCGGAACGTCAATCCCTTCCTCCGGAAGGAGAAGTTCAAGATGCTCACCCTAGCTCAGGTCTTGACTGCCCTCGACCCCGGAGACTGGTTGGTAGCGTTGGACTTGCAGGACGCCTATTTCCACATCCCCGTCCTGCCGGCCCACCGGCGTTACCTTCGGTTCACGGTAGGCCTCGAGCATTTTCAGTTCACCGTGCTCCCCTTTGGCCTTACCAGTGCCCCTCGGGTGTTCACGAAAGTGATGGCGGTGGTCGCAGCTCATCTGCGCCGGGCGGGGGTTTCAGTCTTCCCCTACCTCGACGACTGGCTGCTGAAGGCGGGCTCGTCCCAGGCAGTCGTCTCCCACCTCCAGACTACGGCCGAACTCCTGCACTCGCTGGGGTTCTCCATCAATGTGCCGAAGTCGCATCTGATTCCTTCTCCACAGCTCCTTTTCATCGGAGCAGTTCTGGACACGACGCAGTTTCGGGCCTATCCTCCCGAACGGCGAGTCCGGGATATTCAGGCTATGATTCCGATCTTTCAGCCTTTATCCTGGGTTTCGGTACGGATGACCCTGAGGCTGCTGGGCCTCATGGCCTCCTGCATCCTGCTGGTCACTCATGCCAGATGGCATATGCGGGCTCTGCAGTGGGACCTGAAGTTCCAGTGGGCGCAGCACCAGGGCGACCTGTCCGATCACGTCCAGATCTCGGAGGGGACTGCAAGACAGTTGCAGTGGTGGCTCTCGAACCGGCAATGGGTCATGGGCAGATCCCTCTCCCTTCCCCAGCCAGAGCACACGGTTGTGACGGACGCGTCCCTTCTGGGATGGGGCGGTCACATGGGAGAGGCGGAGATCAGAGGCCTCTGGTCTCCGGCGGAGTCCCGGCTCCATATCAACCTTCTGGAGCTCCGGGCGATCCGACTTGCACTCAAGGCATTCCTTCCCTCTGTCAAAGGGAAGGTAGTGCAGGTGTTCACAGACAACACCACCGCCATGTGGTACTGCAACAAACAAGGCGGGGTGGGGTCGTGGACCCTTTGTCAGGAGGCTCTGCGCCTCTGGACATGGCTGGAACATCAGGGCATGTTCCTGATGGTTCAACACCTGGCAGGTTCCCTGAACGCCAGGGCGGACGAACTCAGCCGCAGGTGCATGATGGATCACGAATGGCGTCTTCACTCGGAAGTGGCGCAAGGACTCTTTCTACAGTGGGGAGAGCCTTGGTTAGATCTATTCGCCACCGAAGAGAACGCGCAATGTCATCAGTTCTGCGCGTTGGAATTTCCAAGGCGGCACTCGCTCGGCGACGCTTTTCGTCACGAGTGGAGTTGCGGTCTATTGTACGCCTTTCCGCCTATACCACTTCTACCCAGAGTGTTGAAGAAGATTCGGCACGACCGGGCCCAAGTCATTCTTGTGGCTCCGGACTGGGCTCGAAGAGTTTGGTATCCCGAGCTACTCAATATGAGCGTAGATCCCCCGATCCGTCTGCCTCTTCGGGAGGATCTTCTGTCGCAGCAGCAGGGGACGGTCCTCCACCCGAACCTGTCCAGTCTACACCTGCTTGCGTGGAGATTGAGCGGCGGCAGTTGATTCCTTTCGACTTGCCTCCCGAAGTTTGTGATGTGATTCTGGCAGCCAGGCGTCCCTCCACTAAGGTGGTATACGCCTGCAGGTGGAACAAATTTGTGGCATGGTGCACAGCAAAGGCTGTGAATCCCCTTTCTGCCCCTCTTTCTGAGGTCCTTCTGTTCCTTCTCTCTCTGGCCCAACAGGGTTCTGCCCTGGGTACCATCAAGGGTTATCTTTGTGCTATCTCGGCCTTCCTCAGGCTCCCTGATCAGCCCTCCCTTTTCAAGTCCCCTGTTGTTAACAGGTTCTTAAAAGGCATTACTCACCTCTTCCCTCCTGTTCCGTTTGTGATGCCTCAGTGGGACTTGAACTTGGTTCTTACCTTTTTAATGTGCGCTCCCTTTGAGCCTCTACATAACTGTCCTCTTCGTCTTCTGACTCTGAAGACAGCCTTTCTGGTGGCCATCACCTCCGCTCGGCGGGTGAGTGAGCTCCAGGCTCTATCTTGCAAACCTCCCTTTCTGTCTGTTCATCCAGACAAGGTTGTTCTTCCGACGCGTCCGTCCTTCTTGCCAAAGGTGGTTACTGCTTTCCACATTGGGCAGACCATCACTTTGCCCACCTTCTTTCCGCCTCCGCATCCTTCCAGAGAGGAAGAGAGGCTCCACCGTCTGGACCCAAAACGTGCGCTCTCTTTCTATATTGACCGCACAAAACACTTCCGGGTGGATGACCAGCTCTTTGTTGGCTACGTGGGCGCCAAAAAGGTCGGGCGGTGCACAAGAGGACCATCTCCCGCTGGGTTACCTTGTGCATCAAGACCTGCTATTCTTTGGCTAAGAAGGAGCCTCCTGTTGGGCTGCGTGCCCATTCCACCAGGGCAACGGCTGCTACCACGGCCTTGGGCCGCGGTGTTCCGCTGCCGGTTATCTGTCAGGCAGCTACGTGGGCCTCGCTGCACACGTTTACAAAGCATTACTGCCTTGACAGTCAGGTCCGGAGGGACGGCTTCTTTGGCCGTTCTGTCCTCCAGGACTTCCTTGTCTGATCTTTGTTCGCAGACCCACCACCGGGGTTGGTATTGCTGGGGTGTCTATTCTAAGGTGGGGAATCTGTCACTAACGTGTCTCTTTCAGATGCACAAGTTACTAACTTGTGTAACGATATATCTGTAAGAGACAGTAGTTAGTGACAGATTCCTACCGCCCACCCATCCTCCCCGTTCTGCGAACTGATTTCTAGGGTTAAGGACATCCCTTTCAGGGCCCTAGTATTTTTCAGACACCTATGTCAGCTTCTTGCATGGCTCTGCGTTCCTGGCGCGGAAAGTCGTGTACTGCCCGCGACGTCATCCCGGCGATCACGACGCCGACGACGGACGCGGAGCCGCACGACGCCGCCTACCGACGCGCAAGGGTACTGCTACGCAAAACTTTCCGGATCCAGCCTGACGCCTGGGGATATTCTAAGGTGGGAAATCTGTCACTAACTACTGTCTCTTACAGATATATCGTTACACAAGTTAGTAACTTGTGCGTCAAGCGTAACTATGTCATCCGCAAGGGGTGCAAATCTATTGCTCAAAAGTAGATCAGATTGAGTCCTACCCTGGGTTTTCCTGACAGAGGGCTCTTCCATTTCTTCAGGGGCTTTCGTAATCCGTTTCTTACTCGCTGCTTTTTTAGGTCTCGGCCTGCACCAGCGCTTGCGCTGGTCTGGCCGAGAGTTTTAGTAAGCGGGTTTTGGAAGTGCAAACCCACTGGCTTTCGGCTGGCGACCAGCTTGCGTTCACGATAGCGTGCACGCGTGCAGCTGCCATCTGGGTTTCCTATCTCTTCCTCATTTCCTCGTCATGGCTCATTAACTCTCTGGACTCTGATGTTTCAATCGCAGCAGCAACTCACATTACCAACCGACGGCCCTGGACTACAGTCACATGAAAAACAACAGCGATTAGCATTGAAATGCAAGCTTTTTTTTGTCTAGTTAGAAATATTGCTTCGGTGGGTTGATTTCACCTTATATCGCTATTTGTTTTATATTGGGAGTCACAGCCTAATTACCAGTATTTTTGTATCTGAAAGAGACACGTTAGTGACAGATTCCTTACCTTAGAATATCCCCAGGCGTCAGGCTGGATCCGGAAAGTTTTTTGCGTAGCAGTACCCTTGCGCGTCGGTAGGCGGCGTCGTGCGGCTCCGCGTCCGTCGTCGTGGTCGCCGGGATGACGTCACGGGCAGTACTTAGACGCCGCCCCTGCGCGCTGACGTCGGTTCTTCTTTTTCCGCGCCAGTAAGCGCAGATCCGGGAAGAGCAGTGCCCTAGTCACTTTTTGACTATCCTTTTTTGTGAATTTTTTCACTGTTTCTTCAACGAGTCTTCACGACTCCTAAGGTGTCGTAGGGATGCCCGGCTTTAAGCCCTGCGAGGCCTGTGGTCGCATGATGTCGATCACGGACCCGCATCTCGAGTGTCTCTTCTGTCTCGGCCGAGACCATGACACGAAGTCGTGCCCTGACTGCCGGAAACTTCATCCGAAGGCTTTGCGAGAGCGGTCTCGAAAGCTGCTCGAGGTCCGGCAGTCGGCTCCGCGCCGCACCAAGCCCCGGTCCCGGGAGAGGTCGAGGGGCCGGTCGCGGAGTCCCCGCCGTTCGTCGGAATCCAAGTCTTCGCGCTCCTCCGGTAAGTCGAAGCACAAGAAGTCTAAGCGGCGACATCGCTCTAAGACTTCGCCTCGCCGGTCTCGCGACTCGGCTGAGGCCCCAGTCGGCACCGTCCCCGGCCCCGGACATGCCTGTAGAGCCGCCCCCGAATTACCCGTTCTTTCCGGGGTTGGGGGCGACTCAGGCCGAAATACAAGAATTCCTGTCGGCCATGGCCCGCCTCTTCGGGCCTTCAGGTCCCTCCGGAGCGCCTTCGGGCCCCGCGGGCCCTGATGGGGTTGCCCCGGCGCCGCCGTCGACTCCGGTCCCGGCGCCGCCTGTCCCACCAGCCTTCATCCCGGCCTCGATCCCGGCTCCGGTGGTGCCGCAACCCACATCGGCGCCGGTTGACCTAACCACGCCTCCGCCGATGTCCCCGGTGCCGTTCCTGACGCCGTTTGGGGCTCCGGACGGCGTCGTTCCCTGGTTCTCTCCGGCTCCGGACATGGAGCCGGACCGACGTCGCCCGACGCCGGTTCCGGCGCCGATGAGACCTTGGGTCCCAAATGTCCCTCCTCCTCCATATTTTGAACAAGAGGAGGACCAGGAGAGCTGGGAGGGGTCTGAGGACCCTCTCACACAACAGTGTGAGTTTGACCCGGACTGGGTTGAGGAACTTGGGGATGCCAGTGGTCTCGACACCTCCCCTGACACTGGCATGCTGTCTCCTCCCGTGGCTACGGAGGAGGGGGCTAATTTTGCAACGGTGTTGCGTAGAGCAGCTGGAGCCTTACATCTCCAGTTGCCTACTGTGGCCGTCAGGACTAACCTCCTGACAGAAGTGCTTCAGCCGGCGGCTAACTCTTCGGAGACTGTGCTGCCGTTTAATGATGCACTCACTGACGTTCTTTTGGGTACCTGGTCCAAACCCACCACAGGGGCTCCTGTGGATAGGAACGTGGCCCGACGCCATCGCCCTGCTCCGGGCGACCCCCTGTTTCTCTCCCAACACCCACCCCTGAGAGCTTGGTTGTCCAAGCCTCTGCCTCCCAAACCGCCTTCCCTACCGCCCCTCCGGATAGGGAATCCAAACGCCTGGACCAATTTGGGAAGAAGGCTTTTCTTCCTCCAGTGCTGGCTTGCGGTCCGTCAACACCGCTTGCCTTTTGGGCCGATATACCCACTCCCTGTGGGATTCGGTGGCGGCTGTTTTGCCGCAGTGTTCTGAGGAGGTCCAGACACTGCTTACCCGCGCCATTGCGGAAGGGCGAGATGCGGCTAAATACACCATCCGTTGTGGCCTTGATACCGCCGACTCGCTGGGCAGATCGCTTGCTACGACGGTGGCGCTATGTCGCCACGCCTGGCTGAGGACAACTGGTTTCTCGGGTGATGTCAAGAATACACTCATGGACATGCCCTTTGATGGAGTCGGTCTTTTTGGTTCAAAGGCAGACCATGCGCTGGAGCGGTTTATGGACTCACGGGCTACGGCCAAGTCCCTGGGCCTTTCTGTTGTACGCCCTCCGCTCAGCTCTGCTTTTTGCCCACGGCAGGGGCGCCCAGTCACGTCAGCTGCCCAGCCACCGGCCCGCACAGCAAGCGTCTACGCGTGGCCGAGGACGTGGATACCGCCGTGGCGGTTCGGGCAACCAGCGTGCGGGTCAGGCCACCACCTCCAACCCGTCCGCGGCCTCCAAGCCCTCCTAGTCCCTCCTTTCCGGTGCACGGCACGCCAGTAGGGGGCAGGGTCCGCCATCACCTTCACCACTGGCGTCCCATCACCTCGGACAGGTGGGTCTTGGACATTGTCTGAAGGGGCTACTCCCTCCCCTTCGAGACCACCCCCCCCAGCCATGCCACCTCAATTCCATCGCATGTCAGGGGATCACTTGGTACTTCTGCAGAAGGAAGTCACGGCCCTCTTGGCCAAGAGGCCCATCGAGCATGTTCCGACCCCAGAAGTAGGACGTGGTTGCTACTCCCACTACTTCCTGGTGCCCAAAAAGGACAAGGAGGACATGCGTCCTATCTTGGACCTCCGGAACGTCAATCGTCTCCGGAAGGAGAAGTTCAAGATGCTCACCCTAGCTCAGGTCTTGACTGCCCTCGACCCTGGAGACTGGTTGGTAGCGTTGGACTTGCAGGACGCTTATTTTCACATCCTCGTCCTGCCGGCCCACCGGCGTTACCTGCGGTTCACGGTAGGCCTCGAGCATTTTCAGTTCACCGTGCTCCCCTTTGGCCTTACAAGTGCCCCTCGGGTGTTCACGAAAGTGATGGCGGTGGTCGCAGCTCATCTGCGCCGGGCAGGGGTTCCAGTCTTCCCCTACCTCGACGACTGGTTGCTGAAGGCGGGCTCGTCCCAGGCAGTCGTCTCCCACCTCCAGACTACGGCCGAACTCCTGCACTCGCTGGGGTTCTCCATCAATGTGCCGAAGTCGCATCTGATTCCTTCTCCACAGCTCCTTTTCATCGGAGCAGTTCTGGACACGACGCAGTTTCGGGCCTATCCTCCCGAACGGCGAGTCCGGGATATTCGGGCTATGATTCCGATCTTTCAGCCTTTATCCTGGGTTTCGGTACGGATGACCCTGAGGCTGCTGGGCCTCATGGCCTCCTGCATCCTGCTGGTCGATCATGCCAGATGGCATATGCGGGCTCTGCAGTGGGACCTGAAGTTCCAGTGGGCGCAGCACCAGGGCAACCTGTCCGATCACGTCCAGATCTCGGAGGGGACTGCAAAACAATTGCAGTGGTGGCTCTCGAACCGGCAATGGGTCATGGGCAGATCCCTCTCCCTTCCCCAGCCAGAGCACACAGTTGTGACGGACGCGTCCCTTCTGGGATGGGGCGGTCACATGGGAGAGGCGGAGATCAGAGGCCTCTTGTCTCCGGCGGAGTCCCGGCTCCATATCAACCTTCTGGAGCTCCGGGCGATCCGGCTTGCACTCAAGGCATTCCTTCCCTCTGTCAAAGGGAAGGTAGTGCAGGTGTTCACAGACAACACCACCGCCATGTGGTACTGCAACAAACAAGGCGGGTTGGGGTCGTGGACCCTCTGTCATGTTCCTGATGGTTCAACACCTGGCAGGTTCCCTGAAGACCAGGGCGGACGAACTCAGCCGCAGGTGCATGATGGATCACGAATGGCGTCTTCACTCGGAAGTGGCGCAAGGACTCTTTCTACAGTGGGGAGAGCCTTGGTTAGATCTATTCGCCACCGAAGAGAACGCACAATGTCATCAGTTCTGCGCGTTGGAATTTCCAAGGCGGCACTCGCTCGGCGACGCTTTTCGTCACGAGTGGAGTTGCGGTCTATTGTACGCCTTTCCGCCTATACCACTTCTACCCAGAGTGTTGAAGAAGATTCGGCACGACCGGGCCCAAGTCATTCTTGTGGCTCCGGACTGGGCTCGAAGAGTTTGGTATCCCGAGCTACTCAGTATGAGCGTAGATCCCCCGATCCGTCTGCCTCTTCGGGAGGATCTTCTGTCGCAGCAGCAGGGGACGGTCCTCCACCCGAACCTGTCCAGCCTCCACCTGCTTGCGTGGAGGTTGAGCGGCGGCAGTTGATTCCTTTCGACTTGCCTCCCGAAGTTTGTGATGTGATTCTGGCAGCCAGGCGTCCCTCCACTAAGGTGGTATACGCCTGCAGGTGGAACAAGTTTGTGGCATGGTGCACAGCAAAGGCTGTGAATTCCCTTTCTGCCCCTCTCTCTGAGGTTCTCCTGTTCTTCTTTCCCTGGCCCAACAGGGTTCTGCCCTGGGTACCATCAAGGGCTATCTTTGTGCCATCTCGGCCTTCCTCAGGCTTTCTGATCAGCCCTCCCTTTTCAAGTCCCCTGTTGTTAACGGGTTTCTAAAAGGCATTACACACCTCTTCCCTCCTGTTCCGTTTGTGATGCCTCAGTGGGACTTGAACTTGGTTCTTACCTTTCTTATGTGCGCTCCCTTTGAGCCTCTACATAACTGTCCTCTTCGTCTTCTGACTCTGAAGACTGCCTTTCTGGTGGCCGTCACCTCCGCTCGGCGGGTGAGTGAGCTCCAGGCTCTATCATGTACACCTCCCTTTCTGTCTGTCCATATAGACAAGGTTGTTCTTAGGACGCGTCCGTCCTTCTTGCCAAAGGTGGTTACTGCCTTCCACATTGGGCAGACCATCACTTTGCCCACCTTCTTTCCGCCTCCGCATCCTTCCAGAGAGGAAGAGAGGCTCCACCGTCTGGACCCAAAACGTGCGCTTTCCTTTTACATCGACCGCACACGCCATTTCCGGGTGGATGACCAGCTCTTTGTTGGCTACGTGGGCGCCAAAAAGGTCGGGCGGTGCACAAGAGAACCATCTCCCGCTGGGTAACCTTGTGTATCAAAGCCTGCTATTCTTTGGCTAAGAAGGAGCCTCCTGTTGGGCTGTGTGCCCATTCCACCAGGGCAACGGCTGCTACCACGGCTTTGGGCCGCGGTGTTCCGCTGCAGGATATCTGTCAGGCAGCTACGTGGGCCTCGCTGCACACGTTTACAAAGCATTACTGCCTTGACAGTCAGGTCCGGAGGGACGGCTTCTTTGGCCGTTCTGTCCTCCAGGACTTCCTTGTCTGATCTTTATTCGCAGACCCACCACCGGGGTTGGTATTGCTGGGGTATCTATTCTAAGGTAAGGAATCTGTCACTAACGTGTCTCTTTCAGATGCACACTTGTGTAACGATATATCTGTAAGAGACAGTAGTTAGTGACAGATTCCTACCGCCCACCCATCCTCCCCGTTCTGCGAACTGATTTCTAGGGTTAAGGACATCCCTTTCAGGGCCCTAGTATTTTTCAGACACCTATGTCAGCTTCTTGCATGGCTCTGCGTTCCTGGCGCGGAAAGTCGTGTACAGAACTGACGTCAGTGCGCACTGGCGGCGTCTAAGTACTGCCCGCGACGTCCTCCCGGCGACCACGACGACGGACGCGGAGCCGCACGACGCCGCCTACCGACGCGCAAGGGTACTGCTACGCAAAAAACTTTCCGGATCCAGCCTGACGCCTGGGGATATTCTAAGGTAAGGAATCTGTCACTAACTACTGTCTCTTACAGATATATCGTTACACAAGTTAGTAACTTGTGCCTCACTCTGTTTTTTTTTTTTTTTATATTTATTCGCGCAAAGCACAAAGCTATATTCAAGGTTACTTTTTCCGCGTCACTTCTTCACTCTATTTAAACTCCACACCCCCCACTCTTATTGTCTCTCTCCTGCTCTCTCTCTCCCCTCTCTATCCTTTTTAGCCTTTCATTCTCTCTCACCCCTTTATCTGTTTCTCTTTCAAACTCCTTCATTCACTCTCTCTCTCCTTCTTTCTCTCTCTATCCCGCTCCACTCTTTATTCTATGTACACCCTTTCTCTCTCTTTCTCTCTCACCACCCTCTCTAATTGGGCATTATATCTTCACTCTATCTCTCACTCGGCAACACCACAGCATCACTCAGCATCACCACAGCATCACTCAGCGCAACCACAGCATCACTCAGCGCAACCACAGCATCACTCAGCGCAACCACAGCATCACTCAGCGCAACCACAGCATCAATCAGAGCCAGCACAGCATCGCTCAGCACCACCACAGCATCGCTCAGCACCACCACAGCATCGCTCGGCACCACCACAGCATCACTCGGCGCCACCACAGCATCACTCGGCGCCACCACAGCATCACTCGGCGCCACCACAGCATCACTCGGCGCCACCACAGCATCACTCGGCGCTACCACAGCATCACTCGGCGCTACCACAGCATCACTCGGCGCAACCACAGCATCACTCGGCGCCACCACAGCATCACTCGGCGCCACCACAGCATCACTCGGCGCCACCACAGCATCACTCAGCGCCACCACAGCATCACTCAGCGCCACCACAGCATCACTCAGCGTCACCACAGCATCACGCAGCGCCACCACAGCATCACGCAGCGCCACCACAGCATCACTCAGAACTACCACAGCACCACCACATCATCACTCAGAACTACCACAGCATCACCACAGCATCACTCAGCGCCACTACAGCATCACTCAGCGCCACCACAGCATCAATCAGCGCCACCACAGCATCGCTCAGCGCCGCCACAGCATCGCTCAGCGCCGCCACAGCATCGCTCAGCGCCGCCACAGCATCGCTCAGCGCCGCCACAGCATCGCTCAGCGCCGCCACAGCATCGCTCAGCGCCGCCACAGCATCGCTCAGCGCCGCCACAGCATCGCTCAGCGCCGCCACAGCATCGCTCAGCGCCGCCACAGCATCGCTCAGCGCCGCCACAGCATCGCTCAGCGCCGCCACAGCATCGCTCAGCGCCGCCACAGCATCGCTCAGCGCCGCCACAGCATCGCTCAGCGCCGCCACAGCATCGCTCAGCGCCGCCACAGCATCGCTCAGCGCCGCCACAGCATCGCTCAGGGCCGCCACAGCATCACTCAGGGCCACCACAGCATCACTCAGGGCCACCACAGCATCACTCAGGGCCACCACAGCATCACTCAGCGCCAAGACAATATCACTCAGCGCCAAGACAATATCACTCAGCACCACCACAACATCACTCAGCACCACAGCAGTATCACTCAACAAGACCTGAGTATCATTCAGCATCACCTCAGCATCGTCTCCGCAACAGTCACCACCACCACCACTACCACCTCAGCATCACTCAGCACCACCTCAGCCTGCTCTCGGAATCTGGCATCTGTTGATTCTCCCCTAGCGTCTGGCCGCTGCTAGTGTTATAATACAGGTACTAGTTCCCAACCTTCACCCTCCGATTGTTTAAGCCCCCTCAAAAAAAAAAGCTTTAACAAACAACCATTGCAATAGGCAGAAACAAGTTGCCAGCATTGCAAGAACAAAAGAAAACTGAGGAATTTTTTTATTGTAAATACTTTTTTAATATGGTCGTTCAGTTTTACATAATGCCTTCTTGGTCATATATAAAGTAACAAAAATGCTTCTGACACTTTATTATAACTTTTCAGCATGCTGCACAGCAGCCACACTTCTCTACAGCACAGCTTGAAGACATTGGCAAAGTCAATAGCTCTGGCTAAACACTTATAAGGCCCCAAAGGCGAGACCTATTGGCTATGCCAATGCTTGTTAAATAGGCTGGGTATACTACCTGGACCATTGCGGCTACAGTAATGGGAGAGGGGGATGGCTGACCATCTTGGACCTGTTATGGGCTCCGTACCGGCTCCGGTACAGACTTCCACCCCAACTCCATGACCTGTTGATCCCTCCCACATCGATGCCTATACTGAAACAGTTTCTGGTGATTGTTCTGATGTCTAATCCTGAACTAACTTCAATACAATCTCAACCGATGTTGTGCTACGAAATTACTAAATCACCACTGTCACCATACAGCCTGATTCTAATCCTATGCCCTTACTAGAGTAGATCCTCCATCAGAGACTTGTGATTTTTTTGGCTCCATTTCTGGTAATACTGCCACTACTCAGACATGATGAAGGTGGGGATGGGAATGATTTACCCTATCATGATGATAATATTCACATAGACTTAAAAGAGGCCAGTGGGTTTGATACTTCCCTTAATACAAGGTTGAACTCTCTGTTTCGACCTCCATTGGAAGAGAGTGCATCATTTGCAATAGTAATTCAATGCACAGCTCAGGTATTGGACCTGCAACAGCCCTCTGAGGTTAATACAAATGTTCTATCGAAAATCTTACTGTCTGGGTCAGCCACATGTAAGCCCTTGCTCCCGTTCAGTGAAGCCCTTACTGACAACTTAATAAGCACCTGGTCAAAGCCCTGTTCTTGCCCACCAGTAAATAGGCAGATGACAAGACTTCACCGGCATGCTGCCTGGCAACCCTTACTTCCTCACTAAGACATTCTACTATAGAGAGTCTGGTTGTTCAGACTCCAGTTATCAAGGTGTACCTCAATTTCCCTACCACTCTTCCCAGATAGGGAGTCTTTGAAGGATTGAGGCATTTGGAAAATTAATATCTGAAAGAAAGTTAGTTATAGATTCCTTACCTTAGAATTACCCCCAGGCAGCAGACTGGATCCTGAAAGTTTTTACGTCAGCAATACCTCTGCGCGTTGGAAGGTGGCGTCGGTCGGCTCCGCGTCCGTCGTTGGCGTCGTGGTCACCGGGATGACGTCGCGGTAGCTACTTAGACGCCGCCCTTGCGCGCTGACGTCCGTTCTTTCTTTTTCCGCGCTAGCCAGCGCAGATCTGGAGAGAGCGGTACCTCCAGTCATTTTTTGACTGACTTTTGTCGACAACTTTTTGAGTCCTCACGACTCCTGGTGCACGTAGGGATGTCCGGCTTCAAGGCTTGCGGTTCCTGTACCCGACTGATGTCGGTGACGGATCTGCACCGCGTGTGCCTCTTTTGCCTGGAGCGCGACCATGACCCCAAGTCGTGCTCCGACTGCCGGTCCATGGCTCCGAAGGCTTTGCGGGAGCGGTCCCGAAAGCTTCTTGAGCGCCGGCAGTCGGCTCCACGCCGTTCGAGGTCCCGGTCGCGAGGGAGGTCGAGGGACCGGTCGCGGAGCCATCACCACTCCTCTTCTAAGTCTTCTCACTCGGGGGCAGGTAAGTCGAAGCACAAGAAGAAGTCGAAGAAGCATCGTCGCTCTTCGACTTCTCCCCGTCGGTCTACTGGCGCATTGAGGGATGCGGGCGGTGCCCCTCCCGCGGCTCCGCATGCGTAGCCCGAAGACCCGACTCCGCGTTTCCCTCCCTTCCCGGGACCCAGAGCCACTCCTGCCCAGCTTCGTAAGTTCTACGAGGTGATGCATGCCATCTTTGGGCAGCCCGAACCCGCTGGCGTGCCTTCGGGCCCCACGGACTCGGTTGGGGGGCCTAGGCCTTCTCCGCTGGCGGCTCCGGTGCCGCAGGCCCCCCTTGGATCCAGGCCTGGATCCGGATCGGCGCCGGTTGACCTCATTACGACTCCACCGGCGCCGCTTCCTCCGGCACCACACCCGCAATCTGAAAGAAACACGTAGTGATAGATTCCTTACGTTAGAATATTCCCAGGCGTCAGACTGGATCCGGAAAGTTTTCGTCAGCAGTACCCCTGCGCGTCGGTAGGTGGCGTCGTGCGGCTCCGCGTCCATCGTTGGCGTTGTGGTCGCCCAGATGACGTCGCGGGCGCTACTTAGACGCCGCCCACGCGCGCTGACGTCAGTTCTTTCTTTTTCCGCGCCAGCAAGCGCAGATCCGGGAAGAGCAGGAACCCCCAGTCAATTTTTGACTGACTCTTTGAGCCTTTTTGTCTCTGTCTTTCTTCGAGTCATCGACTCCTGGTGCAGTAGGATGCCCGGTTTCAAGTCCTGCGCGGATTGTCACCTCATGATGTCGGTGACGGACCCGCACCGTGTGTGTCTTTTCTGCCTGGGGCGCGACCACGACCCCAAGTCGTGCTCCGACTGCCGGGCCATGGCGCTGATGACTTTGCGGGAGCGGTCCCGAAAGTTGCTGGAAGCCCGGCAGTCGGCTCCGCGCCGTTCGAAGTCCCGGTCCAGAGGGAGGTCGAGGGACCGTGCGCGGAGTCATCATCGGTCTTCGGGATCCAAGTCTTCGCACTCGGGGTCAGGTAAGACGAAGCACAAGAAGTAGAAGAAACGCCATCGTTCTTCGACTTCCCCTCGCCGGTCGCGCGACGCGGCTGATGGTATGGGTGGTGCCACCTCCGAGGCTCCGGTGGAGTCTATGGAGTCGCCGCCCGACTACCCGCCCTTCCCGGGGTCGTCGTCGGCGACTCCGGCCCAGATACAGGAGTTCCTGTCGGCCATGGCTCGCCTCTTTGGGCCGTCTGGTCCCGCCGGTGCGCCTTCGGGCCCCGCGGTCCCGCATGGGTGTCCTCGCGTTTCCTCGCCAGTGGCTCCGGCCCCGGCGTCGCTGTCAGCTCCGGCCCCAGCACGCCCTTGGATCCAGGCCTGGATCCCGGTCGACGCCGGTTGACCTTGTTACGCCTCCACCGACGTCGACTCCACCTGCACCGATCCTGATGCCGCCCGCACCTCGGGACGACGTCGACCTCAGTTTCAGCCCCGAAGTGGACGCGGCGTTGAGCCGGCGTCGATCGATGGCGTTCTCGACGCTGCTTGGGGATTTCTATCCCCATGTCCCTGCTCCTTATTTTAGACCTGTTGAACAGCCTGAGGAGCAAGGGGAGGACTGGGAGGGGTCTGAGGACCCTCTCGCTGCAGCCTGCGAGTCTGAACAGGACTGGGCTGAGGAATTGGGGGACGCCAGTGGTCTGGATACCTCACCAGACCTTGGCATGCTGTCTCCTCCTACCGTGGCTACGGAGGAGGGCGCCAGTTATGCAGTGGTGTTGCGTAGGGCGGCCGAGGCCCTACACCTCGAGCTCCCTACTGTGGCCGTCAGGACTAACCTCCTGACAGAGGTGCTTCAGCCAGCAGCTACTTCTGCGGAGCTGCTGCTTCCTTTCAATGAAGCCCTCTCTGACGTTCTTTTGGGCACTTGGTCCAGGCCCACCACAGGGGCTCCTGTGGATAGGAACGTGGCCCGACGCCTTCGCCCGGCTCTGGGTGACCCCATTTTCCTCTCCCAACACCCCACCCCCGAGAGCTTGGTTGTCCAAGCCTCTGCTTCCCCAACCGCCTTCCCTTCCGCACCACCAGATAGGGAATCCAAGAAGCTGGATCAGTTTGGGAAGAAGATTTTTTCTTCCACCAGCTCTGCGCTGCGGTCCGTGAACACTGCATGCCTCTTGGGCCGTTATTCCCACTCTCTGTGGGATACAGTGGCGAACATGCTACCCCAGTGTCCGGAGGAGGTCCGGCCTGCTCTCCCCCAGGCTGTTGCAGAGGGGAGAGACGCAGCAAAGTTCATGATTAGTTGTGGCCTAGACACCGCCGACTCACTGTGCAGATCGATTGCAACAACGGTGGCGGTTCGCCGTCACGCCTGGTTGAGGAGCACTGGATTTTCGGGGGATGTCCAAAACACCCTTATGGACATGCCCTTTGATGGCCGTCGCCTTTTCGGCGACAAAGCGGACAGCGCGTTGGAGAGGTTTAAGGACTCATGGGCTACGGCCAAGTCCTTGGGACTCTCGGCAGTCCGCCTTCCGCTTTTCGCTCCTTTCGTGGCACAGGAAGGGGCGCCCCGCAGCGTTCGCAACAGAGCCAGAGGCCAACGCAGCAATCATCCCAGCGCGGACGCGGGTTCCGGCGTGGCGGACAAAGGGGCCAGCGGGTGGATCAGTCCACCACCACCCTGGCCACCACTGCCTCCAAACCTTCCTAGTCCGAACTTTCAGGCCCATCAAACGCCAGTGGGCGGCAGGCTTCGCCATCACCTCCCCACTGGCGCACCATCACTTCGGACAGGTGGGTTTTAGAGATAGTCCGGAGGGGCTACTCCCTCCACTTCGAGACTACCCCCCAGCCATGCCACCTCAATACTACCGCATGTCGGGGGATCACTTGGTGCTTCTTCAGCAGGAAGTTGCAGCCCTCTTGGCCAAGGGGGCCATTGAGCGCGTTCCGACGCCCGAAGTAGGTCGTGGTTGTTATTCCCACTACTTTGTGGTGCCCATGAAGGACAAAGGCCTGCGTCCTATCTTAGACCTCCTGAACGTCAATCGCTTCCTCCGCAAAGAGAAGTTCAAGATGCTCACTCTAGCTCAGGTCTTGTCTGCTCTCGACCCACAAGCCTGGATGGTGGCGCTGGACTTGCAGGACGCCTATTTCCACATCCCCGTCCTGCGAGCCCACCGGCGTTACCTACGGTTCACGGTAGTCCACGAGCACTTTCAGTTCACTGTGCTCCCCTTTGGCCTTACCAGCGCCCCTCGGGTGTTCACCAAGGTGATGGCGGTGGTCGCAGCTCATCTGCGCAGATCAGGGGTCTCAGTCTTCCCCTATCTCGACGATTGGTTGTTGAAGGCGGGCTCGCCCCAGACAGTCGTCTCCCACCTCCAGACTACGGCCGACCTCCTGCACTTGCTGGGGTTCTCCATTAACGTGCCGAAGTCGCACCTGATTCCCTCCCAGAAGCTCCTCTTTATCGGAGCGGTTCTGGACACGGCGCAGTTTCGGGTCTATCCTCCCGAACAGCGAGTCCGGGATATTCGGGCTCTGATTCCCATCTTTCAGCCCTTGTCCCGGGTTTCGGTCAGAGTGACTCTGAGGCTGCTGGGCCTCATGGCCTCCTGCATCCTGCTGGTCAATCATGCCAGATGGCATATGCGGGCTCTGCAGTGGGACCTGAAGTTCCAATGGGCGCAGCATCAGGGGAAACTGTCCTATCACGTCCAGATCTCGGAGGGCACTGCACGACATTTGCAGTGGTGTCTCACGAACCGGCATTGGGTCGACGGCAGATCCCTCTCCCTTCCCCAACCGGAGTTTACAATGGTGACGGATACGTCCCTCCTGGGATGGGGCGGCCACATGGGAGAGGCGGAGATCAGAGGCCTCTGGTCTCCGGCGGAGTCCCGGCTCCATATCAACCTTTTGGAGCTGCGGGCGATCAGGCTTGCACTAAAGGCATTCCTTCCCTCTGTCAAAGGGAGAGTAGTGCAGGTGTTCACAGACAACACCACCGCCATGTGGTACTGCAACAAACAAGGCGGGGTGGGGTCGTGGACCCTCTGTCAGGAGGCTCTGCGTCTCTGGACATGGCTGGAACATCATGGCATGTCCCTGGTGGTTCAGCACCTGGCAGGTTCTCTGAACGCCAGGGCGGACGAACTCAGCCGCAGGTGCATGCTCGATCACGAATGGCGTCTTCATTTGGAGGTGGTGCAAGGTCTCTTTCAGCAGTGGGGAGAGCCTTGGTTAGATCTATTCGCCACCGAAGAGAACGCGCAATGTCATCAGTTCTGCGTGTTGGAATTTCCAAGGCGGCACTCGCTCGGCGACGCTTTTCGTCGCGAGTGGAGTTGCGGTCTGTTGTACGCCTTTCCGCCTATACCACTTCTGCCCATAGTGCTGAAGAAGATCAGGCGCGACCGGGCCCAAGTCATTCTTGTGGCTCCGGACTGGGCTCGAAGAGTATGGTGTGCCGAGCTACTCAGTATGAGCATCGATCCTCCGATCAGACTGCCTCTTCGGGAGGATCTTCTGTCGCAGCAGCAGGGGACGGTCCTCCACCCGAACCTGTCCAGCTTCCACCTCTTTGCGTGGAGATTGAGCGGCGGCAGTTGATACCATTCGACTTGCATCCTGAAGTTTGGGACGTTATTCTGGCAGCCAGGCGTCCCTCTACTAAAGTGGTATACGCCTGCAGGTGAAACAAATTTGTGGCATGGTGCACAGCATAGGCTGTGGATCCCCTTTCTGCCCCTCTTTCTGAAGTACTACTGTTCCTTCTTTCGCCCAGCAGGGCTCTGCTCTGGGCACTATCAAGGGCTACCTTTCTGCTATTTCGGCCTTTCTCAGGCTCCCTGATCAGCCCTCTCTTTTCAAGTCCCCTGTTGTAAATAGATTCCTCAAAGGCATTACACACCTTTTTCCTCCTATTCCTTTCGTGATGCCTCAGTGGGACTTGAATCTGGTTCTGACATACTTGATGTGCGCTCCCTTAGAGCCCCTTCACAACTGTCCTCTTCATCTTTTGACGTTAAAGACTGCCTTCCTGGTGGCCATCACTTCCACAAGGCGGGTGAGTGAGCTCCAGGCTCTTTCTTGTAAGCCTCCTTTCCTTTCAGTCCATCCGGACAAGGTTATGCTCAGGCCCCGTCCTTCCTTTCTGCCAAAAGTGGTTACGGCCTTTCACATTGGGCTGACTATTACCTTGCCCACCTTCTTTCCGCCTCCGCATCCTTCCAGGGAGGAAGAGCGGCTCCACCGTCTGGACCCAAAACGTGCGCTCTCTTTTTATCTCAACCGCACACAGCAGTTCCGGGTGGACGACCAGCTTTTTGTTGGCTACGTTGGCACCAAGAAAGGTCGGGCAGTCCATAAGAGAACCATCTCCCGCTGGGTTGTCTTATGTATCAAAGCCTGTTACTCTTTGGCTATTAAAGAACCTCCGGTGGGGCTGCGTGCTCATTCCACCAGAGCTACTGCAGCCACTACTGCATTGTGACGTGGTGTCCCCCTGCAAGACATCTGTCAGGCAGCCACGTGGGCCTTGCTGCACACGTTGACCAAGCATTATTGCCTAGACAGCCAAGTCCGGAGAGACTGCTTCTTTGGCCGTTCTCTTCTCCGTGACTTTCTGGTGTGATCTTGGTTCGCAGACCCACCACCGGGGTTGGTATTGCTGGGGTATCTATTCTAAGGTAAGGAATCTATCACTATGTGTTTCTTTCAGATGAACAAGTTACTTACCTTCGGTAACGATATATCTGTAAGAGACAGTAGTTAGTGACAGATTCCTTACCGCCCCACCCATCCTCCCCGTTCTGCGAACTGATTTCTAGGGTTGTCATCCCTTTCAGGGCCCTAGTTTCAATGCACCAGTGGTCAGTATCTTGCATGGTTCTGCGTTCCTGGCGCGGAAAGTCGTGTACAGAACTGACGTCAGCGCGCGTGGGCGGCGTCTAAGTAGCGCCCGCGACGTCATCTCGGCAACCACGACGCCAACGACGGACGCGGAGCCGCACAGCGCCACCTACCGACGCGCAGGGGTACTGCTGATGAAAACTTTCCGGATCCAGTCTGACGCCTGGGGATATTCTAAGGTAAGGAATCTATCACTACTAATGTTTCTTACAGATATATCGTTACCGAAGATAAGTAACTTGTTCATTAATGCCAGGACAGATGAGCTCAGTCGGTGTCATCTGCAGGATATTGAATGTCATCTACATCAAGAGGTGGTACAGGGTATCTTCCAACAATGGGGAGAACCGTAGCTAGATTTTTTTCACCACCTTTGAGAACGTGCATTGTCCAAACATTTGCGCATTGGAGTTTCAGCAAAAACACTTGCTGGGAGATTGATTCTGGCTGGATATAACACAGGACTACTGTATGCCTTGCCACTCCTGCCTATCCTACCTAGGCTCTAAAAAGGATCAGGAAAGACCAGGCCCAAGTCATCTTAGTGTCTCCGAATTAGACAAGAAGCATGTGGTACCCAGAACTTCTGGGAATGAGCATCTGCCCACCAATCAAGCTACCACTCCAGGTGAACCTTCTGTCGCAGCAGAGCAGGGTCCTTCACCCGAACCTGTGTAATCTAAACTTCCATTTGTGGCGATTGAGCGGTGGCCCTTTTTAAGTTTGATCCGTCACTTGAAGTGATGGATGTCATCCTTGGCACTGGGACCAATTTGTGGCCTGGTGATGAGTCTACAAGACAGACCCTTTACAAGCCAAACTGTTAGATGTTCTATTGTTAGTTTTGTCTTTGGCCTAGGAAGGCCATTCATTGGGCAGTATAAAATGTTATTTGTCAGCCCTTTCTGACTTTTTGCTGGACCAACTGTCCTTGTTTAACACAACTGTGATGATGCGATTTATTAAAGGTTTGAAACATGTTTACTCCCAAACTGTTTGTGATGCCACTGTGGGACCATATCTTGGTCTTGATGATTCTCATGTGTATACCCTTTGAGCCAATGCACAGCTGCTTGTTGCGTCTTCTAACTCTCAAGACTATCTGCCTCATTATGACCACTTTGGCTTGTCACGTTATTGTACGTCGGGCACTGTCTGTGCAACCTCCCTACACAACATTCTTTCCAGGCAGACTGGTGCTGAGACCTTGGGATTCCCTCGTGCCTAAAGTTGTGACTCTCTTGCACGCTGGGTGATATATATCACCCTACTGATGTTCGACCCAAAAAGCTTTTAGAAACACCATTTGGACAATCAACTGCTTGTAGGGGTCTTTGGGCCGAAGAAAGGTAAGGCTGTGCATAAGAGGACCCTGACGAGGTGTATAGTCATCCGCATTAAGATCTGCTACAAAATGGCCAAGAAGCAGCCACTGAAAACCCATTTCAGCAGGGTGAAGGCTTTGATCATTACACTGGCCCACAGATTACCGGCCCTTGACATTTGCCAGGCTGTGACATTGGTGTCAGAGCATATGTTCACAAATCACTGCTGCCTTGACAGCCAGGTGTGTCAGGAAGGACATTTCGCCTGCTTGGCCTTGCAAGATTTTTTATCTGAGTCCCCTCCACAGACCCTCCACCGTGGGAGATACTGCTTTGATATCTATTCTAAGGTGAGGAATCTATGGCTAGAAGTACCCATCAGAAGAACAAGGTTCTTACCTTAGGTAACGCTCTGTTCGAGATGTGTGGCTCTAGATACCCATGCTTAGCATATTCCTGCCATCTAGTGTTGGTTGGGATGTGTGCAAGTTGTTTTTCTCCAAAGAAAGTCTTTTGCGTAAAGAGGTATAGTGACTCCTCCTCTTGCTGAAATGAGCATGGTCATCGACTCCATTGTTAAATTGTTTTCTTCCGCCGTCTGTTTCAGATGTATGCAGATCTGCTCTGGTTCGACACCAAACTCTCCCGTCTGTATTGTTTTTGATCATGGCTGTTCTCGGTCTCCCTCTTCAGTTTATTGACGTCGACCTCGTCGGGGCAGCTCGAGTCGGCTGCAGCCCCTGTGGGCCTTTGCCCTTCGGATCAGACTTAATCTTTGACGTTCCGTCCACACCATGTCACCCCACTGATAGAACGGACACCCTTCTGCTTCTTTCCTCACTTCCACGCAAGTACCCACGCACCGATCTCCATCATGTGTGTAACTTGTGTGTCTCCCCTGCTCATGAGAAAGCTACCTGTGAGACCTGACTGTCTTTTCGGTCAAAGAGGATGCTGTGCGACCATAGACCTCTACGCCTCTAGATGTCCTGCCTTGGCGCCGAAGACCCACCAGATCTCTTCGGATTGAAAGACCTTCAACAGGAGATACGGGCCCTCCCATCTGCTGCTGATGCAGGCACCTTCTTTCCCGAGGACTGCTCCGGTTCTCACTCCAGGGAAGTCAGTGAGTACTTTGACTCCTTCACTCTGACCCCAGCAGACCTCCATGAAGGGACGCCTACGTCCCCCTGATCGGACAAAGACTATTGTTGTGCCATCCCTGCCTTCGAGCCATGGTCATCACCGAACGGCTGCATCGGACACGCCTGACCTCAGCTCGGCGCCTAAAAAACAGCACAGGCCGCATGCTTCTATACCGACTCCTCCATCGAAGTCGAGCCGACCTTTGGCGTCGTAACTCCACTCCACCTCGGCACTGAAAATGCCAGCTTCTGACCCAAAACCCACAGCGACGAAAATACTGGCACCAAAGACTTCAACGTCAAAGACTAAATCACTCACCTTCAACAAACATGCACATGGTTTTGAGCCTTTGGAACCAGTTCTTCAATGGCTGCAAAAGGAGATAGACTCGACAAAAGCATATCATGATGCATCCGGACACTGGTCATATCATTACGAGACCTCCTCACTTAGGGGCAAAGCCAGCCAAGAGGCAGTTGTCATTTGAGGAAGCTTTGGAAGTCCCAATACCACCAAAGCACAGAAAAAGGCGGACTAGGCCACAAGCCCAGAACCCATCAGCTCACCAAGACCTGCTGCGCACCACACTCAATCACCACTGCCTTCACCTATAGAACCCACACCATGCTCTCCAAGAGTGTTCCAATCACTCCTACACAGGGGATGGAGGGAAGGGAGAAGAGTTTTCTATCCACCGCAGTATGACCTGTGGGACTCGTACAATGCAGAGCCGCCTGCCGACACAGACCCATAGCTGTATCCCGCTAAACCCTCTTCCCCAGACGACACTGCCACCTACCACGACTTAATAGACAGAACTGCCGCCTTCCACAAGGTTCAACAACATACTTAGCATTTAGAGGATGACATTATATTTGAAACCCACTCCTCTAACCAACCCTCTGCACAATATCTGCCAATGCTAAAGGCATGCTACGCAACATGCCTGACATTCAACAACCTATTTAGGTCACGGGTCATCACACCCAGGGCTGACAAAAAATTTAAAGTGTCACACTGCGATCAAACATACATTAAAAGGCAACTCCCACCTGACTCAGTAGCTGCCACAGCACGTAAGAGGGCTAACTCTCAAACATCGGGTGAGGCACCCCATCAGATAAAGAGGGCAAAAAGATGGATGATGCAGTAAGAGGGTGACTGCCCAGTCTGCCAACCACCGGAGGATTGCTAACTCCATTGGCCTCCTATCCCACTATGACAGGGCCCACTGGGATGAGATGGAGGACATCCTCTAACATTTCCCATTGGAGCAAAAAAGCGGGCATACCAGATTGCCTCCAATGGAAAGCTATTTTTCAACACCACAATTTGCTATGCCCTTGATGCGGCTGACATCGCAGGTAGAGGCATACATTCTAGTATCCTCCTTTGGAGACATGCCTGACTTCTTCATGTCAGGTTTTAATCCTGAGATTCAGTAAAACCTCTTGGCTCTTTCCTTTGGGGAACACCTTTTTGGTCCCTAGGTCGACTCCATCCTGAAAAAAAGAATGGAGGATAATGAAATGGCCTAGGCCATGGGGGCGAAGCAGAAAACATCGCAACACGGCTCCTTTCGCCACTCCTCATATTGTGGAGGATCCAAGCTCCTCTCCCCTGAGATGTTCACCTCCTACCAACGTCCCCAGGCACAAACAACCTCACCCTAGGGATACTGCAGGGATCCTTTAGGGGCAATAATTCCAAGGTTGGAGACAGCGGCAGTTTCACCAAGCCCTCCGCCACCACCATCAAACCCTGGCTTGCCAACCATTCCTCCTGACCACGTACCTGTCAGGGGTCGACTACAAGGGTTCTTACGCGCCTGATGGAACATCACCTCCAACCAGTTGGGTATTGGATATTATCCAACATGGTTACTGTCTGGAGCTCACTTCCACTCCTCCCAACATTCCACCTCGCAAACAAACTCTCATAAGAACATCAACAGTTGCTCGGGGAGGAAATTCAGGCACTCGTCAAAAACAGAGGCCAGAGAACCAGTGTCAATACACCAGCAAGGCACAGGAGTCTTTTCACTCTACTTTCCATCTTGGATCTCAGACCCCTAAATGAGTATATTCTCTGAGCATTTTTACATGGCCAGTCTTCAAGATGTGATTCAGTTACTGCAACAAGGCGACTTCAGGCTGCACTAGACCTGAAGGACGCCTATTTCCACATTCCTATTCACCCGGCACATCGCTGATACCTCAGGTTCGTACTAAACAGACAACACTTCGAATTTAAAGTGCTCCTCTTATGGGTCACAACCCAGGGTTTTCACCAAATGTCTTGCAGTATTAGCCGCTCATCTGTGCAGGCAAATAATACACTTTTTTCCATGTTTAGACGACTGGCTCATCAAAAGCTCAATTCATCAAAAGTGCTACCAACACACTCAGGCCACCATAAACCTACTTCACCAGCTAGGCTTTACCGTCAGTGCAGTCAAATCCCTCCTTCAACCTCTTCAAATTCAACCCTACCTGAGAGCCTACCTCGACTCAAAACGGGGGTAGGTTACCCGAATGCCACCCGGAATCAATCCTTACAGACGCCCATTCCCCAGTTCTAGCCTCATCAGCAGATAACAGTGAGGACAGTCATGCGTCTCCTCAGTATGATGGCTTCATGCATAGCCTTAGTACCACATGCCAGACTCAACATGCATCCGCTGCAAGAGTGCTTAGCGCACCAATGGACTCAAGTGAAGGATCAATGGAAATATCTAGTTGGTTGGCCTTCAAGCTTGCCTCTCTCTGCAGTGTTGGAACACCAACAATCTCCTAAAAAGACAGCCTTTCCTAGACCCAGTTCCACAGAGAACCATAACAACGGGCACCTCCCTCACAGGTTAGGGAGCACATTCACAAGATCTGACTGTCCAAGGACACTCAGCCAAACATATCTCCATATTAATCACCTGGAGTTGCTAGCCGGTTATCTAGCGCTCATAGCCTTCCTTCCCCTCCTGATTGGCAAGGTAGTCCTGATCAAAACAGACAACATGACTGTCATGTATTAGCTGGAAAGCAGGGGGGCACCTGGTCCCCTCAGCTTTCTTGTCTACCCCAGACCACCTGGAGGTAGGCTCTCTGATACAGCATTCACCTGTTAGCGGAGTAACTCCGGGAGTGGGCAACAACTTTGCAGATCTCATCAGCTAGAGGCACCAGCAAGTCCACGAGTGGGAATTCACCCAGTAAGTCCTCCTCCTATACTTCTGGCTTTGGGGTCACCGAGACATAGCTCTTTTCGCCACAGCAGAAAATGCCAAATGCCTAAACTTTGCCTCCAGGTTCCCACACCAACAGTCCAGGGGCAACACACTATGGATGAGTTGGTCCAGGATATTTGTTTATGCTTTTCCACCTCTCCCACTGCTTCAAATTGTGGTTCGCTAACTTTAGCTGACATCTCTCCCCCCATCCTAGTGGCTTCCACATGGGCACGAAAACCATGGTTCACCACACTCCTAGAACTCTCAGTAGTTCCCCACAAGGTACTGCTGAGCAGGCAGGACTTTTAACGCTAAGCCATTTAGAAATCAGACCCCTGGGCCCTCAACCTTGCGATCTGACTCCTGAAGTCCTAGAGCTTGGTTATTTAAATCTGCCACAACCTTGTATGGACAATCTCAAAGAAGCTCACTGTACCCGCTAATTGTGCTTGTTATGCTGCAAAGTGGAAAAGATTTGTTCACTACTCTCATTCCAAACACATTGATCCTGTAGGAGCTAAGGTTCAAGACATTGCCTGTTACTTATTTCATTTACTTATCTCCAGTCTAGCTTTTACATCTTTAAGGCTATACCTAGCGGCAGTATCCGCATATCTACAAAACAGACACCACACTTCTCTATTCAGGATTCCGTCATAATAGCCTTCCTAGAAGGTTTTAAGAGAGTCATTCCTCCTAGGGTGGCACCATCTCCCACTTGGAATCTCAATATTGTATTAACTAAATTATTGAGCCCTTCATTCAAGCCCCCACTCCTGCCCTCTCCATTTTGCATCCTGGAAGGTAACATTCCTAGTTGCTGTCACTTCACTCGGACGCGTCAGTGAGCTTCAAGCATTAACTTTAGAGGAACTCTTCTATCAACTGCATAAAGATAGGGTGGTACTGCGTACCAATCCTATATTTCTTCCAAAGGTGGTGTCTCAACTCCACCTTAATCAATATATCGAATTGCCAGTATTTTTTCCCCAACCTGCCTCATTTGCGGAAAGGGCTTTACACACCTTAGATGTAAAATGTGCCCTCATGTATTATATTGATAGAACCAAATCATTTAGAAAAACACAACCACTCTTTGTTGCCTTTTCAAAATCCCAGAAAGGAAGAGCCATTTCTAAATCAGGCATTACACTTTGGATTGTCAAATGCATCCAAACATGCTATGCTAGAGCAAAAAGAACTTTCCCTACCCCTCCTAGATCTCACCCCACTTGTAAAAACCGAGCTTGAATGGCCTTCCTAGGAAATATACCTATTGCCAACATATGTAAAGCAGCTACATGGTCTACACTGTATAAATGTACAAAACCTTACTGTGTAGATGTATTGGCCAGTCAACAAGCCAATGTGGGTCAAGCAGTTCTATGTACATTACTTCAAACAACTGCAACCCCCACAAGTTAGCCACCGCTTATGGAGGAGGACTGCTTTACAGTCTGTGCTAATCATGTGTATCTACATCCACACATGCCTCAAACAGAAAATGTTACTTACCCAGTCATCTGTTTGTGGCATGTAGTTCTGTAGATTCACATGCACCCAACCTCCTCCACGGACACCTGTTTGTTGCAGTTACTTTTATAGGTTATGGCAAATTCCTTTAGAATGGGCATCTCACTGTACACGCTATACTTCACATTGTATCCTCACCCGTCTTGCGGGAAAGCAATCTTATAATGGAGTCGATGACCATGTGCATTACCAGCAAGAGGAGTCGCTATACCTTGTGACTCGAAATACTTTCTTCACAGAAAAGCAACAAGCCCAACACTAGATGGCAGGGATATGCTAAGCATGTGAATCTACAGCACTACATGCCACGAACAGATGCTTAATGGTTAAGTAACATTTTCCTTCTGGTGGATATTTTCTCTAACTACAAATTCTTCACTGCCCTCCCATTCCTTGTTCTGTGGTGTGGCTTATTTTTAACATCTAAAAAGATCCCAAGTTATAAATCTGCACACTGGTACCTCGAATTGTTCAGGCTCTGTGTCGGAGAGCATGAAGAGAGAAGCAAGAAACTGATGTCAGTGTGCAGGGGCGGCGCTTCCATGCGGGTCCGTCACTTTCAAGGTGTTATGGAGTCAATGCAGAGCTGCATGGCACCACCTAGCTAGCGGCTTATGGGAGCATTGCTGGTGAAAGTTTTTCATATCCAGTCTGACACCTTGGAAGTATTATCAGGTGAGGAATCTGCAGTTAGATAGAATATCCACTAGAAAAGGCATTGCCAATGTAAGTAACTTATTCTAGTCAACCGTGCTCTGCATCAGAGAGCATTAAAAAAAAGAAAGCAAAAATTGGCACTGTAAGAGAAAACTGGTATTAGCATGCAGGAGTGGCACTTACATGAAGCTCCATGTTGTCTTGTCCAAATGCAGGACAGAGTAGCTGTTGCACCGCCTGCCGGCAAGCAGGTACCATTGTAAGTGTTTCTTGCCCCAGTCTGGCGCCTGGGAGATTCACAAGACAAGGAATGTGTGGTGAGAATATCCACTGAAAATGGAGTTGTCAAAGATAAGTACCATATTATGTACACACAACCCACTCTTAATCTCTACACCCTACACCAACAGGGTAGTTCGACTGCTGCACCTCTACTGTTCAACAATCGTAAAAGAATTGTGAGTGAGGTACACTGGGGGGATATATGCTGTACGCTGCATTCTGGCATTGCCTTGTTTTACTGCAAAGTAACCTTGGCGCAATTCTGTACTCAGCTGCAAGTTGCTCTGTTCTCCCACAGTGATGGAAGGAGCTTGGTAAAAAAAAGAGTAGGAGTTGCTACAAAGATGAACACTTTTCTACTTGGTTCCTTGAGTGCGCCAGGACTTTAGATTATGGGACTACCATAGATTGCTGAATGTTCCCCAGCACGATATCAGAGTTGAATAAGGTAATTCCCTTTAACTAGGCTT
Organism: Calotriton arnoldi; assembly: GCA_963921515.1. Taxonomy (NCBI): domain Eukaryota; kingdom Metazoa; phylum Chordata; class Amphibia; order Caudata; family Salamandridae; genus Calotriton; species Calotriton arnoldi. Next base: position 2,000,464 of record CAWUFW010002283.1, on the reverse strand, counting down.
TAAAAGCAATAGATCCTATATGAGCAATGATTTCTCTAGGGCAATCCCTTGCCAGGCATAGTAACTGGGGGAGTCATGGAGAGCAAACGTGATTTTTGCAGCAAATATTAGCCTTTAAATGTTCTGCTTTTATTCTTTTTAGTGTTTATTTTAACATCTTCTTTTGGTAGGGATTTTGTCTTCCAAAAGAACTAATGGAGGAGGAAGCAGGAAATGGGGCAACTGAGTTTCATGACTATGAAGGAGGTGGAATTGGAGAAGGAGAAGGCAAGAAAGATGTGAGCGACAAAATTGAAAATGAAGAACAGGTATGCATCTTTTTTCCGTATTCCTTAAGTAAACATTTTGTAGTAGCCCACTTAGTATATACAGATGCATGTATATTATATTGTGATGTATTTTTTTGACATGTGTTTTACTTAACTTCTGATGTTGCGCTCAAGCCCTTGGTGGTACATGTAAGTGCTATTCTTTTTGTAGTGTAAATACCAAATTATAACTTAAGGAATTTGGTGGAAGAGGTGAGTACAATAGTTCAGAAAGTGAGTAGACTTGGAGGTTCAAAGTTTATCTTTATTTACACCATTTTTGTATTTGTTTTTTGAGACATAGTAATCAAATAAGATTTAGCATATAGTGTTCCTCTCTGCCCCATTCTCCTGGTAACCTTGACGGTTATTTAAAGATACCATGCATTACCCCACTTGTCTTCACAGCATAGAGTAGCTTCTCAGTAGCAATAAGTTGCATCTCTTCTTGTCAGGTTATGTATATGCTATCCACAGCATTTTTGTGTAACTCTATGCTCCTTAACCGTGGCATGTTGTAGAATGCTGTAATGCCCTTTTTAAAAAACAATATTATTGCATTGCAACCTTGGCAAACTTAGATAAATCAGAAGTTAATTCCAGAGGTATGGAGGGGAAAAAGTGCAAATGATGTCCCACCAACCATGGGTTTTGTGATGCACATTTCACCATTGAGCAGCTCTTGAGTTTTCTAAATTGCAAAAGTCATGTCAATCAGTATCACAGTCCGTGATGAGAACAATTACTTTTTCACTGTTTGCAGTCTGTCTCTATCTTTCCAATAGAAATGTGCAATTCATGGCAATCAAATCTGACCTGGAATGTGCTGTTCCATCTGTAACTTCTAGACGTCCAGCTAGCTCTCAAAGCATTCTTTAAGGACGTCAAAACAAGGTAGCCCTGATAAGAACAGAGAATATGACCGCCGTGTACTGCCTACACAAACAGATTTGCACACATTCTGTGCAGATTCCAACACTGACGCATCAGATTTGGCACTGACAGATAAACCATCAGATACACCTCCTAGCAGAATACCTCCCAGGAGTGGACAACGACTTTGCAGACCTGCTCAACAGGATGCTTCAGCAAGTCCACAAGTGAAAAATCCACCACAAGTCCTACTCCCATTGTTTGGGTGTCCCATAGATAGACATTTTTGTCACTCATGAAAACTCAAATTGCCACAACTTCGCCTCTAGGTTCCCACACCCATTTCATGGCCAATGATCTATTGATGAACTAGTCAACGATTTTGCCTATGCTTTTCCTCCTCTCGTATGTATTCAGGAAGCTTTGGCAAATATCCTTCACTCTCATACTGGTGGATCCTGCTTGGGCCAGGCAACACTGTTTCTTATTGTTCGTAGAGCTGTCTTGTTACTCCCCATAGAAAGTACCCAACAGGCTGGACCTTCTCACACACAACCAAGGCAGAGGCAGACACCCGGACCCCAGGCAGCTCAACCTAGCAATCTGGCTGCAGAAGTCCTAGAATTGGTTACCTCAATTTACCTCCGGAATGCATGGACACCCTAAAGAAAGTCCACACACCCACTATGCAACCCTGCTATGCCGCCAAGTGGCAAACGTTTGTCTGCTATTGCATCCCAAAGCACCCTAGACTCCATTAATCATACGGTCATGAATATTATATACATCCTCCTTCATTTACAAAAATCTGAAAGAGACACGTTAGTGAAAGATTCCTTACCTTAGAATATCCCCAGGCGTCAGGCTGGATCCGGAAAGTTTTTGCGTAGCAGTACCCTTGCGCGTCGGTAGGCGGCGTCGTGCGGCTCCGCGTCCATCGTCGGCATCGTGATCGCCGGGATGACGTCGCGGGCAGTACTTAGACGCCGCCCCTGCGCGCTGACGTCAGTTCTTCTTTTTCCGCGCCAGTAAGCGCAGATCCGGGAAGAGCAGTGCCCTAGTCACTTTTTGACTACTTTTTTGTGAATTTTTCACTGTTTTCTTCTACGAGTCTTCACGACTCCTAAGGTGTCGTAGGGATGTCCGGCTTTAAGCCCTGCGAGGTCTGTGCCCGCATGATGTCCATCACGGACCCTCATCTCGAGTGTCTCTTCTGTCTCGGCCGAGACCACGACACGAAGTCGTGCCCTGACTGCCGGAAACTTCATCCGAAGGCTTTGCGAGAGCGGTCTCGAAAGCTGCTCGAGGTCCGGCAGTCGGCTCCGCGCCGCACCAAGCCCCGGTCACGGGAGAGGTCGAGGGGCCGGTCGCGGAGCCCCCATCGTTCGTCGGAATCCAAGTCTTCGCGCTCCTCCGGTAAGTCGGAAGCACAAGAAGTCTAAGCAGCGTCATCGCTCTAAGACTTCGCCTCGCCGGTCGCGCGACTCGGCTGAGGCCCCTGTCGGCACCGGCCCCGCCCCCGGACGTGCCTGTCGAGTCACCCCCGCATTACCCGTCCTTACCGGGTTCGGGGGCGACTCCGGCCCAAGTACAGGAGTTCCTGTCGGCCATGGCCCGCCTCTTCGGGCCTCAAGGTCCCTCCGGTGCGCCTTCGGGCCCCGCGGGCCCTGATGGGGTTGCTCCGGCGTCGCCGTCGACTCCGGTCCCGGCGTCGCCTGTCCCACCGGCCTTCATCCCGGCCTCGATCCCGGCTCCGGTGGTGCCGCAACCCCCATCGACGCCGGTTGACCTAACCACGCCTCCGCCGCCGTCCCCGGTGCCGTTCCTGACGCCGTCCGGGGCTCCGGACGGCGTCGTTCCCCGGTTCTCTCCGGCTCCGGACCTGGAGCCGGACCGGCGTCGCCCGACGCCGGTTCCGGCGCCGATGAGACCTTGGGTCCCTAATGTCCCTCCTCCTCCATATTATGAACCTGAGGAGGACCAGGAGAGCTGGGAGGGGTCTGAGGACCCTCTCACACAACAGTGCGAGTTTGACCCGGACTGGGTTGAGGAACTTGGGGATGCCAGTGGTCTGGACACCTCCCCTGACTCTGGCATGCGGTCTCCTCCCGTGGCTACGGAGGAGGGGGCTAATTTTGCAACGGTGTTGCGTAGAGCTGCTGGAGCCTTGAATCTCCAGTTGCCTACTGTGGCCGTCAGGACTAACCTCCTGACAGAAGTGCTTCAGCCGGCGGCCTCCTCTTCGGAGACTGTGCTGCCGTTCAATGATGCACTCACTGACGTTCTTTTGGGTGCCTGGTCCAAGCCCACCACAGGGGCTCCTGTGGATAGGAACGTGGCCCGACGCCATCGACCTGCTCCGGGCGACCCCCTGTTTCTCTCCCAACACCCCACCCCTGAGAGCTTGGTTGTCCAAGCCTCTGCCTCCCAAACCGCCTTCCCTACCGCCCCTCCGGATAGGGAATCCAAGCGCCTGGACCACTTTGGGAAGAAGGCTTTCTCTTCCTCCAGTGCTGGCTTGCGGTCCGTGAACACCGCTTGCCTCTTGGGCCGATATACCCACTCCCTGTGGGATTTGGTGGCGACTGTTTTGCCGCAGTGTTCTGAGGAGGTCCAGACACTGCTTACCCGCGCCATTGCGGAAGGGCGAGATGCGGCTAAATACACCATACGTTGTGGCCTTGATACCGCCGACTCGCTGGGCAGATCGCTTGCAACGACGGTGGCGTTGCGTCGCCACGCCTGGCTGAGGACCACTGGTTTTTCGGGTTATGTCCAGAATACACTCATGGACATGCCCTTTGATGGAGTCGGTCTTTTTGGTTCAAAAGCAGACCATGCGCTGGAGCGTTTCAAGGACTCGCGGGCTACTGCCAAGTCCCTGGGCCTTGCTGTTGTGCGCCCTCCGCTCTCATCTGCTTTTCGTCCCTTTCGTGGCCACGGAAGGGGCGCCCAGTCACGTCAGCAGCCCGGCCAACGGCCCGCGCAGCAAGCGCCTTCGCGTGGCCGAGGACGTGGATACCGCCGTGGCGGTTCGGGCAACCAGCGTGCGGGTCAGGCCACCACCTCCAACCCGTCCGCGGCCTCCAAGCCCTCCTAGTCCCTCCTTTCAGGTGCACGGCACGCCAGTAGGGGGCAGGGTCCGCGATCACCTTCACCACTGGCGTCCCATCACCTCGGACAGGTGGGTCTTGGACATTGTCCGAAGGGGCTACTCCCTCCCCTTCGAGACCACCCCCAGCCATGCCACCTCAATTCCACCGCATGTCAGGGGATCACTTGGTGCTTCTGCAGAAGGAAGTCACGGCCCTCTTGGCCAAGAGGGCCATCGAGCATGTTCCGACCCCAGAAGTAGGACGTGGTTGCTACTCCCACTACTTTCTGGTGCCCAAAAAGGACAAGGAGGACATGCGTCCTATCTTGGACCTCCGGAACGTCAATCGCTTCCTCCGGAAGGAGAAGTTCAAGATGCTCACCCTAGCTCAGGTCTTGACTGCCCTCGACCATGGAGACTGGTTGGTAGCGTTGGACTTGCAGGACGCTTATTTCCACATCCCCGTCCTGCCGGCCCACCGGCGTTACCTACGGTTCACGGTAGGCCTCGAGCATTTTCAGTTCACCGTGCTCCCCTTTGGCCTTACCAGTGCCCCTCGGGTGTTCACGAAAGTGATGGCGGTGGTCGCAGCTCATCTGCGCCGAGCTGGGGTTTCAGTCTTCCCCTACCTCTACGACTGGCTGCTGAAGGCGGGCTCGTCCCAGGCAGTCGTCTCCCACCTCCAGACTACGGCCGAACTCCTGCACTCGCTGGGGTTCTCCATCAATGTGCCGAAGTCGCATCTGATTCTTTCTCCACAGCTCCTTTTCATCAGAGCAGTTCTGGACACGACGCAGTTTCGGGCCTATCCTCCCGAACGGCGAGTCCGGGATATTCAGGCTATGATTCCGATCTTTCAGCCTTTATCCTGGGTTTTGGTACGGATGACCCTGAGGCTGCTGGGCCTCATGGCCTCCTGCATCCTGCTGGTCAATCATGCCAGATGGCATATGCGGGCTCTGCAGTGGGACCTGAAGTTCCAGTGGGCGCAGCACCAGGGCAACCTGTCCGATCACGTCCAGATCTCGGAGGGGACTGCAAAACAGTTGCAGTGGTGGCTCACGGGCCGGCATTGGGTCATGGGCAGATCCCTCTCCCTTCCCCAGCCAGAGCACACAGTTGTGACGGACGCGTCCCTTCTGGGATGGGGCGGTCACATGGGAGAGGCGGAGATCAGAGGCCTCTGGTCTCCGGCGGAGTCCCGGCTCCATATCAACCTTCTGGAGCTCCGGGCGATCCGACTTGCACTCAAGGCATTCCTTCCCTCTGTCAAAGGGAAGGTTGTGCAGGTGTTCACAGACAACACCACCGCCATGTGGTACTGCAACAAACAGGGCGGGGTGGGGTCGTGGACCCTCTGTCAGGAGGCTCTGCGCCTCTGGACATGGCTGGAACATCAGGGCATGTTCCTGATGGTTCAACACCTGGCAGGTTCCTTGAACGCCAGGGCGGACGAACTCAGCCGCAGGTGCATGATGGATCACGAATGGCGTCTTCACTCGGAAGTGGCACAAGGACTCTTTCTACAATGGGGAGAGCCTTGGTTAGATCTATTCGCCACCGAAGAGAACGCGCAATGTCATCAGTTCTGCGCGTTGGAATTTCCAAGGCGGCACTCGCTCGGCGACGCTTTTCGTCGCGAGTGGAGTTGCGGTCTGTTGTACGCCTTTCCGCCTATACCACTTCTACCCAGAGTGTTGAAGAAGATTCGGCACGACCGGGCCCAAGTCATCCTTGTGGCTCCGGACTGGGCTCGAAGAGTTTGGTATCCCGAGCTACTCAGTATGAGCGTAGATCCCCCGATCCGTCTGCCTCTTCGGGAGGATCTTCTGTCGCAGCAGCAGGGGACGGTCCTCCACCCGAACCTGTCCAGCCTCCACCTGCTTGCGTGGAGATTGAGCGGCGGCAGTTGATTCCTTTCGACTTGCCTCCCGAAGTTTGTGATGTGATTCTGGCAGCCAGGCGTCCCTCCACTAAGGTGGTATACGCCTGCAGGTGGAACAAATTTGTGGCATGGTGCACAGCAAAGGCTGTGAACCCCCTTTCTGCCCCTCTTTCCGAGGTCCTTCTGTTCCTTCTTTCTCTGGCCCAACAGGGTTCTGCCCTGGGTACCATCAAGGGTTATTTCTGTGCTATCTCGGCCTTCCTCAGGCTCCCTGATCAGCCCTCCCTTTTCAAGTCCCCTGTTGTTAACAGGTTCTTAAAAGGCATTACACACCTCTTCCCTCCTGTTCCGTTTGTGATGCCTCAGTGGGACTTGAACTTGGTTCTTACCTTTTTAATGTGCGCTCCCTTTTAGCCTCTACATAACTGTCCTCTTCGTCTTCTCACTCTGAAGACAGCCTTTCTGGTGGCCATCACCTCCGCTCGGCGGGTGAGTGAGCTCCAGGCTCTGTCATGCAAACCTCCCTTTCTGTCTGTCCATCCAGACAAGGTTGTTCTTAGGACGCGTCCGTCCTTCTTGCCAAAGGTGGTTACTGCCTTCCACATTGGGCAGACCATCACTTTGCCTACCTTCTTTCCGCCTCCGCATCCTTCCAGAGAGGAAGAGAGGCTCCACCGTCTGGACCCAAAACGTGCGCTCTCCTTCTATATCGATCGCACCAAACACTTCCGGGTGGATGACCAGCTCTTTGTTGGCTACGTGGGCGCCAAAAAAGGTTGGGCGGTGCACAAACGAACCATCTCCCGCTGGGTTACCTTGTGCATCAAGGCCTGCTATTCTTTGGCTAAGAAGGAACCTCCTGTTGGGCTGCGTGCCCATTCCACCAGGGCAACGGCTGCTACCACGGCTTTGGGCCGCGGTGTTCCGCTGCAGGTTATCTGTCAGGCAGCTACGTGGGCCTCGCTGCACACGTTTACAAAGCATTACTGCCTTGACAGTCCGGTCCGGAGGGACGGCTTCTTTGGCGTTCTGTCCTCCAGGACTTCCTTGTCTGATCTTTGTTCGCAGACCCACCACCGGGGTTGGTATTGCTGGGGTATCTATTCTAAGGTAAGGAATCTGTCACTAACGTGTCTCTTTCAGATGCACAAGTTACTAACTTGTGTAACGATATATCTGTAAGAGACAGTAGTTAGTGACAGATTCCTTACCGCCCACCCATCCTCCCCGTTCTGCGAACTGATTTCTAGGGTTAAGGACATCCCTTTCAGGGCCCTAGTATTTTTCAGACACCTATGTCAGCTTCTTGCATGGCTCTGCGTTCCTGGCGCGGAAAGTCGTGTACAGAACTGACGTCAGCGCGCAGAGGCGGCGTCTAAGTACTGCCCGCGGCGTCATCCCGGCGATCACGACGCCGACGACGGACGCGGAGCCGCATGACGCCGCCTACCGACGCGCAAGGGTACTGCTACGCAAAAACTTTCCGGATCCAGCCTGACACCTGGGGATATTCTAAGGTAAGGAATCTGTCACTAACTACTGTCTCTTACAAATATATCGTTACACAAGTTAGTAACTTGTGCATCAGGGCTAGTCTACACTTCTGTAAACCTGTGTGCGTGATATATATACACATATATATATATATATATTCGTTTACGCGGTCCCCACCAAGGCCGCCGAACTCGCGATGGGTGCATCCATAGGGCGGGGGTAGGGACCCGCCAGTTACACAACTACTACAAGGGCGGTTGGAGCACTCACGGGGTAAAGTAATCAGCTTTAATGGCCGCATACGCGTTTCAGCTTTATGCCTTCTTCAGTGCGGTAAAGAAAATGTCAGATACACACAGTGCTGAATTCTTTTAAATAATCCAGTTTCGTAATTGGTTGATTTCTGGCCAATCAGAGGGTAGCAGTCGCTTCCGGCATGACGATGACGTGTCGGCATCCTCACTTCATTGCAAATCAATAACAGACCTCAATGTCCAAATAACTTTCACATTTGATGTTCCCCCATTGGATGCCGGCTCCCATCGTTCACACCAGTCCTCCTGATGGTAAGTTCCTGTGTGTATCGTACCCCTCATCTACCGCTGGTTTGAATACAATTTCTCCGTGGGCGTCAGTCAAATGGCCGGTGTCCCTGGATTTGGATAATCCATGACCTCCATTGGTCAACGGGGTTTGTCAGCGGCGGTTCGGACATGCCAAAATGAATTTGTTTACGCGGTCCCCACCAAGGCCGCCGAACTCGCGATGGGTGCATCCATAGGGCGGGGGTAGGACCCGCCAGTTACACAACAACTACTATATATATTTAGGACCTATTTTCCATAGAAAAAGCGCTTTTTCTTTTGCCAATATCTTTGGCGCCGTTTGACAAATCTTCACGAAATTTTCAAAACTAATGGGGCGCTCCGGTCAGCTCCTGTATTGAAAGTTTCGGGATGATTCGTCAAGCGGGGACCGAAAAAAAAGGGGGGGTCCCAAAACACGTTTTCTCCATGTTAATTTCCATTGGAAACTTTAGACAAAGCTACAGCCCAAACTGCTGAACGGAATTACACCAAATTTGGCAAAAAGATAGCTCTTGGTTCAGAAAGCGTACTTTATTTTAAATGGTGTAAATCCGTTCAGTAGTTCCTGAGAAAATAAAAATATCTATCTGGTGGCCAACGAGGATTCACGAACCCTCCCAGCACGAGCTTCATTTTGATTGGCTGTCAACACTGCAAATCAAGAAGTGTTGGCAGGCATCTTGTGACTCAGTAAAACCGAGTCACAAGAAAACTGTAAAAAAAGATTAAAAAAACAAGAAAAGGGGGCAGGGTAGAAACACCCTGACCCCCTAGGCCTGCTCAGGGGGTCCCAGCGGGAACCCCATGGCCCAAAAAAAGCATTTAAAAAAAAAAAAAAAAAAAGAATCGGCAGAATTCACGCTGAGTGCGCAAATCCCGCTGAAAAATGTAAAAAAACGAAGCGCGGTCTCCCGCCCTTTGTTTTCATCAGCCCCTAGGTGGGCCAGGTCCCGGGGGCAATCAAAAAATATAGTGCGGGGGCCCACATGGGCCCCCGCAGCCTCGGGGACCGCTACCTCCCCGGGGCCATGTTTATTACATGCGGGGGCACGCAGCCCCGGAAACCACCACCTCCCCGGGGCTTTTAAAAAAAAATTAAAGGCGTGGGGGGGGCTCCTGCCCCCCCACGCTGCCCCGGGGACCGCCACCTCCCCAGGCATTGCTATTATGTGTGGGGGGGCCTCGCGGGCCTCCCCGGGAACCGCCACCTCCCTGGGGCTTCAATCATTAAAAAATACCCCCCCAACACTGCCCCAGGGACCACCACCTCCCGGGGCTATTTTCACAAAGGGAGGGGGGCCGCGTGCCCCCTCCTTGAGCCCTCTATGGCCCTGGAGACCGCCACCCTCCAGGGCTGGCTCCACAATGTCCCGGGGTGCAAATTTCTGTATCCCTCTTGCCTCTGTCTGCACCCCTGTTCCCTCTGTCTGCACCCCTGTTCCCTCTGTCTGCACCCCTGTTCCCTCTTTCTGCACCCCTGTTCCCTCTTTCTGCACCCCTGTTCCCTCTTTCTGCACCCCTGTTCCTTCTTTCTGCACCCCTGTTCCCTCTTTCTGCACCTCTGTTGCTTCTTTCTGCACCTCTGTTGCTTCTTTCTGCACTTCTGTTGCTTCTTTCTGCACTTCTCTTGCCTCTTTCTGGATCCCTCTTGCCTCTTTCTGGATCCCTCTTGCCTCTTTCTGGATCCCTCTTGCCTCTTTCTGGATCCCTCTTGCCTCTTTCTGGATCCCTCTTGCCTCTTTCTGTACCCTTTCTTGCCTCTTTCTGTACCCCTCCTGCCTCATTCTGCAGTTCTCTTGCCTCTTTCTGTACCTCTTTTGCTTCGTTCTGCATTTCACTTGCCTCTTTTTGTACCCCTCTTGCCTCTTTCTGCACCTCTGTTGGTTCTTTCTGCACTGCTCTTGCCTCTTTCTGCATCCCTCTTGCCTCTTTCTGCATCCCTCTTGCCTCTTTCTGCATCCCTCTTGCTTCTTTCTGCACCCCTCTTGCCTCAGTCTACCCACCTGTTCCCTCTTTCTTCACCCCTTTTGCCTGTTTCTGCAGTTCTCTTGCCTCTTTCTGCAGTTCTCTTGCCTCCTTCTGCACCTCACTTGCATCTTTCTGCACCTCTGTTGGTTCTTTTGCACTGCTCTTGCTTCTTTCTGCACCTCTCTTACAAATTTCTGCACCTCTCTTGCCTTTGTCTGCAGTTCTCTTGCTTCCTTCTGCACCTCTGTTGCTTCTTTCTGCACTCGTCTTCCCTCTTTCTACACCTCTGTTGCTTCTTTCAACAATTCTTTTGCCTCTTTCTGCACTTCTCTTGCCTCTTTCTGCACCTCTCGCCTCTTTCTGCACCCCTCGCCTCTTTCTGCACCTCTCGCCTCTTTCTGCACCTCGACTCTTTCTGCACCTCTCGCCTCTTTCTGCACCTCTCGCCTCTTTCTGCACCTCTCGCCTCTTTCTGCACCTCTCGCCTCTTTCTGCACCTCTCTCGCCTCTTTCTGCACCCCTCTCGCCTCTTTCTGCACCCCTCTTCCCTCTTTGTGCACCCCTCTTCCCTCTTTGTGCAACTCTCTTCCCTCTTTCTGCACCACTCTTGCCTCTTTCAGCACCTCTGTTGCTTCTTTCTGCACTTCTCTTCTTTTTTTCTGCACCCCTCCTGCCTCTTTCTGTACCCCTCTTGCCTCTTTGTGCACCTCTCCTATCCCCTTTCTGCACCCCTCTTGCCTCTTTTTGCACCTCTGTTGGTTCTTTCTGCACTTCTCTTGCTTCTTTCTGCACCCCTCTTGCTTCTTTCTGCACTCCTCTTGCCTCTTTCTGCAACCTTCTTCCCTCTTTCTGCAACCTTCTTCCCTCTTTCTGCACCCCTCTTCCCTCTTTCTGCACCTCTCTTGCCTGTTTCTGCACCCCTCTTGCCTGTTTCTGCACCCCTCTTGCCTGTTTCTGCACCCCTCTTGCCTGTTTCTGCACCCCTCTTGCCTGTTTCTGCACCCCTCTTGCCTCCTTCTGCACCCCTCTTGCCTCCTTCTGCGCCCCTCTTGCCTCCTTCTGCGCCCCTCTTGCCTCCTTCTGCACCCTTGCACCTCTGTTGGTTCTTTCTGCACTGCTCTAGCTTCTTTCTGCACCTCTCTTACAAATTTCTGCACCCCTCTTGTCTCTTTCTGCACCCCTCTTGTCTCTTTCTGCACCCCTCTTGTCTCTTTCTGCACCCCTCTTGTCTCTTTCTGCACCCCTCTTGTCTCTTTCTACACCCCTCTTGTCTCTTTCTACACCCCTCTTGTCTCTTTCTACACCCCTCTTGTCTCTTTCTACACCCCTCTTTCCTCTTTTTGCACCTCTTTTGCCTGTTTCTGCAACTCTCTTGCTTCTTTCTGAACTTCCCTCCCCTCTTCCTGTACTCAAATGGGAAGTGCAAGCTGTCAAGTTTAAAGGTCTGCGTGCTGTCGTGACTGAGGTATATGTCTACTTGTATATGTATTCTTACGTGTGTTATGCATCTGAAGATTGCATCTTAAAAAGCGGGTAACTTCTCCTATAGGTGGTCAAATCTTCTCAGTTCTGCTCTGTCATTCGGTTGCACAGGCAGACATGTCTTATGTATATATGCGTTATAGAGCCCTTCAAATATACTATTGAATACCCATGTGCCCTGTATTGTGAGCAGAAAGAAATGCATACACCTTTTTTTACACAAAGTATGCTGTTTGAAACACAGGTATTCAAGTGTTTGTATGGTTAATTTACATTTAACATGTCACTAGGTAAAATCATAGACACGCATGCATACCTTCACAAACTTGGTCAGACTTAAAACAGTGATATGCTTAGGATTGCTGTTTTATATTTGTTTGGCCCAACATTCTGAGCAGTCGATTAATAGTGAACCTTCAAGAGAAAAGTGAGGTTTAAGACATCTTCGGAGAAGGATTAGTGATTAGGGTACTTTGTATGAGTCTGTTGTATGGTACAGTCAAAGTAGGCCTGTATCTGAAAGAGACACGTTAGTGACAGATTCCTTACCTTAGAATATCCCCAGGCGTCAGGCTGGATCCGGAAAGTTTTTGCGTAGCAGTACCCTTGCGCGTCGGTAGGCGGCGTCGTGCGGCTCCGCGTCCGTCGTCGGCGTCGTGATCGCCGGGATGACGTCGCGGGCAGTACTTAGGCGCCGCCCCTGCGCGCTGACGTCAGTTCTTCTTTTTCTGCGCCAGCAAACGCAGATCCGGGAAGAGCAGTGCCCTGGTCATTTTTTGACCATACTTTTTGGTGAATTTTTTCACTGTTTTTTACATCTTTCAAGGTGTCGTAGGGATGCCCGGCTTCAAGCGATGCGGCGCCTGTGCGCGGATGATGTCCGTCACCGACCCGCATTGGGAGTGTCTCTTCTGCCTCGGCCGAGGCCACGACACGGAGTCTTGTCCCGAATGCCAGGCCCTCAACCCGAAAGCTTTGCGAGAGCGGTCTCGAAAGCTCCTCGAGGCCCGGCATTCGGCTCCACGGAGGCCCCGGTCACGTGAGAGGTCCAGGGGTCGATCGCGGAGTCCACACCGGTCGTCGGCGTCGAAGTCTTCTTCGTCCGGTAAGTCGAAACACAAGAAGTCCAAGAAGCATCATCGCTCTAGGACTTCGCCTCGCCGGTCTCGCGACTCGGCTGAGGCCCCTCCCGGCACCGTCCCCGCGGCCCCGGACATGCCTGTGGAGTCGCCCCCACCATACCCGCCCTTCCCGGGTTCGGGGGCGGATCCGGCCAAAGTGCAGGAATTCCTGACGGCCATGGCCCGCCTCTTCGGGCCTTCAGGCCCCTCCGGTGCGCCTTCGGGCCCCGCGGGCCCTGATGGGGTTGCTCCGGCGTCGCCGACGGCTCCGGCCCCGGCGTCGCCCGTGCCTCCAGCCTCGGTCCCGGCTTCGGCCCCGGCCTCGATCCCGGCTCCACAACTCCCATCGACGCCGGTCGACCTAACGACGCCGGCGCCGATGTCTCCGGTGCCGTTCTCGACGCCGCCCTGGGCTCCGGGCGGCGTCGTCCCCCAGTTCCTTCCGGCTCCGGACATGGACCCGGAACGACGTCGCTCGACGCCGGCTCCGGCGCCGATGGGACCTTGGGTCCCAACTGTCCCTCCTCCTCCTTATTTTGAACCAGAGGAGGACCAGTTGGACTGGGAGGGGTCTGATGACCCTCTGACACGACACTGTCAGTATGATGAGGACTGGACAGAGAGTCTAGGGGAGGCCAGTGGTCTGGATACTTCCCCTGACACTGGCATGCTGTCTCCTCCCGTGGCTACGGAGGAGGGAGCCAATTTTGGTACGGTGTTGCGTAGGGCAGCTGGGGCCTTACGTCTCCAACTCCCTACTTTGACGGTCAAGCCTAACATCTTGACAGGTGCTTCAGCCGGCAGCCTCCTCTGCGGAGACTGTGCTGCCGTTTAACGACGCCCTCACTGACGTTCTTTTGGGCGCCTGGTCCAAGCCCAACACAGGGGCTCCTGTGGATCGGAACGTGTCACGACGCCATCGCCCAGCTCCGGGCGACCCCCTGTTTCTCTCTGTCCACCCCACTCCTGAGAGCTTGGTTGTCCAAGCCTCCGCTTCCCAAACCGCCTTCCCTACCGCTCCTCCGGATAGGGAATCCAAACGCCTGGATCAGTTTGGGAAGAAAGGTTTTTCTTCCTCCAGTGCTGGCTTGCGGTCCGTTAACACCGCTTGTCTTTTGGGCCGATATACCCACTCCCTGTGGGATTCGGTGGCGGATGTTTTGCCCCAGTGTCCTGAGGAGGTCCAGGCACTGCTTTCCCGCGCCATTGCGGAAGGAAGGGATGCGGCTAAATACACTATACGTTGTGGCCTTGACACCGCCGACTCGCTGGGCAGGTCTATTGCAACGACGGTGGCGCTCCGACGCCACGCCTGGCTGAGAACCACTGGTTTTTCAGGGGATGTCCAGAATACTCTCATGGACATGCCCTTTGATGGAGTCGGTCTTTTTGGGTCCAAAGCAGACCATGCGTTGGAGCGCTTTAAGGACTCACGGGCTACTTCCAAGTCCCTGGGCCTTTCTGCTACATGCCCTCCGCTGACTTCTGCTTTTCGCCCCTATCGTGGCCACGGTAGGGGCGCCCCTTCACGTCAGCAGCCCAGCCACCGGCCCGCGCAGCAGGCTTCTTCGCGTGGCCGAGGACGTGGATTCCGCCGTGGCGGATCGGGCAACCAGCGTGCGGGTCAGGCCACCACCTCCAACCCGTCCGCGGCCTCCAAGCCCTCCTAGTCCCTCCTTTCAGGTGCACGGCACACCAGTAGGGGGCAGGGTCCGCCATCACCTTCCCCACTGGCGCACCATCACCTCGGACAGGTGGGTCTTGGACATTGTCCGAAGGGGCTACTCCCTCCCCTTCGAGACCACCCCCCAGCCATGCCACCTCAATTCCACCGCATGTCAGGGGATCACTTGGTGCTTCTACAGAAGGAAGTCACGGCCCTCTTGACCAAGAGGGCCATCGAGCATGTTCCGACCCCAGAAGTAGGGCGTGGTTGCTACTCCCACTACTTTCTGGTGCCCAAAAAGGACAAGGAGGACATGCGTCCTATCTTGGACCTCCGGAACGTCAATCGCTTCCTCCGGAAGGAGAAGTTCAAGATGCTCACCCTAGCTCAGGTCTTGACTGCCCTCGACCCTGGAGACTGGTTGGTAGCGTTGGACTTGCAGGACACGTATTTCCACATCCCCGTCCTGCCGGCCCACCGGCGTTACCTTCGGTTCACGGTAGGCCCCGAGCATTTTCAGTTCACCGTGCTCCCCTTTGGCCTTACAAGTGCCCCTCGGGTGTTCACGAAAGTGATGGCGGTGGTCGCAGCTCATCTGCGCCGGGCAGGGGTTTCAGTCTTCCCCTACCTCGACGACTGGCTGCTGAAGGCGGGCTCGTCCCAGGCAGTCGTCTCCCACCTCCAGACTACGGCCGAACTCCTGCACTCGCTGGGGTTCTCCATCAATGTGCCGAAGTCGCATCTGATTCCTTCTCCACAGCTCCTTTTCATCGGAGCAGTTCTGGACACGACGCAGTTTCGGGCCTATCCTCCCGAACGGCGAGTCCGGGATATTCAGGCTATGATTCCGATCTTTCGGCCTTTATCCTGGGTTTCGGTACGGATGACCCTGAGGCTGCTCGGCCTCATGGCCTCCTGCATCCTGCTGGTCAATCATGCCAGATGGCATATGCGGGCTCTGCAGTGGGACCTGAAGTTCCAGTGGGCGCAGCACCAGGGCAACCTGTCCGATCACGTCCAGATCTCGGAGGGGACTGCAAGACAGTTGCAGTGGTGGCTCTCGAACCGGCAATGGGTCATGGGCAGATCCCTCTCCCTTCCCCAGCCAGAGCATACAGTTGTGACGGACGCGTCCCTTCTGGGATGGGGCGGTCACATGGGAGAGGCGGAGATCAGAGGCCTCTGGTCTCCGGCGGAGTCCCGGCTCCATATCAACCTTCTGGAGCTCCGGGCGATCCGACTTGCACTCAAGGCATTCCTTCCCTCTGTCAAAGGGAAGGTAGTGCAGGTGTTCACAGACAACACCACCGCCATGTGGTACTGCAACAAACAGGGCGGGTGGGGTCTTGGACCCTTTGTCAGGAGGCTCTGCGCCTCTGGACATGGCTGGAACATCAGGGCATGTTCCTGATGGTTCAACACCTGGCAGGTTCCCTGAACGCCAGGGCGGACGAACTCAGCCGCAGGTGCATGATGGATCACGAATGGCGTCTTCACTCGGAAGTGGCGCAAGGACTCTTTCTACAATGGGGAGAGCCTTGGTTAGATCTATTCGCCACCGAAGAGAACGCGCAATGTCATCAGTTCTGCGCGTTGGAATTTCCAAGGCGGCACTCGCTCGGCGACGCTTTTCGTCGTGAGTGGAGTTGCGGTCTGTTGTACGCCTTTCCGCCTATACCACTTCTACCCAGAGTGTTGAAGAAGATTCGGCACGACCGGGCCCAAGTCATTCTTGTGGCTCCGGACTGGGCTCGAAGAGTTTGGTATCCCGAGCTACTCAATATGAGCGTAGATCCCCCGATCCGTCTGCCTCTTCGGGAGGATCTTCTGTCGCAGCAGCAGGGGACGGTCCTCCACCCGAACCTGTCCAGTCTACACCTGCTTGCGTGGAGATTGAGCGGCGGCAGTTGATTCCTTTCGGCTTGCCTCCCGAAGTTTGTGATGTGATTCTGGCAGCCAGGCGTCCCTCCACTAAGGTGGTATACGCCTGCAGGTGGAACAAATTTGTGGCATGGTGCACAGCAAAGGCTGTGAATCCCCTTTCTGCCCCTCTTTCTGAGGTCCTTCTGTTCCTTCTCTCTCTGGCCCAACAGGGTTCTGCCCTGGGTACCATCAAGGGTTATCTTTGTGCTATCTCGGCCTTCCTCAGGCTCCCTGATCAGCCCTCCCTTTTCAAGTCCCCTGTTGTTAACAGGTTCTTAAAAGGCATTACTCACCTCTTCCCTCCTGTTCCGTTTGTGATGCCTCAGTGGGACTTGAACTTGGTTCTTACCTTTTTAATGTGCGCTCCCTTTGAGCCTCTGCATAACTGTCCTCTTCGTCTTCTGACTCTGAAGACAGCCTTTCTGGTGGCCATCACCTCCGCTCGGCGGGTGAGTGAGCTCCAGGCTCTTTCTTGCAAACCTCCCTTTCTGTCTGTTCATCCAGACAAGGTTGTTCTTCGGACGCGTCCGTCCTTCTTGCCAAAGGTGGTTACTGCTTTCCACATTGGGCAGACCATCACTTTGCCCACCTTCTTTCCGCCTCCGCATCCTTCCAGAGAGGAAGAGAGGCTCCACCGTCTGGACCCAAAACGTGCGCTCTCCTTCTATATCGACCGCACAAAACACTTCCGGGTGGATGACCAGCTCTTTGTTGGCTACGTGGGTGCCAAAAACGGTCGGGCGGTGCACAAGAGGACCATCTCCCGCTGGGTTACCTTGTGCATCAAGACCTGCTATTCTTTGGCTAAGAAGGAGCCTCCTGTTGGGCTGCGTGCCCATTCCACCAGGGCAACGGCTGCTACCACGGCCTTGGGCCGCGGTGTTCCGCTGCTGTTTATCTGTCAGGCAGCTACGTGGGCCTCGCTGCACACGTTTACAAAGCATTACTGCCTTGACAGTCAGGTCCGGAGGGACGGCTTCTTTGGCCGTTCTGTCCTCCAGGACTTCCTTGTCTGATCTTTGTTCGCAGACCCACCACCGGGGTTGGTATTGCTGGGGTATCTATTCTAAGGTAAGGAATCTGTCACTAACGTGTCTCTTTCAGATGCACAAGTTACTAACTTGTGTAACGATATATCTGTAAGAGACAGTAGTTAGTGACAGATTCCTTACCGCCCACCCATCCTCCCCGTTCTGCGAACTGATTTCTAGGGTTAAGGACATCCCTTTCAGGGCCCTAGTATTTTTCAGACACCTATGTCAGCTTCTTGCATGGCTCTGCGTTCCTGGCGCGGAAAGTCGTGTACAGAACTGACGTCAGCGCGCAGGGGCGGCGCCTAAGTACTGCCCGCGACGTCATCCCGGCGATCACGACGCCGACGACGGACGCGGAGCCGCACGACGCCGCCTACCGACGCGCAAGGGTACTGCTACGCAAAAACTTTCCGGATCCAGCCTGACGCCTGGGGATATTCTAAGGTAAGGAATCTGTCACTAACTACTGTCTCTTACAGATATATCGTTACACAAGTTAGTAACTTGTGCTTCTGCACCTCTGTTGGTTCTTTCTGCACATCTCTTGCTTCTTTCTGCACCTTTCTTCCTCTTTCTGCACCTCTCTTGCCTCTTTCTGCACCTCTCTTGCCTCTTTCTGCACTTCTCTTGCTTCTTTCTGCGCCTTTCTTCCTCTTTCTGCAAATGTCGTACCTATGTAGGAATAGTTGGAAATTAGCATTTAAAAAACCTTAGAAATTCACTGAAAAAAGAGGTTTCAGGGATGTTATAGTTAGGGATTTGCATTTAAAAAACCTTAGAAATTCACTGAAAAAAGCCACAGGTTTCAGGGACGTTATAGTTAGTTGGACATTTTACTCGTATAAAACCAGGGAAATTCGGCGACCCCACCTTCCTCTCCCAACACCCCACCCCTGAGAGCTTGGTGGTCCAAGCCTCTACTTCCATGGGTGCATTCCCTAACACTCCACCAGATAGGGAATCCAAGAAGCTGGATCATCTTGGAAAGAAGATTTTTTCTTCCGCCAGCTTGGCACTGCGGTCGGTAAACACTGCATGTCTATTGGGCAGTTATTTTCACTCTGTGTGGGACACGGTTGCGTAAGTGCTGCCTCAGTGCCCGGAGGAGGCCCGGACACTACTCTCCCAGGCTGTCGCCGCCGGGAGAGACGCGGCCAAGTTTACCATCCGTTGTGGACTGTATACCGCCGACTCTCTAGGCAGGAAGATTTCCACGTCAGTAGCCCTTCGACGCTACGCCTGGATGAGATCGACTGGCTTTTCGGGGGATGTCCAGAATACTCTCATGGACATGCCTTTTGATGGCTGTCGCCTTTTTGGCGACAAAGCAGACAACGCTCTAGAGCGTTTCAAGGACTCACGGGCTATGGCCAAGTCCTTGGGCCTCTCCAGCCGCCCTGCACAGTCTGCTTTTCGCCCCTTTCGTGGCTACGGAAGGGGTGCCCCACTACGTCCCTCCCAGAGCCACAGGCCGGTGCAAGCTCCCCAACCTTCGCGCGGCCAGAGATGTGGGAATGACCGTCCTGGTTCAGGGGGCCAGCGGGCATGCCAGTCCAACAACTCCCCCTCTGCAGCAGCCTCCAAACCTTTCTAGTCCTACATTTCCGGCCCATCAAACGCCAGTGGTCGGCAGGATCCGCCATCACCTCCCCCACTGGCGCACCATCACGTCGGACAGGTGGGTTTCGCAGATAGTCCGAAGGGGCTACTCCCTTCCCTTCGAGACTACCCCTCCAGCCATGCCACCTCGGTACCATCATATGTCGGAGGATCATTTGGGCCTTCTCCAACAGGAAGTTACGGCTCTCTTGGCCAAGGGAGCCATCGAGCGCGTTCCTGCCCCAGAAGTAGGTTGTGGTTGTTACTCCCACTACTTTCTGGTACCCAAGAAGGACAAGGGCCTGCGTCCTATCTTGGATCTCAGGGACGTCAACCGTTTCCTCCGGAAGGAGAAATTCAAGATGTTGACGCTCGCTCAGGTCTTGTCTGCCCTCGACCCTGGAGACTGGTTGGTAGCGTTGGACTTGCAGGACGCTTACTTTCAAATCCCCGTCCTGCCGGCCCACCGGCGTTACCTGCGGTTCACGGTAGGCCACGAGCACTTTCAGTTTACTGTGCTCCCCTTTGGCCTTACCAGCGCCCCTCGGGTGTTCACAAAAGTGATGGCGGTAGTCGCACCTCATCTGCGCAGATCAGGGGTGCCAGTCTTCCCCTACCTCGACGACTGGCTGTTGAAGGCTGGCTCGCCCCAGGCAGTCGTCTCCCATCTCCAGACTACCGCCGACCTCCTGCATTCGCTGGGGTTCTCCATCAACGTGCCGAAGTCACACCTGATCCCTTCTCAGAAGCTCCTCTTCATCGGAGCGGTTCTGGACACTGCACAGTTTCGGGTTTATCCTCCCGAACAGCGAGTCCGGGATATTCGGGCTATGATTCCTATCTTTCAGCCTCTATCCCGGGTTTCGGTCAGGATCACTCTGAGGCTGCTGGGCCTCATGCATCCTGCTGGTCAATCATGGTGGCATATGCGGGCTCTGCAGTGGGACCTGAAGTTCCAGTGGGCGCAGCATCAGGGGAATCTGTCCGATTGCGTCCAGATCTCGGAGGGCACTGCACGTCAATTGCAGTAGTGGCTCATGAACCTGGATTGGGTCAACGGCAGATCCCTCTCCCTTCCCCAACCAGACCACACAGTGGTGACGGATGCATCACTTCTGGGATGTGGCGGCCACATGGGAGAGGCGGAGATCAGAGGCCTCTGGTCTCCGGCGGAGTCCGAGCTCCACATCAACCTTCTGGAGCTTCGGGCGATTCATCTTGCACTCAAGGCATTCCTTCCCTCTGTCCGGGGAAGAGTAGTGCAGGTGTTCACAGACAACACCCCCGCCATGTGGTAGTGCAACAAATAGGGCGAGGTGGGGTCGTGGACCCTATGTCAGGAGGCCCTCCTCCTCTGGACATGGCTGGAACATCAGGGCATATTCCTGGTGGTTCAACACCTGGCAGGTTCACTGAACGCCAGGGCGGACGAACTCAGCCGCAGTTGTATGATGGATCACGAATGGCGTCTTCACTCGGAGGTGGTGCAAGGTCTCTTTCGGCAGTGGGGAGAGCCTTGGTTAGATCTATTCGCTACCGAAGAGAACGCGCAATGTCAGCAATTCTGCGAGTTGGAATTTCCAAGGCGGCACTCGCTAGGCGGCGCCTTTCGTCGCGAGTGGAGTTGCGGTCTATTGTACGCCTTTCCGCCTATACCACTTCTGCCCACAGTGCTGCAGAAGATCAAGCGCGACCGGGCCCAAGTCAGTCTTGTGGCTCCGGATTGGGCACGAAGAGTCTGGTATCCCGAGCTGCTCAACATGGCCATCGATCCTCCGATAAGACTGCCTCTTCAGGAGGATCTTCTGTCGCAGTAGCAGAGGATGGTCCTCCACCCGAATCTGTCCAGCCTCCACCTCCTTGGGTGGAGATTGAGCGGAGGCAGTTGCCGTCATTTGACTTGCCTCCGGAAGTATGTGATGTAATCTTGGCAGCCAGGCGTCCCTCCACTAAGACGGTATACGCCTGCAGATGGAACAAATTCGTGGCATGGTGCACAGCAAAGGCTGTGGATTCCCTTTCTGCCCCTCTGTCTGAGGTTCTCTTGTTCCTCCTT
Organism: Calotriton arnoldi; assembly: GCA_963921515.1. Lineage (NCBI taxonomy): Eukaryota > Metazoa > Chordata > Amphibia > Caudata > Salamandridae > Calotriton > Calotriton arnoldi. Next base: position 1,979,374 of record CAWUFW010002283.1, on the reverse strand, counting down.
TCTTTGGCCCAGCAGGGCTCTGCTCTGGGCACTATCGAGGGCTATCTTTCGTCCATTTCTGCTTTTCTCAGGCTTCCTGATCAGCCTTCTCTCCATGTCCCCGGTTGTAGATCGTTTCTTAAAAGGCATAACTCATCTCTTTCCTCCTATTCCATTCGTTATGCCTCAGTGGGACTTGAATCTGGTCTTAACATATTTGATGTGCGCTCCCTTTAACCACTTCACAACTGTCCTTTAATACTTTTAACTCTTAAAACTGCTTTCCTGGTAGCCATCACATCTGCCAGAAGAGTGAGTGAGCTCCAGGCTCTTTCATCTAAACCTCCTTTTCTGGCTGTACAGCCGGACAAAGTTGTCGTACGAACTCGTCCATCCTTTCTTCCCAAGGTGGTCACTTCATTTCACATCGGGCAAACCATCACTTTGCCCACCTTCTTTCCGCCTCCGTATCCTTCTAAAGAGGAAGAGAGACTCCACCGTCTGGACCCAAAACGTGCGCTTTCCTTCTACCTGGATCGCACAAAACAGTTCTGGGTGGATGACCAACTCTTTGTTGGCTACGTAGGCGCCAAGAAAGGTCGGGCCGTACACAAGCAGACCATCTCTAGATGGATCGTTTTGTGTATTAAAGCCTGCTATTCTTTGGCTAAAAATGAGCCTCCAGTGGGGCTACGCGCCCATTCCACCAGGGCGATGGCAGCCACTACTGCTTTGGGACGAGGAGTTCCTCTGAATGACATCTGTCAGGCAGCTACGTGGGCATCGCTGCACACGTTCACCAAACACTACTGCCTGGACAGTCAAGTCCGGAGAGACGGCTTCTTTGGCCGTTCAGTTCTCCAGGACTTTCTGGTGTGAACTTGGTTCGCAGACCCACCTCCGGGGTTGGTATTGCTGGGGTATCTATTCTTGGTAAGGAATCTATAACTAACTGTTCCTTTCAGATGAACAAGTTACTTAAATTCGGTAACAATATATTTGTAAGAAACCTAGGTTAGTTATAGATTCCTTACCACCCCACCCATCCTCCCCGTTCTGCGGACTGATTTCTAGGGTTAAGGACATCCTTTCAGGGCCCTAGTTTTGTGCACCAGTGGTCAGTGTCTTGCATGGCTCTGCGTTTCTGGCGCGGAAAGTCGTGTACAGAACTGACGTCCGCGCGCGAGGGCGGCGTCTAAGTAGCTACCGCGTCGTCATCCCGGCAACCACGACGCCAACGACGAACCCGGAGCCGACCGACGCCACCTTTTGACGCGCAGAGGTAGTGCTGACGAAAAACTTTCCGGATCCAGTCTGACGCCAGGGGGTAATTCTAAGGTAAGGAATCTATAACTAACCTATGTTTCTTACAGATATATCGTTACCGAAGGTAAGTAACTTGTTCTTTAATAAAAGTCCAATCTAATGAGAGTCAGATTTGTATTAAATATATAGGAAATGTAGCTTTTACAAAGTTACCGTTACCCTGCCTGAAACTGCTGGAGGCTAATTTGCATTAGATCTGCGGCAACTGCCCAGCCTGTCCTTGGCCAGAATAAGGCGTGAATGAGGAGTGAAAATGCTCCCAAAGCAGACAATGTCCTGGCAGATAGAGCAGTTGGGGTGGTCCAGGAGACCTTAATTAACTTCTGCCCTGTCACAAACAAATGTTAGGTGACACTTGGAAAGCCCCAGCTTTTGTCCCCATAGTCAGGCTAGCACGAAACACAGTGGTAGGAAAGCTACTGCCAGAGCCAGTTTTGAGTGACCGCAGAGGAAGGGACTACTCCTTACCCCATCTGCATCTCTGGGTTGGCAGAGAACCTGTGCACAAGGGGAGAAGGGTTTAACTATCTTGGATTTTGAGAATGAGGGCACTGTGGGATATTTTGCTGCACAGGAGCTGCTGTAAAGGATTGTAGGGTTGCCCCAGGGAACTTTTACCTTATTGTTTCGGGAGTGTCTAGGAGTCATACCCAGACCACCCCCTCCCAACCCCCCACCTACTAACTGGTGCAGCACATAAATGTCGCTCCACAAGGTACCATCCTCAGATCACTTTCTGGACCTGCGGAAGAACAGAAGTGGACTGGACCCATTGTCTGTGACCTGAGAGGAGTCCTAAAGGACTGGACATGTTCCCTTTTGTACCCATGACAAAAAAGTGGCCTCCAAGTGTCAGTTGGCTGATCTCATGTGTGGCTACAGAGAAACAAAATGCTGTAAGAGGCCTTTGCCTCAAAAATGCCCAGCTGACCATTGCCAATCGGACCTGGATTGAACATTGCTGTTGGCCTCTGCTTGTGGTTGTTTGGGCACCAAAAATAAGTTTTTCGGGGTGGGCCTTTGGATCCAAGGCATTGGATTGAATTTCAGCTTAGCTGTGTCCAGGCTATGAGCACCTCTGAAGAAACAACTAAGTCCCGTTCTGCATTGGGAACATTTTCAGCGAGAAATCTACAAAGCTCCAGAGCACCAACTGGACAAATTTAGTTCAATTATCTAGCCTTCAAGTTCCATGGTGGCGGCTACACTTTCACTGGTGTTCCATTCGGGGACGATTTTTTCTCAAAAATAGAAAAGTCCCTTTGTGTGTTGAGACTTTTTTAAAAAGTGAACATTTTTCTAGTTTGAGACTATTAAACTTTTTGACTTCCAAACTTTAACTGGGACAAATCCACTAGTTGTTTTAAATTTGTGTGACATCTATCAGCTTGTGGCCTTATCCTTTGTGGAAACCGCCTTTACAACGAGGTTTTTACCACGTTGTGCATTTACCACGCATTTTTACTACACATGTTTTTACCACGTATATACCTTTATAACGCATGCCTTTACCACACATTTAAGATAAGTTGGGGGGGTCACCCTGTGAGAAAGTGCCATCTTTCTTACATGGTATGCCCCCACTTTTTGCTGAATGGCTGATGTACTTTGACTGAGTGTGCCCTGGGCTCCTGCCAACCAGGTACCCAGGGCCTGTGTTCCTTCCCTAAAATTGCATTGATACCTACACCCAATTGACATCCCTGGCCACAGGTCAGCCCCTGGTAAATGGTACCATGGGTACCCAGGGCACTGTGACCAGGGAAGGCCCCTAAGGGCTGCAGCACTTGTTGTGCCACCCTTAGGGACCCTGCACCTTTACACACACACACTGCCTTTGCAGGCTGCGTGTCTTGGTGCAGGACAAAAGTGAAGAGTCGACATGGCTCACATCCCTGTGTGCCATGCCTACAAGCCACTGCCCTGGCCTAGGTCAGCCACCCCTCTAGCTGGGTGCACTATGCCAGTGGTGAGGGCATAGAGGCATGAGCCCTGTGCCCCTACAGTGCCCAAGTCCATTCTTGGGCATTGTAAGTGCAGTGCTGCCATTAAGAGTATATGGTGCTGGGAGTCTGTCATTACGAACTCCACCGCACCATAATGGCCCCACTGAAGACTAAGAAGTTTGGTATCAAACTTCTCAGCACATTAAACCCCCACTGATGCCAGTGTGGGATTTAATGTAAAACGCACTCCAGAGGGCATCTTAGAGATGCCCCCTGAAACCCACCCGACCTCCAGTGTCCGGACTGAGTGGCTGCCCAGGCTGCCACCACCAGACATGTTTCTGGACCCCTGGGTCGAGAGCCTCTGCTCTCAGGGGCCTGAAACAATGCACATCCCGGGACGAGGTGCCAAAGCCTCCTCCCCAGGATGGGCAGGGGGAGCTTCAAAGGCCTGCCGCCTTTGGAGTTTCCCCAGACCATTTGCTGCTTCCAGCAAACTGGTCCCCACTGGTTCTACCCCCACTCCTGGCGGGAGAACCGGCGGGAAAACCAGAAGCAGGAAATGGGTTGTGCCCACCTCTGCCAACTCCACCCCTAAGGTGGGGGAGGCGAGGTGAAGCACAAACTCGAGTCCCCGCCATCTTGAGGATGGGGGACCTGGCCAACCAGGGACAGGCTCCTGCCCCCTCCCACTGGAGAGGAACAGAATAGGGGTGTACCCACCCCAGGGAAGGGACCCATTGGTCCCTGCCCTTACCTACCTGTAACCACCCCTAAATTTAGTATTTAGGGGCTCCCTGAACCTTCCTTCGGGAGTTCCCAAATCCGAAAACAAGAAGAGAAGACGAAGCAAGAGGACCAGCCGTGCAGCTGCTAAAAGGAGGCGACAACAACTGACTTGGCCCCAGCCCTACCGGCCTGTCGACCTCTGAACCTGCTCCTGCGGAATCCCGGCCTCAGCAACCTCACAAACCCCGGAGGACCTGACTTCTGTGCTACAGCCTTCGACCCAGGGACTCCCACGAGCAGTGGTACTGCTCAAAAGAAAACCTACCAAAGACCCGGCCCTGGCACGGAGCCGCGAAACCTGCACACTCTGCACCCGCCGAGTCCAGCCTGTGCCTGAGTGACCAAAGACCTCGAGGACGTCCCCCGGCGATTCTGACCTGGAATCCAGTGGCCAAGGACCCTCCTCGACGACCCAGACGACGCCTGCAGCCTCAGGACAAGGGACCCCTCCAACCGCGACCAGCAGGGGGTAAGATTTCCCGACCTCAAAAGACACCCCTGCACCCGGCGCCCCACGGCCCCCTGTGCCCAACTCCTGGGTGTCTACCTATCCTCCAAGACCCCAACTTACCTCCTGAAGTGTTGGTCGTCCCTGAAGAATCACCGTCCCCGAGCCTGCAGCCTTTCTTCACCTTTCACGACCTCTATAGTTTAACATTGAGCGCCCGACGGCTCAAAAGCACCCTGCACCCAGCCGCCCGAGTGCCCCTGGAAGTGCAACCTCTATCCTAACCTACTTCCCTACTTGCCCTGAGCAAGTGACCAGGAGCCCAGCTCCCACGGTCGCGTGGCCTGCTTGCCAGCAGCCACCAACCCGGGGCCCCCCGCCTGCCATAGGATAACATTGGGCCTTCTCACTCTGCACCCGGCCGCCCCTGTGCCGCTGAGGGTGTAAAAACTGTACTTACCTGATCCTGGGGACCCCTGAGTCTTACCCAGAACCTTAACCCTGCCAGTCAAGTACTTACCCGAAATCCGATAACTCACTTTTCTTCCATAGGGTTCCATTGACTGGTTTTCTGCGAAATTTCTTCTAAGTGTGGAGTTCTGAAACTTTAGAATATTCACCAAAAATCAACCGAGTCACGAAAACGAAAATACTCACCTAGTATTAGGAGGGGCCTCAGTGCTGGACCCGAGTGCCCAACACTGGCCCTAAAAAGTAATCTCAACGTTACTTACCGTTAACTCACTTTTCTTTCATAGGGATCCATTGACTGGTTTTCTGTGAAATTTCTTCTAAGTGTCGATTTCTGTATTTTACAAATATTCTTTAAAAATCGAACAAACTACAAAAACGTAATTACTTACCTGTTTTAAGTAAATGTCCCAGTGCTGAACCTAGGAGTCCAGCACTGGATTACAAAAGTAACGTAAACATACTTTGCTTGCACACTGTATTTCCTTTCATAGGATAACATTGGTAATTTTACCCAGAAAAGTTTCTAAGTGTCAGCTTTTGAAATATAGTAATATTCTTCAAAAATCACTACAATAACCAAAACGCTTTTTCTTACCTGTTTACAGGAAGTGTCCCAGGACTGAATCCAGGATCCAGTCCTGTGGTTAGAAAAGTGCTCTGCAAAGTAATCAATTGTAATTAAGTATAATTTTCCATTGAGCTCAATGTTGCATTGAATTTGACCCTGTGTTGCCTCTTGCACCAACTGTGATAACCACTATCAAAAAAGTCTACTGCCTATCTGTAAGGTGAATAACCAAAGCATCTCATACTGGGAAAGTATATTTTGATCCTATTGTTGGTTCTAAAATAAAACAAGCATATATTTTTTTATATACAAACCATTGGCCTAGAGTTCAGTTCTTGAGTGTGTGGCTTCATTTGCTGACTGAGTGTGTACAACAAATGCTTTACACTGTCCTCTGATACTGCCTTACTGCTCGACCAAGCTACCACTTTGGAGAGTAAGGTTATATCTAACTTTAGCCTCTGTCAACCCTCTGGGGACTGGGGACTCTGTACACCCTGAACCTTACTTGGGTACAGTATATACAGAGCCACTTTCCTACATTGGTGGATCAGCGGTGGGATACAAACTTGCATTTGTTGGACTACTTGGTTACCATCTGATCACACGACAGAACTCTTAAATTGCCTTTAGAATTCTGATTTTTTTAATTGGCATTTTTTTTTACCAAATTACTAAAAGTCTTGTTAGGGCCTTGCTTAAGTCCCTGTAGCATCTTAGAAAATAAAAAGTCACTATAGCCAAGGTTAGAGGGGTTAAAAATTTTTTTTAAAAATGTCTCAAGACAAGAACCCAGCTACTAGTGAAGATAATAATGACATACAGGAACTGGTTGAGGAGCTCGACCTCATCCCTTATCTTCATTTGTCTTTCAAAGAGATAAGGTCCTTATGCAAACTTAAAGATATACCAATGGGCCAGCATCCAACCAAACAAGGGCTCCAGGAGCTCCTGGCTGAGTATGCTAAAGCCCACCCCTCTGAGCATGGTGATGACCCAACAGAGGAGGAAAGGAATGAGGAGGATGGGGATGGTAACCCACCTCCATCACTTCCTAGGGAAGATAGGGTCCCTGCACCCTTAACTCCAAGAATAGACCTCTGGGGACCTAGAGGCCACCTAGGTGGTCCTGGTCCCAGAGAGGACACTGAGGATACCCTCAGTGAGGAGGACAACTTGTTAGCCAGGTTGGCCAAACGACTGGACCTAGAGACCAGACTCCTGGCTCTAGAGAAGGAAAGACAGGAGATGGGTTTAGCACCCATCAATGGTGGCAGCAATACTAAAAATAAGGATAGGGAGGAAACTTCTGAACCTAAAATCCCCAAAGGGATTGTCCCTAAGTTTGAGGAAGGTGATGACATCACCAAATGGTTCACAGCCTTTGAGAGGGCTTGTGAAATAAGAAGAGTAAAGAAACCTCTGTGGGGGGCACTCCTGTGGGAACTGTTCTCTGGTAACTGCAGAGACAGGCTTCTGACCCTCTCTGGGCCAGATGCAGGGTCCTATGACCTCATGAAGAGTACTCTGATTGAGGGATTTGGGCTCACTACTGAGGAGTATAGAATTAGATTCAGGGGGCTCACAAAACCCAGACCCAGTCCTGGATTGACTTCGTGGACTACTCAGTAAAGACACTGGATGGCTGGTTAGCTGGACATAATGTGCATGATTTTTCTGGACTTTACAATTTGTTTATGAAGGAACACATACTAAGTAATTGCACAAATGAAAAGTTGCATCAGCATTTGGTAGACCTAGGTCTAATTTCTCCCCAAGAATTGGGAAAGAAGGCAGACCACTGGGTCAAGACTAGGGTGACAAGGACAACCACTGGGGGTGACCAAAAGAAGGTGGTCACCAAACCCCCCAGGGGAAAGGTGGTGAGAATCCCCAAGATAAAAAGTCTGAGTCTTCCAAAGGGCCCCAAAAACCTGTTCAGGGGGTGGGTCCCAAACTACTCCCTATGTGCCTCAACCCTATAGGGGGAAGAACTTTGATCCCTTGAAGGCCTGGTGTAATAACTGTAAGAAGTCAGGACACCTCACTGTAGACAAAACTTGCCCCCACAACAAAGCCCCTAAGGCACCCAGTACAGCTACTCCTGGGGCAGCAAGTTTACAGATGGGATCAGAAGTGTACCCTGAGCAAATCTGGGAACCCACTGAGGCAAGTCTGGTCTCCCTAGGGGAAGTGGAATTTGCCACTGTAGCTGTGTGGCCACCCAACTTAAAGAAGTATTTGCAATACCCCTGGGTGAATGGAACTAGAGTAGAGGCTCTGAGGGATACAGGTGCCAGTGTCACTATGGTGAGGGACACACTGGTTTCCCCTGAGCAATACTTGATTGGGAAAACTTACCCAGTCACCAATGCTGACAGTGTCACCACTAGTCATCCCATGGCCCTGGTGACATTAGGCTGGGGGGTTACTGGCCTGAAGCAGGTAGTGGTCTCTCCGAAGTTACCAGCTGCATGTCTGCTAGGAAATGATCTGGAAACCTCAGCCTGGGCAGAGGTGGAGCTAAAGGCCCATGCAGCCATGCTGGGCATCCCTGAATTGGTGTGTGTAAAAACAAGAGCACAGAGCAAAAGGCAGGGTGAAGAAATAGTTTTGGAGCCTGGAATGATGGCCCAGCCTACCAAGAGAAAAGGAAAGAAGACTGGCGGACCAGCTTCTACACAGTCACAAGAGCAGGACCCCTCTCCTCAGGGAGAGAACCTGGAAGCCCCAGAGGGAACTGAGCCCCTAGAGCTTGACCCTTACCAGGTTGAACTCTTGGGCCCAGGGGGACCCTCTAGGGAAGAGCTATGCCAGGGACAGCAAGACTGTCCCACTCTTGAAAGCCTGAGGCAGCAAGCTGTTTCAGAAGCCAAGGGAGATGTCAGTGGTACCCACAGAGTCTATTGGGAAGAGGGATTACTGTACACTGAGGCAAAAGACCCCAACCCTGGAACCACCAGGAGAGTGGTAGTGCCCCAGAAGTACAGGGAGTTCCTCCTAACTTTGGCTCATGACATCCCCTAGCTGGACATCTGGGCCAAACCAAAACTTGGGAAAGGCTAGTTAGCCACTTCTACTGGCCCCAGATGCACCAAAAGGTGAAGGAGTTTGTCAGCTCCTGTGTTACCTGTCAAGCCAGTGGCAAGACAGGTGGCCATCCAAAGGCCCCCTGGTACCACTACCTGTGGTGGGGGTTCCCTTTGAAAGGGTAGGTGTGGACATAGTGGGTCCACTGGAACCTCCCACAGCCTCAGGGAACAAATTCATACTGGTGGTAGTGGATCATGCCACTAGGTATCCTGAGGCTATTCCCCTTAGGACTACTACAGCTCCTGCAGTAGCCAAAGCCCTCATTGGTGTCTTCACCAGGGTAGGGTTTCCTAAGGAGGTGGTTTCAGACAGAGGTTCCAACTTCATGTCTGCTTACCTGACCCACATGTGGAAGGAGTGTGGGGTGCAGTACAAGTTTACTACACCCTACCATCCACAAACCAATGGCCTTGTTGAGAGGTTCAACAAGACATTGAAAGGCATGATCATGGGGCTCCCTGAAAAACTCAAAAGGAGATGGGATGTCCTACTACCATGCCTGCTTTTCGCTTACAGAGAAGTGCCACAGAAGGGGGTAGGTTTCTCACCCTTTGAACTTCTGTTTGGCCATCCTGTGAGGGGACCACTCTGTCTTGTAAAGGAGGGCTGGGAGAGACCTCTCCAAGAACCCAAACAAGATATAGTGGACTATGTGCTTGGCCTAAGGTCCAGAATGGCTGAGTACATGGAAAAGGCATCCAAGAACCTTGAGGCCAGCCAGGAGCTTCAGAAGCACTGGTATGACCAAAAAGCTGCACTGGTTGAATTCCAACCTGGGCAACAGGTATGGGTTTTGGAGCCAGTGGCACCAAGGGCCCTCCAGGACAGATGGAGTGGCCCTTACCCTATCCTAGAGAAAAAGAGTGAGGTCACCTACCTGGTTGACCTGGGCACCAGCAGGACACCCAAAAGGGTTATCCATGTGAACCGCCTAAAACTCTACAATGACAGGGCTGACATCACCATGCTGATGGTGACAGATGAGGAACAGGAAGCTGAGAGTGAACCTCTCCCTGATCTCCTCTCCCACAGCCCAAAAGATGGGTCAGTAGATGGAGTTGTCTTTTCAGACACCCTCACTGCCCAACAGCAGACTGACTGCAAGCAAGTCTTGCAGCAGTATGCTGGGCTCTTTTCCTTGACCCCTGGTCTGACAAACTGGTGTACCCATGATGTGGACACTGGTGACAGTGCACCTGTCAAAAACAAGATCTATCGTCAGTCAGACCAAGTTAAGGAAAGCATCAGAGCTGAAGTCGGCAAGATGCTGGAGCTAGGGGTTATTGAGCCCTCTGAGAGCCCCTGGGCTAGCCCAGTGGTTCTGGTCCCCAAACCTCATCAAAAGGGTGAAAAGAGAGAGATGAGGTTTTGTGTGGACTATAGGGGTCTCAACTCTGTCACCAAGACAGATGCACACCCTATCCCAAGAGCTGATGAACTGATAGACAGATTGGGTGCAGCCAAATACCTGAGTACCTTTGACTTAACTGCAGGGTACTGGCAGATTGGCATGGCCCCAGGAGCCAAACAGAAAACAGCATTCTCCACACCTGATGGGCATTTTCAGTTCACTGTTATGCCCTTTGGTTTAAAGAATGCCCCTGCCACCTTCCAGAGGTTGGTGAATCAAGTCCTTGCTGGGTTGGAGTCCTTTAGTGCAGCTTATCTTGATGATATTGCTGTCTTCAGTTCCACCTGGCAGGATCACCTGGTCCACCTTGGGAAGGTTTTAAAGGCCCTGCAAACTGCAGGCCTAACTATCAAGGCATCCAAATGCCAGATAGGGCAGGGCACTGTGGTGTACTTGGGCCACCTGGTTGGTGGAGGCCAGGTACAACCCTTACAGCCCAAGATCCAGGCTATCCTGGACTGGGTAGCTCCAACAACTCAGACCCAAGTCAGGGCATTCCTTGGCTTGACTGGGTACTACAGGAGGTTTGTGAAGGGATATGGGTCCATTGTGACTCCCCTCACAGAACTCACCTCCAAGAAGATGCCAAAGAAAGTAAACTGGACAGTCTGTTGCCAAAAGGCTTTTGACACTCTGAAAGAAGCAATGTGCTCAGCACCAATTCTAAAAGCACCAGATTATGCCAAGCAGTTCATTGTGCAGACTGATGCCTCTGAGCTAGGGATAGGAGCGGTCCTATCCCAGACCAATGATGAAGGCCAAGACCAACCTGTTGCTTTTATAAGCAGAAGGCTTCTCCCCAGGGAGCAGCGGTGGAGTGCCATTGAGAGGGAGGCCTTTGCTGTGGTCTGGTCCCTGAAGAAGCTGAGGCCCTACCTGTTTGGAACTCACTTCCTAGTTCAAACTGACCACAGACCTCTCAGGTGGCTAATGCAAATGAAAGGAGAAAACCCAAAACTGTTGAGGTGGTCCATCTCCCTACAGGGAATGGACTTTGAAGTGGAACACAGACCTGGCACTGCCCATGCCAATGCAGATGGCCTTTCCAGGTTCTTCCACTTAGACAATGAAGACTCCATAGGGCAAGGTTAGTCTCATCATCTTTCGTTTGGGGGAGTTGTGTGAGAAAGTGCCATCTTTCTTACATGGTATGCCCCCACTTTTTGCTGAATGGCTGATGTACTTTGACTGAGTGTGCCCTGGGCTCCTGCCAACCAGGTACCCAGGGCCTATGTTCCTTCCCTAAAATTGCATTGATACCTACACCCAATTGACATCCCTGGCCACAGGTCAGCCCCTGGTAAATGGTACCATGGGTACCCAGGGCACTGTGACCAGGGAAGGCCCCTAAGGGCTGCAGCACTTGTTGTGCCACCCTTAGGGACCCTGCACCTTACACACACACACTGCCTTTGCAGGCTGCGTGTCTTGGTGCAGGACAAAAGTGAAGAGTCGACATGGCTCACATCCCTGTGTGCCATGCCTACAAGCCACTGCCCTGGCCTAGGTCAGCCACCCCTCTAGCTGGGTGCACTATGCCAGTGGTGAGGGCATAGAGGCATGAGCCCTGTGCCCCTACAGTGCCCAAGTCCATTCTTGGGCATTGTAAGTGCAGTGCTGCCATTAAGAGTATATGGTGCTGGGAGTCTGTCATTACGAACTCCACAGCACCATAATGGCCCCACTGAAGACTAAGAAGTTTGGTATCAAACTTCTCAGCACATTAAACCCCCACTGATGCCAGTGTGGGATTTAATGTAAAACGCACTCCAGAGGGCATCTTAGAGATGCCCCCTGAAACCCACCCGACCTCCAGTGTCCGGACTGAGTGGCTGCCCAGGCTGCCACCACCAGACATGTTTCTGGACCCCTGGGTCGAGAGCCTCTGCTCTCAGGGGCCTGAAACAATGCACATCCCGGGACGAGGTGCCAAAGCCTCCTCCCCCAGGATGGGCAGGGGGAGCTTCAAAGGCCTGCCGCCTTTGGAGTTTCCCCAGACCATTTGCTGCTTCCAGCAAACTGGTCCCCACTGGTTCTACCCCCACTCCTGGCGGGAGAACCGGCGGGAAAACCAGAAGCAGGAAATGGGTTGTGCCCACCTCTGCCAACTCCACCCCTAAGGTGGGGGAGGCGAGGTGAAGCACAAACTCGAGTCCCCGCCATCTTGAGGATGGGGGACCTGGCCAACCAGGGACAGGCTCCTGCCCCCTCCCACTGGAGAGGAACAGAATAGGGGTGTACCCACCCCAGGGAAGGGACCCATTGGTCCCTGCCCTTACCTACCTGTAACCACCCCTAAATTTAGTATTTAGGGGCTCCCTGAACCTTCCTTCGGGAGTTCCCAAATCCGAAAACAAGAAGAGAAGACGAAGCAAGAGGACCAGCCGTGCAGCTGCTAAAAAGGAGGCGACAACAACTGACTTGGCCCCAGCCCTACCGGCCTGTCGACCTCTGAACCTGCTCCTGCGGAATCCCGGCCTCAGCAACCTCACAAACCCCGGAGGACCTGACTTCTGTGCTACAGCCTTCGACCCAGGGACTCCCACGAGCAGTGGTACTGCTCAAAAGAAAACCTACCAAAGACCCGGCCCTGGCACGGAGCCGCGAAACCTGCACACTCTGCACCCGCCGAGTCCAGCCTGTGCCTGAGTGACCAAAGACCTCGAGGACGTCCCCCGGCGATTCTGACCTGGAATCCAGTGGCCAAGGACCCTCCTCGACGACCCAGACGACGCCTGCAGCCTCAGGACAAGGGACCCCTCCAACCGCGACCAGCAGGGGTAAGATTTCCCGACCTCAAAGACACCCCTGCACCCGGCGCCCCACGGCCCCTGTGCCCAACTCCTGGGTGTCTACCTATCCTCCAAGACCCCAACTTACCTCCTGAAGTGTTGGTCGTCCCTGAAGAATCACCGTCCCCGAGCCTGCAGCCTTTCTTCACCTTTCACGACCTCTATTGTTTAACATTGAGCGCCCGACGGCTCAAAAGCACCCTGCACCCAGCCGCCCGAGTGCCCCTGGAAGTGCAACCTCTATCCTAACCTACTTCCCTACTTGCCCTGAGCAAGTGACCAGGAGCCCAGCTCCCACAGTCGCGTGGCCTGCTTGCCAGCAGCCACCAACCCGGGGCCCCCCGCCTGCCATAGGATAACATTGGGCCTTCTCACTCTGCACCCGGCCGCCCCTGTGCCGCTGAGGGTGTAAAAACTGTACTTACCTGATCCTGGGGGACCCCTGAGTCTTACCCAGAACCTTAACCCTGCCAGTCAAGTACTTACCCGAAATCCGATAACTCACTTTTCTTCCATAGGGTTCCATTGACTGGTTTTCTGCGAAATTTCTTCTAAGTGTGGAGTTCTGAAACTTTAGAATATTCACCAAAAATCAACCGAGTCACGAAAACGAAAATACTCACCTAGTATTAGGAGGGGCCTCAGTGCTGGACCCGAGTGCCCAACACTGGCCCTAAAAAGTAATCGCAACGTTACTTACCGTTAACTCACTTTTCTTTCATAGGGATCCATTGACTGGTTTTCTGTGAAATTTCTTCTAAGTGTCGATTTCTGTATTTTACAAATATTCTTTAAAAATCGAACAAACTACAAAAACGTAATTACTTACCTGTTTTAAGTAAATGTCCCAGTGCTGAACCTAGGAGTCCAGCACTGGATTACAAAAGTAACGTAAACATACTTTGCTTGCACACTGTATTTCCTTTCATAGGATAACATTGGTAATTTTACCCAGAAAAGTTTCTAAGTGTCAGCTTTTGAAATATAGTAATATTCTTCAAAAATCACTACAATAACCAAAACGCTTTTTCTTACCTGTTTACAGGAAGTGTCCCAGGACTGAATCCAGGATCCAGTCCTGTGGTTAGAAAAGTGCTCTGCAAAGTAATCAATTGTAATTAAGTATAATTTTCCATTGAGCTCAATGTTGCATTGAATTTGACCCTGTGTTGCCTCTTGCACCAACTGTGATAACCACTATCAAAAAGTCTACTGCCTATCTGTAAGGTGAATAACCAAAGCATCTCATACTGGGAAAGTATATTTTGATCCTATTGTTGGTTCTAAAATAAAACAAGCATATATTTTTTTATATACAAACCATTGGCCTAGAGTTCAGTTCTTGAGTGTGTGGCTTCATTTGCTGACTGAGTGTGTACAACAAATGCTTTACACTGTCCTCTGATACTGCCTTACTGCTCGACCAAGCTACCACTTTGGAGAGTAAGGTTATATCTAACTTTAGCCTCTGTCAACCGACTGGGGACTCTGTACACCCTGAACCTTACTTGGGTACAGTATATACAGAGCCACTTTCCTACACACCCCCACAAATACATTGTTTTTATTGCCGTTAGGTCACACTCACCTTTATTTTTATAGCTTTATTTTCTCACGTTTTTAGATCTCACGATAGATTAGACCATATTAGACATACTTTTTCAATATTTGATTTAATTATATATTCTTAGGTTTCACTAGTGTATATGGCGCCTGTCTAAGTCATACATCATATTTATCTTTGTGCAAACATAATTCTTGCTTTCGGCCCACTTGGGCGAGATGGAATGTTTGTTTTACTCATATTTCATGTTAACCTTGGCTCGGTAGTATTTAATACTGTATATATTAAATGCCAAGAGATTAGTGACATATTTTGTTAATAATCAACTATACCTTACAAGGTATGGCACATTAGTTTCTTTTTCGAACCTAACCTACCAAATGTCTTAGCCTGTTTGCACTATTTTAACAATATATTAGTCCGTGCGCCATTACATATTAATGTAATTAATTTCTCAATCGATATAACCTAAGTATATTAGATATATTTTTTCTATGTACAATCTATGTACTAATATAGGCTCACTGTTTCTACATTTAAGGAGGACATTTATTTAATTTATTTTTGCTATTTTATTTTTAAATTTAATGTTGTGGTAAAGGGAAATTTTTCCTTAACAATAATATTGTCTTTCTTAAAGTGTTTAGTATTTTATTTTATTTAACTTTTCTTTTTTCTTATGGGAAAAATGTGCACAGTCATAGACATTAGAGTCGTGAGTAACTTCTATGTCTATTGTTGAATTACAGGTTGCTGTGGCAACCACTAGTGAGTGACAAGCATATATACTGTTAGACAGAGTGTACCTGATGTAGTGATCAAGGCGGTACGCCGTCGAAACGCGTCTAAGCTGTTGATGGAGAAATAAACCTCTTCCTTGTCATCATTTCACGGAGTCAGTGCCTGTCTGTTCGTTGCTGCCAGGATTGGTATCAATATTACGGATCTGCCGGGATCCTGCCACTGACCCACCTCGTTTTGGTGCTCTGCGAATCCGAAATCCAATGGTATTGTTTCTTTTGAAGAGAAAACGCAGAGCCCCCCAAAGCCGACATCCCGCGATCCGTCCACGTGCAGCGTCCATCACCCAGGGGATCACCCTGTTCCTTACGGAGGCCGGAGGGCAATCTGAGTTACAGGTTAGTCCACTGGGCTGGATTGTGTGGTGGTTACGTGTGCAGCAAGGTGGCTTATGGGAGAGGTAGTCCCGAGTATTGCAAACGGGCAGTGAATGACAAAGAAGACTATAGTTTCCCACAATGGCTGCTGAGTGGGTCAGGGAGCGGGAAGAGGCAGCACTAGACATCTTCAGTGATATTGACAACACTGCCACATCATCCTCCGTGGTGACAGGATCAGCAAACCAGCGAGTCGTAAATGACATTGTGAAAATCACGCATGAATTAGAAAAACTGCGGAAAAGTGAAATCGCTAAGTGGTGGGAGTGCAAATCGCTACAGCGTTACCTAGATGTTGGTCGCATCCCGAGAGGTTTGAGAATTCTCATAGCCCCAACGTACGAAAATCCCAACCCTGAGATGCTGAGAGAATGGGCGGATAACAGTGCGGACTCATCAAGAAGAATGGTACAAATACTTATCAAATATGCCACAAGCGATAGAGATGATATTTTGGTTAAAATAGATGCACTACTCAAAGAATTGGAGAAATCGGCTAACCAAGAGGAAATCAGTAAGATAATGTCAGAAATGAAAACAAGGCTAGGCAAATACGAACAATCGATAAAAGACAGAAAGGCTATCAAATTTCAACGTGACAAACGATTACATGAATGGGAAAATATACACATTTTCAAAAAAAATCAAAAATATACGCCGCCAACAATTATCAACTACCACTGATTTACAAGTGAGATCAACAGAACCAAGTGGATCTGAACTGAGTTCTGAGGTGGAGTCAGACATCGAGTCTGCAAGTAGCGAAAAGCGGCAAAAACCCACCGTCGTACAAGAACTTGGTTTTTTACGAATAGAACAAGTAATGAGCCTACGACAAAGGCCAACACGTCCAGAAACCACATACACTCCCAGAAATCGAAAAGAAGGAGAAGAAAAGACAGACGGTGGGGTAAAAGAACAACAAAAACAAACCAAACAGCCGTACAGAAGAAACAGACGGAGATGAACATGGCTACAGACTTTGATAACACAGTAGTTAATCTCACTAATATGGAGCTCACAAGTGATGAACAAAGAACTCTGTCATTAGGACTAACGTTCTGTACTAAAAACAATTTTAATTATGCACAGACAAGAGTGGATTTGTTTCAGTTCGTTAGAAAATTGAAACTGCAAAAACATTTTTTTAACACTTCTAAACTAAACAAAGACAATATAAGCAATGTAGATACCAACAATGTGCTTACTGTAGGAGACATGTCTCTCCTCCAGACCCTGGTCAATATGGATGACTCAGATTATCAGGAAACACCTACTGATTTTGCAAGATCTGCTGGGATTGACATTTCCGGTACAGTACAGACGCCGTTTAAACCCAAATCAGTGTTCATTCCTATGATGCCGAAAGATGGTCTGGATATCTTTGCGGAAAATGTCATAAAAGATTTGAAAGAGCTGGCCTGGAAAAGTAGTAATGAATTTAACAGTACCAACCGGAATAAGATGACCACATATGATGCACTTGTGCTGAAAATAAAGCAACAACAAGACATAGTCGTCCGGTGGTCGGATAAGGGTGGCAACGTTGTCTTGTGGCCACTAGAGAAATACAACAAAGAAGCTCTAAATCAACTCCAAGACAGAGACTGCTACAGTCGTATCAGTCCAAATTGCATCATTGGAATCAAAGAAAAATACCATAAGTCACTGTACGAATGGAGAGGAGAAGGATTATTGTCCAAGCAAGAATTTGAATTTCTTAAGACCGATTATCCTGTCATGCCACAGCTATACCTAATCCCGAAGATACACAAAAACCCTCTGGAACCCCCTGGAAGACCAATCATTGCAGCTATTGGGGGACTCTTTGAAAACACCTCCAGATTCATAGACTACTTTTTGCAACCAGCTGTAATCGAACTCCCGGCATACATAAGAGACACTGGTGACTTTTTAACCAAAATCTATGATGTATCCTGGAACACTGACTATCTACTGATGACATTAGATGTGAATGCACTGTATACCAGTATTAGACATATTGATGGACTTAGGGCCCTGAGTTATTACTTAGGAAAAAGACCTATTCAATTGTTTCAGCACTCTAGGATGCTATTACAAAT
Organism: Calotriton arnoldi; assembly: GCA_963921515.1. Classification (NCBI taxonomy): domain Eukaryota; kingdom Metazoa; phylum Chordata; class Amphibia; order Caudata; family Salamandridae; genus Calotriton; species Calotriton arnoldi. The sequence goes on along the minus strand of CAWUFW010002283.1, from coordinate 1,961,722 downwards.
GGCAGAAATGTGTCTGGATAATAATATTTTTGTATTTGACAAACTTACCTATAAACAACTGCAGGGTACTGCCATGGGCACTTGCTTCGCCCCCAGCTATGCTAATTTGCATTTGGATTGGTGGGAGGAGCAGGTGCTCATGAAGACACATAGAGAGAAAATGCTTGAGAATGTTGTCCTATATGTCAGATATATAGATGACATATTTATACTGTGGCGAGGGACTGAATTGAGTGCAGAAACCTTCTCTCAAGAGTTAAATAACAATGCCCTCAATCTCACTTTCACATGCAATACCAATACTAAGTGTATACATTTCTTAGATCTAGAAATATTTGTGGAAAACAACAAAATACAAACTAAAACTTACAGAAAGCCCACTGCTGGTAATGCAATACTTCATGCGAATAGTTTCCATCCTACCCCACTGAAAGAAAGCATACCCTATGCCGAATGTCTACGCATGAGGCGTAATTGCAGCACCTCGGAAAGTTTTGAACAATCCACTAGTGAGTTATGCAATAGATTAGAACGCAGAGGGTACAGTACTATGACATTATCTAAAGCCAAATCTAAGATCACCAATATAAATAGGAAAGATCTCCTATTTAGGAGAAACGAGAGCAATGAGGCTACAAACTGCTCTGTCTCAACTGGTACCCCGAGATTCATCACAGGGTTCAATGCCTACCATGCAAATATTCATAGAATTCTACACAGACATTGGAACACAGTACGCAACGATCCAGTTATTGGCCCCACTTGTGTTAAAACACCGCAAATTACATTCAGGAGGGCCAAATCCATGCGTCAGGAGCTAGTCCGCAACGCACCCTCAATAACTAAGGCTTGCACGTGGCTTAAGGCTCAGAATGGTTTTCATAAGTGCACTAAATGCAAAGCGTGCAGGCATGGGGTCAATACCAAAATGGTAAAGATGCCGTTTAGACACTCACCCTATGAAATCAGAGGCAGATTCACCTGTAAGTCAGATTTTGCAGTCTGTCTTGTACTGCACATGCGGCAAACTATATGTGGGCAGCACCATCCACCCCGTGCATGTCCGCATCCTACAACATCTTAGGGCTATCTCTAACAATGACCCTGCCTACCCTGTTGCCAGGCACATAAACACATCACATGGAGGAAAGGCACAGGATCTATTCTTCTATGTGATTGATACAGTTCCCAAAAATCCTAGAGGAGGGAACAGACAATTGGCCCTTAGAAGATTAGAGTCTAGGTACATCATCCTCCTGAATTCGAAAATTCCCAACAGGATGAATGCGGATGAGGCACTGAATGTTCATCTGTAATTGGTCTGGAGCTGTCTGTCCCGCCCCTGCCCAGTCTTCGTGACGTTAGGTCACGCTCACCTTTATTTTTATAGCTTTATTTTCTCACGTTTTTAGATCTCACGATAGATTAGACCATATTAGACATACTTTTTCAATATTTGATTTAATTATATATTCTTAGGTTTCACTAGTGTATATGGCGCCTGTCTAAGTCATACATCATATTTATCTTTGTGCAAACATAATTCTTGCTTTCGGCCCACTTGGGCGAGATGGAATGTTTGTTTTACTCATATTTCATGTTAACCTTGGCTCGGTAGTATTTAATACTGTATATATTAAATGCCAAGAGATTAGTGACATATTTTGTTAATAATCAACTATACCTTACAAGGTATGGCACATTAGTTTCTTTTTCGAACCTAACCTACCAAATGTCTTAGCCTGTTTGCACTATTTTAACAATATATTAGTCCGTGCGCCATTACATATTAATGTAATTAATTTCTCAATCGATATAACCTAAGTATATTAGATATATTTTTTCTATGTACAATCTATGTACTAATATAGGCTCACTGTTTCTACATTTAAGGAGGACATTTATTTAATTTATTTTTGCTATTTTATTTTTAAATTTAATGTTGTGGTAAAGGGAAATTTTTCCTTAACAATAATATTGTCTTTCTTAAAGTGTTTAGTATTTTATTTTATTTAACTTTTCTTTTTTCTTATGGGAAAAATGTGCACAGTCATAGACATTAGAGTCGTGAGTAACTTCTATGTCTATTGTTGAATTACAGGTTGCTGTGGCAACCACTAGTGAGTGACAAGCATATATACTGTTAGACAGAGTGTACCTGATGTAGTGATCAAGGCGGTACGCCGTCGAAACGCGTCTAAGCTGTTGATGGAGAAATAAACCTCTTCCTTGTCATCATTTCACGGAGTCAGTGCCTGTCTGTTCGTTGCTGCCAGGATTGGTATCAATATATATATATATATATATATATATATATATATCGTGGTAATGGCATGCGTTGTAAAAGCATAGGCGTTCCCAAAAAATGTGGGGTCAAAAAATGTGTTGTAAAGACATGCAAAGTATTTCCCTGCGTTGTCCCGTCATACAACCTATCCTTTGAGGTCGAAACTTGTCCACCTCAAATAATCCACTTTCCTAATGATTATAAGTATTTTAGGAGATCGGTGAGGGTGGTGTATTGCAGCTGTAAATTTTAGATGAAAGCTGCACTGGTAAGGTATGTGGCATTTGACGTCTATTTGTAATTGTGAACAATGTATTAAACAGACATGTAACATGGTGCAATTTGATTAACGTTTGCGTACATTTGTGAAAAGTTTCCTTTAAAAGGCTTTTGCTTTAACTTTTCAAGGTGGAGGATAGTCACCGTCAAGGCGAAGAAAAGGAGAAAGAAAAAGCAGATGAACAGCCAGACATAAAAGCAGAGGATAATGCCATTGAAATGTCAGAGGACTTTGATGGAAAGTTGCATGATGGGGATCTTAAAAAAACCGGTACAACTCATTCAAAACATAAGATTTTCAAAAATATATTTCTTTACAGATTTAGTTTTTACATCCCGCTTATTTACCCATAAGGCCAGTACAAAGTGCTTTTGAGGAGTACTTGCATGGAGAAGGTGCCAGTGCATGTCACGGAAGTCAGCAGTTCATAATCTTGGTTTCAAATCACATTTATGGACTGGTGGAAAAGTCTTTTCCATTGCTCCTGTTGGAGCTGCTCTGGAATGCTGACAGATTGAAACGGCTGAGTATGTTTTTCTTGCCTAAAGTTAGTCTGACCTTCATAATGTCCTTGTCTATGGAAAATGAGAGGAAGATCCTAAGAATAGAGCCTTCTATATTTTGGTATTGCTAATGTGTGCTATAGTTCTGTACATATATGTAATTGCAATATCTGAAAGAAACGCATAGTGATAGATTCCTTAACTTAGAATATCCCCAGGCGTCAGACTGGATCCGGAAAGTTTTCGTCAGCAGTACCCCTGCGCGTCGGTAGGTGGCGTCGTGCGGCTCCGCGTCCGTCGTTGGCGTCGTAGTCGCCGAGATGACGTCGCGGGCGCTACTTAGACGCCGCCCACGTGCGCTGACGTCAGTTCTTTCTTTTTCCGCGCCAGCAAGCGCAGATCCGGGAAGAGCAGGAACCCCCAGTCAATTTTTGACTGACTTTTTGAGACTTTTGTCTCCATTTTTTTCATCGAGTCTTCGACTCCTACGGTGCAGTTAGGATGCCCGGTTTCAAGTCCTGCGGGGATGGTCACCGCATGATGTCGGTGACGGACCCGCACCGTGTGTGTCTTTTCTGCCTGGGGCGCGACCACGACCCCAAGTCGTGCTCCGACTGCTGGGCCATGGCGCCGAAGACTTTGTGGGAGCGGTCCCGAAAGTTGCTGGAAGCCCGGCAGTCGGCTCCGCGCCGTTCCAAGTCCCGGTCCAGAGGGAGGTTGAGGGACCGTGCACGGAGTCATCACCATCGATCTTCGGGATCCAAGTCTTCGCACTCGGGGTCAGGTAAGGCGAAGCACAAGAAGTCGAAGAAACGCCATCGCTCTCCGACTTCCCCTTGCCGGTCGCGCGACGCGGCTGAGGGTATGGGTGATGCCACCCCCGCGGCTCCGGCGCAGTCCATGGAGTCGCCGCCCGACTACCCGCCCTTTCCGGGGTCGTCGGCGTCTCCGGCCCAGAAACAGGTGTTCCTGTCGGCCATGGCTCGCCTCTTTGGGCCGTCGGGTCCCGTCGGTGCGCCTTCGGGCCCCGCGGTCCCGCATGGGTGTCCTTGTGTTTCCTCGCCGGCTGCTCCGGCCCCGGCGTCGCTGTCGGCTCCGGCCACGGCGCCGCAGGACACCCTTGGATCCAGGCCTGGATCCCGGTTGACCTCGTTACGCCTCCACCGACGTCGACCCCACCGGCATCGATCCTGACGCCGCCCGCTCCTCGGGACGACGTCGACCTCAGTTTCAGCCCTGAGGTGGACACGGCGCCGAGCCGGTGTCGATCGATGCCGTTCTCGACCCTGCTTGGGGAATTCTATCCCCATGTCCCTGCTCCTTATTTTCGGCCTGTTGAACAGCCTGAGGAGCAAGGGGAGGACTGGGAGGGGTCTGAGGACCCTCTTGCTGCCGCCTGCGAGTCTGAACAGGACTGGGCTGAGGAATTGGGTAACGCCAGTGGTCTGGATACCTCACCAGACCTTGGCATGCTGTCTCCTCCTACCGTGGCTACGGAGGAGGGCGCCAGTTATGCAGTGGTGTTGCGTAGGGCGGCTGAGGCCCTACACCTCCAGCTCCCTACTGTGGCCGTCAGGACTAACCTCCTGACAGACGTGCTTCAGCCAGCAGCTACTTCTGCGGAGCCGCTGCTTCCTTTCAATGAAGCCCTCTCTGACGTTCTTTTGGGCACTTGGTCCAGGCCCACCACAGGGGCTCATGTGGATAGGAACGTGGCACGACGCCATCGCCCGGCTCCGGGTGACCACATTTTCCTCTCCCAACACCCCACTCCCGAGAGCTTGGTTCTCCAAGCCTCTGCTTCCCCGACCACCTTCCCTTCCGCACCACCGGATAGGGAATCCAAGAAGCTGGATCAGTTTGGGAAGAAACTTTTTTCTTCCACCAGCTCTGCGCTGCGGTCCGTGAACACCGCATGCCTCTTGGGCCGTTATTCCCACTCTCTGTGGGATACGGTGGCGAACCTGCTGCCCCAGTGTCCGGAGGAGGCCCGGCCTGCTCTCGCCCAGGCTGTTGCAGAGGGGAGAGACGCAGCAAAGTTCATGATCCGTTGTGGCCTAGACACCGCCGACTCACTGGGCAGATCCATTGCAACGACGGTGGCGGTTCGCCGTCACGCCTGGTTGAGGACCACTGGATTTTCGGGGGATGTCCAAAACACCCTTATGGACATGCCCTTTGATGGCCGTCGCCTCTTCGGCGACAAAGCGGATAGCGCGCTGAAGAGGTTTAAGGACTCACGGGCTATGGCCAAGTCCTTGGGACTCTCGGCAGTCCGCCCTCCTCCGCCTTCCGCTTTACGCTCCTTTCGTGGCACAGGAAGGGGCGCCCCGCAGCGTTCGCAACAGAGCCACAGGCTGGCGCAGCAATCATCCCAGCGCGGACGCGGGTTCCGCCGTGGCGGACAAAGGGGCCAGCCCACCACCACCCCGGCCACCACTGCCTCCAAACGTTCCTAGTCCGAACTTTCAGGCCAATCAAACGCCAGTGGGCGGCAGGCTCCGCCATCACCTCCCCCACTGGCGCACCATCACTTCGGACAGGTGGGTTTTAAAGATAGTCCGGAGGGGCTACTCCCTCCCCTTGGAGACTACCCCCCAGCCATGCCACCTCAATATCACCTTATGTCGGGGGATCACTTGGTGCTTTTTCAGCAGGAAGTTGCGACCCTCTTGGCCAAGAGGGCCATCGAGCGCGTTCCGGCGCACGAAGTAGGTCGTGGTTGTTATTCCCACTACTTTGTGGTGCCCAAGAAGGACAAAGGCCTGCGTCCTATCTTAGACCTCCGGAACGTCAATCGCTTCCTCCACAAAGAGAAGTTCAAGATGCTCACTCTAGCTCAGGTCTTGTCTGCTCTCGACCCACAAGACTGGATGGTGGCGCTGGACTTGCAGGACGCCAATTTCCACATCCCCGTCCTGCCAGCCCACAGGCGTTACCTACGGTTCACGGTAGGCCACGAGCACTTTCAATTTACCGTGCTCCCCTTTGGCCTTACTAGCGCCCCTCGGGTGTTCACCAAGGTGATGGCGGTGGTCGCAGCTCATCTGCGCAGATCAGGGGTCTCAGTGTTCCCCTATCTCGATGATTGGTTGTTGAAGGCGGGCTCGCCCCAGACAGTCGTCTCCCACCTCCAGACTACGGCCGACCTCCTGCACTTGCTGGGGTTCTCCATCAATGTGCCGAAGTCGCACCTGATTCCCTCCCAGAAGCTCCTCTTTATCGGAGCGGTTCTGGACACGGCGCAGTTTCGGGTCTATCCTCCCGAACAGCGAGTCCGGGATATTCGGGCACTGATTCCCATCTTTCAGCCCTTGTCCCGGGTTTCGGTCAGAGTGACTCTGAGGCTGCTGGGTGTCATGGCCTCCTGCATCCTGCTGGTCAGTCATGCCAGGTGGCATATGCGGGCTCTGCAGTGGGACCTGAAGTGGGCGCAGCATCAGGGAAACCTGTCCGATCACGTCCAGATCTCGGAGGGCACTGCACGACAGTTGCAGTGGTGGCTCACGGACCGGCATTTGGTCGATGGCAGATCCCTCTCCCTTCCCTATCCGGAGTTCACAGTGGTGACGGATGCGTCCCTCCTGGGATGGGGCGGCCACATGGGAGAGGCGGAGATCAGAGGCCTCTGGTCTCCGGCGGAGTCCCGGCTCCATATCAACCTTTTGGAGCTGCGGGTGATCAGGCTTGCACTAAAGGCTTTCCTTCCCTCTGTCAAGGGGAGAGTAGTGCCGGTGTTCACAGACAACACCACCGCCATGTGGTACTGCAACAAACAAGGCGGGGTGGGGTCGTGGATCCTCTGTCAGGAGGCTCTGCGTCTCTGGACATGGCTGGAACATCAGGGCATGTCCCTGGTGGTTCAACACCTGGCAGGTTCTCTGAACGCCAGGGCGGACGAACTCAGCCGCAGGTGCATGCTCGATCACGAATGGAGTCTTCACTCGGAGGTGGCGCAAGGTCTCTTTCAGCAGTGGGGAGATCCTTGGTTAGATCTATTCGCCACCGAAGAGAACGCGCAATGTCATCAGTTCTGCGCGTTGGAATTTCTAAGGCGGCACTCGCTCGGCAACGCTTTTCATCGCGAGTGGAGTTGCGGTCTGTTGTACGCCTTTCCGCCTATACCACTTCTGCCCAGAGTGCTGAAGAAGATCAGGCGCGACCGGGCCCAAGTCATTCTTGTGGCTCCGGACTGGGCTCGAAGAGTTTGGTATCCCGAGCTACTCAGTATGACCATCGATCCCCCGATCCGACTGCCTCTTCGGGAGGATCTTCTGTCGCAGCAGCAGGGGACGGTCCTCCACCCGAACCTGTCCAGCCTACACCTCTTTGCGTGGAGATTGAGCGGCGGCAGTTGATTCCCTTCGACTTGCCTCCTGAAGTTTGTGACGTTATTCTGGCAGCCAGGCGTCCCTCTACGAAAGTGGTATTCGCCTGCAGGTGGAACAAATTTGTGGCATGGTGCACAGCAAAGGCTGTGGATCCTCTTTCTGAAGTACTACTGTTCCTTCTTTATTTGGCCCAGCAGGGCTCTGCTCTGGGCACTATCAAGGGCTACCTTTCTGCTATTTCCGCCTTTCTCAGGCTCCCTGATCAGCCCTCTCTTTTCAAGTCCCCTGTTGTAAATAGATTTCTCAAAGGCATTACACACCTTTTTCCTCCTATTCCTTTCGTGATGCCTCAGTGGGACTTGAATCTGGTTCTGACATACTTGATGTGCGCTCCCTTTGAGCCCCTTCACAACTGTCCTCTTTGTCTTTTAACGTTAAAGACTGCCTTCCTGGTGGCAGTCACTTCCGCCAGGCAGGTGAGTGAGCTCCAGGCTCTTTCTTGTAAGCCTCTTTTCCTTTCAGTCCTTCTGGACAAGGTTGTGCTCAGGCCCCGTCCTTCCTTTTTGCCAAAAGTGGTTACGGCCTTTCACATTGGGCAGACTATTACCTTGCCCACCTTCTTTCCGCCTCCGCATCCTTCCAGAGAGGAAGAGCGGCTCCACCGTCTGGACCCAAAACGTGCGCTCTCTTTTATCTCAAACGCACACAGCAGTTCCGGGTGGACGACCAGCTTTTTGTTGGCTACGTTGGCACCAAGAAAGGTCGGGCGGTCCATAAGAGAACCATCTCCCGCTGGGTTGTCTTATGTATCAAAGCCTGTTACTCTTTGGCTAAAAAAGAACCTCCGGTGGGGCTGCGTGCTCATTCCACCAGAGCTACGGCAGCCACTACTGCATTGGGACGCGGCGTCCCCCTGCAAGACATCTGTCAGGCAGCCACGTGGGCCTCGCTGCACACATTTACCAAACATTATTGCCTAGACAGCCAAGTCTGGAGAGACGGCTTCTTTGGCCGTTCTGTTCTCCGTGACTTTCTGGTGTGATCTTAGTTCGCAGACCCACCACCGGGGTTGGTATTGCTGGGGTATCTATTCTAAGGTAAGGAATCTATCACTATGTGTTTCTTTCAGATGGACAAGTTACTTACCTTCGGTAACGATATATCTGTAAGAAACATTAGTAGTGATAGATTCCTTACCGCCCCACCCATCCTCCCCGTTCTGCGAACTGATTTCTAGGGTTAAGGTCATCCCTTTCAGGGCCCTAGTTTCAATGCACCCGTGGTCAGTATCTTGCATGGCTCTGCGTTCCTGGCGCGGGAAGTCGTGTTCAGAACTGTCGTCAGCGCGCGTGGGCGGCGTCTAAGTAGCGCCCGCGACGTCATCTCGGCGACCACGACGCCATCGACGGACGCGGAGCCGCACGATGCCACCTACCGACGCGTAGGGGTACTGCTGACGAAAACTTTCCGGATCCAGTCTGACGCCTGGGGATATTCTAAGGTAAGGAATCTATCACTACTAATGTTTCTTACAGATATATTGTTACCGAAGGTAAGTAACTTGTCCTACAATGCAAGTTCACATTCTAATAGTATTCAATGTAAAGTATACATTTTGATGCATATCCATTGTATAATTTTATTTGAATGTAATTCTCCTGGGCAGTTGGAGACTACAAGTTTTCAGAAAGGGCAGATGTTTCAAAGTACACCTTCACTGCCCACCTCCACTCTCTTAAATATTCGGCAGACAACTGCTGCATTTGGTTTTGGAATCGCCACCGGCGCAGTCTCTGAAGCCACTGCGTCTGTTAGTGATTTTTCCAAAGACAAAAACCCTCCCTGATGCTTTCTAGACAACAGGCTCAGCGGCTGGTGGATGTGTCTCAGTATAGGTGCTTGCCACGGTAAGAATACTATGACAAGTTACACAAATTAGATGTTTGACATTGCGGCACATGATGATGACAGCACTGAGGTATGCAATCTTCTCCCTCCTACAAAGTTAATACTGCTGCCTCTTTGCACTACCAAATGCAAGTGGCCTAGAAATCTCCCCTGAGATTGACATGGAGCACTGTTAGGCACCACCCCCGGAGGCGGTGGTGGCATTTAAAGTCATCTTGAGAAAGGCTGCCAAGGTTCTGGTGCTGCCCTTACCCGTGGAGTATAACCAAGCAAACATCCTCACTCAAATTTTGCAACTAGCTTCTTCAGCCTCAGGGCCCTTGCTCCTATTCAGTATAGCTTTGATGGAGCACAGTATACTTGCATGGGGGGAATTCATTTTCCACACTGGCCATGAACTATCAGGTCACCTGCTGCCATCACCCAAAATTCCTTACGTTTCGTCCCACGCCATTAAGTCTGGTGATGCAGGTTACTCCCAGGGTCAGGATGGGAGAGAAAATGGGCCAGGCATCAAAAGAAGGTGGCCACCTTCATTGCTAAAAAAAAGTGGCCCATGTTTGCAAATTGGGATAGTTTTTAACTTGTAACTCTCTATAAGTGTTTTGCAAGGTCTGGAAGACTGATGGATTTGTGCTTGTGACAGGCAATGTTTGTTTTACTATCATGGAAATCAACAGTAAAAATGTGCCCAGCAGGTATTAAAAAAGACCTGCAAGCAGCCAAAAAAAGTCTTATGCACTGATCTGTTAGACCAGCCCATCGGGCACTGCTTGATTGCCCTATGGGCCAGTCCAACCCTCTCTACTCTACTAGAACCCTGGCTTATTCTTTACTGGCCCCAGATCATGAATCAAATTAGATAAAGATCATGGGAAGAAAGTTTTCCTCACTCCTCGCTTGCGTTCTGGGTAATGGCACAAATGGTCATGCCTAATGTTGCATATCATTTGTGTGACCATTTCACAGCCGTTTTTCAAAATGAGCAGGTCATGTTGGGGCATTGTTGACATGAATGTTTGATTGACTCCTCAGTTGCCGTAATATTTTCAGTGTGTGTTCAGGCCATTCTATGGATCCTGTCTGCTTCAGGGAGAAGGCCGACTTAGCACTGGAGTGTTTAAAGAAGGGTGCGCTATAGCTCGTTCACTATGACTGGCCTCAGCTTCTTGCCAATTTCACAGGGGATACTGCAATTTTTGCAGGTTCTCCAATGGTGTGCTTTTTTTATAGCATCAGCCGTGACAGCTCATACAACAGCCAAACCTGTGCCAGCATAGTTGATGTGAGGTTGCAGGGGTTGTAATGGTGACTAACAGCCTTCCTCATCCCGCGAAACTGCTTTAGCTCACTTCCGAAGGAGCATGAGTACCAGTGAGATGAAGGAGTATCTTACCACTTGCCGTGTTGAAAAACCATCACAGCGGATCGCTGGGACTTGCAGATTATAACATCCCTCTGCTCTCCCCTTTCAAGAACTTCCTCTTCCCCGTTCCCCCTGGCCCCTCATGCAAGCACACTTGTATCCTGCAGAACAGCTCAGCAATGGCATCGTGGAGTTTTAGAGACTTGTCAGGAATGTTACTTCCATTACTTTCTTGTTCCCACTAAGGACATAGGCCTACATCCCATTTGTGACCTGTGTGTCTTGAATTCCTTCCTCTGCAGGGAGAAATCCTAGAATACTCGCAGGACAATGGTATCCATATTCCCATACCTTGCCGATGGGCTGTTGAAGGTGGGCTCACTGCAACTTGTGTAAGACCAGCTTCCATGGTACCCGTGCTGTTTGACTTGGTGTTTCCCATCAAATTGCTCGAGCCTAACTTAGATTGCTTTCAGGGCCTCCTATTCATGGGGTAGAGCTGGATATAGCATCTGTTACTGCCTTCCCATCTCCCCACAGGATTCGTGACATTCATGATATGATTCCAATATTTTAGGAGGGGACTTTTCTTCCCACCCTGACTGCTCTATGCTTTCTCCTAGCATCGTGTATCTGTTCACTCATGTCTGTTGTCATATGTCAACCCTTCCGTGATGTCTATGCTTTCAGTAGGCACACCAACACCATTCGAATTTCCCTGAAGGCACCATCAGATGTTTGATGGCGGTTGTTTCAGAAAATCTTGTTTGCAGAAGATCCCCCCCCCCTTGCTGGCAGTGGTCACAGTGGTGACTGATGCTTGCATTCTTGGATGGGATGCTCATCTGGAGTCATTGGATATGAGAAGCATTTGATCTCCAGTGAAGCAGAAGTGGTGTATCAATCTGTCCTAATTTTTGCGTGGTCCAACTGGTTTTTAGGGCGCTGTTGTGTTGCATTTGCTATTGGTTCATATCCTTACGGATAACTTCACCGTGACCTAGTACATTGACAAGCAGGACAGTGTGAGCCAACATCCTCTGTGTTGGAAGGTGCTGAAGCTGTAGTCTTGGGTTCAGGTTTTCATTAGGTTTAGTTGGTAGTCAACCATGTGTCTGGCTCACTGAATGGGAGGGCCAACAGCCTCAGTCGGTGTCACCTGGTCAACCACAAATGCGGACTTCACCCAGAGGTGGTTTAGGACCTTTTTACCATTTAGGGGACCCCACCGGTGAAACTTTTGCACTACTTGAGGGAATAAGCATCGCAGCTCTTCTGTGCCCTTTAATTTTGTTTGCAATAGACCTATAAAAGACACATTGTGTCCGAGATTGAAATTTCCCCTAAACCCTGCATTCTCTCCAATCCCTCTGTTTGAGTGTTGCAGGAGTTGCAGCAAGACAGTAGATGATCTTGGTCAGGCTGGACTGGCTGCTAAGAGTGTGATACGTGGATCTGATTCATGTGCCCCTTTCCCTCTCAGGGCAGACCTGCAGCCACAGTTGGGGGTATTAATTCTGCATCCCCACTTACAGAGCTTCCACCTACATTTAATTTGAGCAGAGATACTCGAGTTCCCTTGATGGATAAAAAAAATGTCTTCGCTCGATGTAGGTGTAGTGAACGTTTCCTTATCAGTGTGTCCTTATCCAACACATCTGTTCACTCTGGACGTTGGTCCCATTTTGTTGTCGAAGAGGAAATTATTGTTCTGGAAATGTGTCTTTCTGATGTTTGTGCTGTCCTTCGCCTGACAAGGCTTTGCAATGGGCATTGTTAAAGGCTATCCTTTGGCCTTCCTTTGTTTGCATGACCAACCTTTATTGATTAAGTCCCCATTTGGCCATGAAATTCCTCAGTGTTGCATTGCAAGTCCTCTTTCATAGTGCCTCAATGGGACATTAATTCGGTGCTCGCCTTTTTGATGTGTTCACCATTTAAGCCCCTACATAGCTGCACATTGCAGCTGTTGCCGAACAAAACAGCGTTTCTGCTAGCCATGACTTCACCATGGCGAGTTAACAAGCTGCAGGCTTTAAGTGCCCACTTTCCATTCATATCTTTCTTTCCAGTCAAGTTGGTTCTGAGCAGAAAGTCTTCATTCCTTCCAAAAGTGGTGACCCTTTTCCACGTGGTCCAGTACCTTGCCTGCCTTTCCTCAAACCAACAAGGAGGAGAAGAGGCTACACCGTTTGTATCCCTACAGGGCTATGAGCTTTTGTGTGCATAGGGCATGGGAATACCGGATTGATAATGAGCTGTTTTTGGCTATTTGGGTAGCAGAAAAGAAAGGTCATTTAAAAGAACTCTTATCTGCTGGAATCTGTTGTGCATTAAAATCTGCCATGCTCTCGCCTAAAGGGAACCTCCTGAGAGCATCAAGGCTCATTCCACTAGAAAGAATGCCGCTTCCTCTGTGTTGTTTAGGGGTGTTCCTATTCTAGACATCTTTTTGGCTGCGACATGGACTATAGTCCACACTTTCAGCAAGTATTACCAATTTGATTCTGGGGCTTGTGGGGATGGCCACTAGGTCAGATATGCTCTGCAGAACGTCTTGTCTTCACCATTTCCTCCTGCCCCCCACCATGGAGGTACTACTCTGTATGGTTTCAAAAGGTGAAGGAGCTATAGGTAGAAGTATCTATCCGAAGATGAAGTTACTTACCTTTGGTAACAATATTTTTTATTGGCTACTCTAACTGCAGATTCCTCTGTTATCCCGCCCTCTTCCAGGTTCTGAGAAATGGTCTTGGGTCCAAAAATAAGGTCCGACTTTAGTTTTGAAGAACTGCATAGATTGTCAATATAGTGGGTCTTGTCTCTGCCTCCTTGGGTGTATCGGGGTGGTGCTTATATGACTTTGGTGATGTCGGGTTCATGATGTCCAGTGCTACCTACTGGTCTAGGAGAGCTGTTCCAACTTTTCCGGATCTAGTCTGGCATAGGGAGATTTAAGGAGTGAGAAATGTAGAGGTGAGGAATCTTCAGGTAGTGGGAGTATCCATCAGAAAGATCATTACTGAAGGGAAGTAATTTGTTCATCTCTTCCCACTACTGCATAATGCTTGAACGTCTGACATTGGGGTCTCATTGGTGATTTGTTTGATATTGTGCGACCTGTTTCTGTCAGATGCTTTTGCTATTGACTCAGGCTGTGCCAGTCAGTGCCTCAACATTGGGTTGACTGTGTTGAGCCATCATTCAAGATCAGCCTGAACATCGAAGTCAGCAGTTTTAGCACAGAGATAATGTCCCATGATCAGGACATGGGTAATCTTCAGCAAATATTTTCCAGTGCCTTACTCCACAGGCATATGAAACGCTCCATCTGCCCAAGCAGATGAGCTTATAGCGGTGCCACCACAGCAGATAGTCTTGCCTTCACACCAAAGATATTGGGCAGAGGTCCCACATTTCTCGAAAGGAAGACCATGTAAGGCAGGCCTTGTTCCAGAGGCATATCGATGCAGGGTTTGCACTAGATATAGGGTTGAGGAGACATTGCAAGCATGTCATCCCAGAACCAGGTATGAATCCCAACTCCATCTTAAAATGGAGAGTTTATTGTACTCCGTCTTCTCAGTTCATTACATCAGGTGTTTCCCCGGTTCAAGGGTGTATTTTTTGTGGCTTTTTGTGTCCAAAACCTCTAGTCAGCCCTTTTTGCCTGGCCTCCTAGAATCCATCATGGATTTGTTTTTTTATAATGGCTTCCATCAGATCAAAAAGAAGTTGATCCAGAGACAATGCTTAATTTCACATCTGGGACTGGATTTCCGGATGACCCTGGTTCTCTCTGGAATGCCTTGGGCCCCATGGAACCACAGGGGACCTCAGTCAGATTTCCATGAGCAGGGCCTGCCTCTGCGTTGACTGGCTCTGTTGGGCACCAGATTAACCCCTAGAAGGCTACTAATGCTTCACTTCTGCACTAAACGCCGCGCTTGTCCCATCAGCTTCAGCATCAGTGTGAGCTCCAGTGATTGCTGCTCCGAATCCAGTCCCAACACGTTTCTAATCTGCAGCCGATGTCAAACTGTGTAAAGCCGATGACTTATTACATGATAGCGCAGCCCACGACCTGGGAGGATTTTCAAGCAGTTCCACTCAGTTGACTCTGGAAATACCGAATGCCAAAGACCCTGTTTGGATCGGATTGGTACTTCGTCCAGGTCCTCCAGAACATCCCACATAACAATGAAGACGGGGAGGCGGATAATTTACTCCCCCATCATTACACTCATGCTGATGATTTATAGACCGCTAGTGACCCGGATACTTCCGCTGAGGCAGAGTTGGACTCCCCACCAGGGCCTCCTACTGAAGACATTGCCTCTTTTGCGGTGGTAGTCCTCAGAGTTACCTACAGTGAAAACCAAGGGAAACCTATTGCTGGAGATCTTGCAGCCTGGACCTACTACTTCTTTAACAGAGCTTTGACAGAGACATGCTAGACTCCGCCAGTAAGTTGCCCTTTGGGTAGGCATCATAGATCTGGCGACCCACCCTTTCTTACCCAGCACCTGACTCCTGAGAACTTGGTGGCTTAGGCTTCCACCAACGAGACTCCTGAATGCTGTCAGTCTGCTGGGGTGCGGTATGCATGCTCTCTGAGATTTGGCCAGTGAGATCTTGGCTGACATTCCCTAGGAATTTAGAATTCTTTTTTGATCAAACAATTCAAGAAAATACAGTGCATGGCTAAGTATGTGCTCAGAACCAGTTTAGATACTATGGACTCTGTAAGTTGAGCCGTGGTCACCAGTCTGGTAATTGGGCACCGTACCTAGCTGTGTGCTACTACTGTTTCTGGGAACGTGCAGTCATCCCTTAAAGACATGCCATTTGATGTCCCCCGGATTTTTGCTCAAACAGAGCTAATTCTGCACTGGAGTTTTTCATATCACAGGGCTGTGGCTCCCTCATTAGTCTTGCTATCCCTTGCCAGTCAGTTTCACCAACCATAGAGAAAATTCAGAGGATACTCTCTGGGCTCTCAGCTATTGCCAAAGGAATCCGCTGCAGCATGCACAGCCTTTTCATGACCCCAGAAGGCATGTTGTCAGAGGCCAGCATGGTCAGCATTGCATCTGCTCTTTATCACTTGACACGACTGCAGCCAAGCTACTTTAATTCCCCTCCCATGGTCGTGCACTCTGGGGAGGGTGCATAATTCATTTTTACCTAACTGGCTGGTGTGCAATTACCTCAAAGTGGATTCTGCAGGTAGTTCATGTGCTGCTCCTCCTTTTCCAACTGTTTTTGTTCAGATGTCAGCAGATCATGCCTCTTACCTTGCCCAGGAAGTTCATTCGCTGCTGCCCAAAGAAGCCCTAGAGAAAGTTCCAGAGACAGGGAAAAAGCAGAGGGGGGGGGGCCCCTCGTAGTATGCTTTCATAGCCAAGTAGGATTGAGGTCTCACACTGATATTAGATATTCAATGTCTAAACACCTTCCTTCGAAAAACAAGTTCAAGACTTTGGCCTTGGCTTGGGTCCTTGCTGCCCTGAATCTGTGGGATGGTGCTCTTGGACTTGAACTTGAACTTTCATGTGCCTATCCTGCAGTTCCATGGGCGCTTTCTTCAGTTTGTGGAGGCTTCAGACCAGTTTCAATTTACTATCCTACCTTTTAGCCTCTCCTCAGCCTCCTATAAACTTAATTGTGCAGTGCGCGGAAGAGTGGATATGAAAATTGGTGCTACGGTGGAGTCCGATGGCGCCACCATCAGAGCACAGGATCAGTGTCTGGAATAGTGCTGGATCCAGTGTACTCCTGGGGGCATTCAAAAGGTGAGATAGTTTCCACCCGAAGGAGTACTACTTAAGGTAAGTAATTCTTGTAAATACTTGAGGATAAGGTGATGAGGACAGATCCTAATGTATACCAAATTAACCACACAGTTCATTTCCCTTCATCTGCAGCCGAAAGGGCTATACATAGCCTAAGTGTGAGAATGGATGTAATGCATGACATTCGCAAGACAAGGTAAATCAAAGGAACAATTTGTTTGGCATCTTACGCCTCACTTTGACTAGGAGCGACTCTGACTCATGGACCATTTGCTAAATGGATTGTCTAAACTGTTCTGCTGCGTTACTCTCTAAATGGAAAGAGATTACTGTAAGAGGCTGTGAGAAGTTGGCCTGGCATATGCTGTTCACTAATTAAAGTGGACACCTTGCACCAGAACAATTCGACTCTTATGGTAGATCGGTTTAAGACAACCTTTATAGAAAGCTATCCTAGTGGTAGCTGTGGAGAGCAGCCTTCAGGCTAAGTCTTGAAGGAATGTAAACCAGCTTGTTTTACCACACAATCTCTTGAATCACCAAATGAAAAGACACCACACAGGTATATTTATCAAATATATATGTATTTATTAATAAACACTCTCTACTAATCTCTTTATGAGATTAGAGGTCAGGAGCATATGTACAAGTCAAATATTATCAAAATAAGTTTAGCACAATCGAATATCACAATCTTAGTTTGCTAGACCTAGGTCTAGGGCATCTAGAATCGAGGGACCCCCAAGAACCACCCCAGGTAGTTGTAGGAGACCAGTATTCAAAGGGGGGGACAGAGGGCTTTAGAATAGGTCCAGCATAAATGCCCGAGGAGAGTAATCGACAAAAGAGATATGCTGTTCCTCAGGGATGAGAGTCAATGAACAGGGAAATTAAACCAACCTGACCAGAATGGTTCGGGGTTGGGAATCCATATATCGGATTATAATGCCCTCACACACCCTGTCGGGTGTCATGCTTCATCATCGGGCTGCTCCTCGTCGGGTCGGCGGTGCAATACCCGACGGGCTCCCTATAGTAGGGGCACTTTAACGGAGATCTTTTATCCAACAGCCGTACGGTGAAGTGGGGGTGAGGGGCCTAGTGTATGTAGATGGATGTGTGTTGATAAATTTAGAGTGAATGTAAAATAGGATTGGGAGTACCTGTGAAAACAACTTTAATCATGGGGTCTCCTACCCTAAGTAAAAACAAAAAGTATAAGGTGCTAAGCTGAGATAATGTCTCAGGTTGTGGCGCTCTTATACGTGGTCGGTCAACATGTTTCTCGCCAATTGAATAATCTTCGGGCGATTCGTCAGGACCAAAGCGAGGGGTATACTATCTACAACTGAAACTACATGGTGTTGTGGCGGTGCACTCACATCAACCATAGGACTAACTCGTCAGATACCTGGTAGTACTGGAACTACCCGTGGGGAGAGAATAAATCACAATGATGAATGTAGTAACATAGTAGTGGGTGAATGCTCTCGTATTCCCTGTGATCAGCTGACTCTCTAGATATCGTGGTGAGCATAAAACAGTTAAAACCAGTTAAAAAACAGAGTGCCACATGGTGAGTGCACAGGGTGAACTTGCGTGAACTTCAGCCCTTGTGGCAAAAATAAAACGTAGCAGAGAACTGAAGGACTTACCCAGAACTGTAAACTAACCAGGCTTCACAGTACCCGGTAGGTAACACACACGAGGGGTTCCTCATGTACTATGATAAATGAGGAAAGGGGGAAAAAAACAATTGAAAGGTGGCATCAAGTGTAATGGGAGTCATGAAATCAGTGGAAAACTCCTAATTCCCCATCCTGCAGGGTCAAATAAACCTCAAATGATAACACAAATTAATTTCTTTTCCTTATAATCGCCGCCCATACCTGGATCATGATTAGGGTTGCGTTTATATTGGAGGCACTGCTAGTATAGTCCCGCACTAAATACCCACAGCACAGATTCTATTGTAGGTTAATGTTGTTTATCAAAGGATTAGAATCGAGTAGGTACGCTCGATAGGTAAAAGCGTGATGGCTAATTCATGCGAAAATAATGACATCCTGCGTGACTTAGGTTCAGTCAGTGTGCCTTAAGCAGTCGGGAAGCTGGGTCGTTTGGAGTTTCATGTTTATATGCCCAACGTGATGACTGCAAGACCGTCCCACTTCCCAATTACCGTGGCGTCAAGCGTGTACATCTAATATTAAGCCCCTGAGTTAACCCAGGCATGTCCAAAAATCCCGCACTGGTCAAGAGGTTAGCGATAAAGGGTGGCGGGAGCTAGCAATTCATACGGGGTAGAGAGACATTCAGCCCACAATTAGCAGTACTCACTTTGGTGCTCGTAGCACGAAGTCTTTAGACCTACCCACTCCTACCGGGCCCGGGTGGTAGGGTGGAGTGAGTCTGCACCGTATTTAGTCCCGCCGGGTACTTCCGGTGGGCGGGGTTTGTGTTGTGGGGAGGTCTTGTGTGTGTAGTGCTAACCAGCCCAGCGGCCATGTTGGAGGTAGGGCTCGCGGTCTGTCTCGGGTACCGCGGCCATCTTTAAACGTGGTCGTTCAGTATGTATGAGATTTGGCGGCCATACTGGAATGGTATATCATAATATCACTCCAGAATACAGGGATAGGAGTCAGTAAGTATGCTTAACAATGTATATGACATATTGCCCATAGTGTGTGAACTCGGGAGGTTGTATTCAAGAGCATAGCTGGTCGTAAAGTGATGAGGCAGACTAGAAGGTTACAGCATAAAAAGTCTGATCATTTATGGTTTCGGCAATCATGATCAATGATAGCAACAAAAAAAAAGAATTCCCTCAGTTTCCACCTGTATTGTGTTGGCCGCTTAGTGTATCATCTCTGAGGGGTGTGTTCTAATGGAGGGTGGGTCATAAAAGCCTAAATCAAATAACACAGTGTGCCCTCATTCTGATGGACGATTGGTTGGTTTAGAAAAAGTACCCTGAAAGATTAGAGGCACAGATATTAACAGTAGTAGGTCATATCCTCAGTGCACTCCAAGGTATATCATCATTCAATCCTTGGGTGTGTGAGGATAATCGGTGTATCCATCTCTGTTCAATCAAAAAGAGGGCATGTTTGGTGATTTTCGCGAATGTCTCGAGGACCAACCATCTTAATGAGACGGGTGAGTGACTTAGTTCTAGAAAGTGGGAGCACATTTTTGTGTTGGTTCTTTGACAACGGATGTTGCTCCGGTGTTCAGCAACACGTGTCTTAATGGGACGAGTGGTCATCCCTACATATTGTAGATTGCAGGGGCAGGTGATCAAGTAAATGCAATTTGATGTATTGCAGTTGGTATGGGCCCGCAACTCCCAGGTGAAACTGTTGGAGAAAGTGATGGATTTATATATCGAGGTGGAAGCGCACGCCAGACAAGACCCGCAGGATCTAATCCTTTGATAAACAACATTAACCTACAATAGAATCTGTGCTGTGGGTATTTAGTGCGGGACTATACTAGCAGTGCCTCCAATATAAACGCAACCCTAATCATGATCCAGGTATGGGCGGCGATTATAAGGAAAAGAAATTAATTTGTGTTATCATTTGAGGTTTATTTGACCCTGCAGGATGGGGAATTAGGAGTTTTCCACTGATTTCATGACTCCCTTTACACTTGATGCCACCTTTCAATTGTTTTTTTTCCCCCTTTCCTCATTTATCATAGTACATGAGGAACCCCTCGTGTGTGTTACCTACCGGGTACTGTGAAGCCTGGTTAGTTTACAGTTCTGGGTAAGTCCTTCTGTTCTCTGCTACGTTTTATTTTTGCCACAAGGGCTGAAGTTCACGCAAGTTCACCCTGTGCACTCACCGTGTGGCACTCTGTTTTTTAACTGGTTTTAACTGTTTTATGCTCACCACGATATCTAGAGAGTCAGCTGATCACAGGGAATACGAGAGCATTCACCCACTACTATGTTACTACATTCATCATTGTGATTTATTCTCTCCCCACAGGTAGTTCCAGTACTACCAGGTATCTGACGAGTTAGTCCTATGGTTGATGTGAGTGCACTGCCACAACACCATGTAGTTTCAGTTGTAGATGGTATACCCCTCGCTTTGGTCCTGACGAATCGCCCGAAGATTATTCAATTGGCGAGAAACATGTTGACCGACCACGTATAAGAGCGCCACAACCTGAGACATTATCTCAGCTTAGCACCTTATACTTTTTGTTTTTACTTAGGGTAGGAGACCCCATGATTAAAGTTGTTTTCACAGGTACTCCCAATCCTATTTTACATTCACTCTAAATTTATCAACACACATCCATCTACATACACTAGGCCCCTCACCCCCACTTCACCGTACGGCTGTTGGATAAAAGATCTCCGTTAAAGTGCCCCTACTATAGGGAGCCCGTCGGGTATTGCACCGCCGACCCGACGAGGAGCAGCCCGATGATGAAGCATGACACCCGACAGGGTGTGTGAGGGCATTATAATCCGATATATGGATTCCCAACCCCGAACCATTCTGGTCAGGTTGGTTTAATTTCCCTGTTCATTGACTCTCATCCCTGAGGAACAGCATATCTCTTTTGTCGAATAGT
This sequence comes from Calotriton arnoldi, assembly GCA_963921515.1. NCBI lineage: Eukaryota > Metazoa > Chordata > Amphibia > Caudata > Salamandridae > Calotriton > Calotriton arnoldi. The sequence continues at coordinate 1,940,656 of CAWUFW010002283.1, read as the reverse complement.
TGTAGGAGACCCACAGGGGACGGACGCGGTGACCTGACACCGGTGCGAGTCCTGTGCGAGTCTATGCGCTCAGACGCGATTGAGATTTCAATGTTAAAGGTCCCTTGCGTGTTCGAGGCGAACACACCGATCGGTCCTTGTATGAGTCGAAGGACGCGGTTACAGATAGAGTTGCAAGGGAGATGGGCGCGCTGTGTCTAACACAGACGCGAACCTTGTGCGAGTCAGTGCAATGGAGATCTCAGTGTTACAGGCCCTTTGTGTGTTCGAGGCGAACACCGATCGGACTCAGTACGAGTCGAAGGATACAGTTTTAGATAGTGTTACAAAGGAGATGGACGCGGTGTGTCTAACACAGACGCGAACCCTGTACGAGTCAGCGCAATTGTCGCACTTAGAAAATTCGAGTTTTAGGACACTTTGAGGGAAGCTACAAGCAAGTCACTTACAGGGTAAGTAGTTCTAGGGCCCACACCCACAGGAGCACTGTAGTGCTGAAGTTACCTCACCCATGGGAGCCGGGTGCATAGGTGTTCTTTGGTGTCGGGTCGCGGCGTCGTTTTCAATGGGAGCCAGTGAAGACTTGCTGCTTGCGGCGACAGGAGAAGTGTCCGGAGGAATCCAAGCCTGGATTCGGAAGATGGAAGACCTGAAAGCAGAGGGGACAGTGTTCAAAGTCACTTGGCAGTGACTCGGGGCAAGGAAGATGGATGCCCACCTTCGTCGCAAGATTCAGGTCGTTCGCGGTTGCCTTGACTCTTCAGCCACGAGGTCCAGGAGGCGTCGACGACGACCAGGAGCTGGATTCGGCGTGTCCCACGATGTCTGCAGCTTACTGCAGTGTCGGCGACTCGATTGGAGCCAACAAGCCTTGGTAACAGCAAGTCTCGGGGAAAGTGCGAAGAGGCAATGGCGCAGACCAGCAAGGTCTGTGGGACTCACCCAGCGAGGGTAAGTCAGGGCAGGCCTGGAGCAACCAGGGGAGCCCTTTGGTGTCTTTAGAAAGTCTTCTGGGGACCCACAAGCCGGCTGGCAAGGGATCGCGAAGACGCCTCGGGAGGATTCGCTCACAGGGGCCCACGGTCACTCGGGACGTGGTAGGCCTCTGATCTTCGGAGGGATTCCTGCTGGAGGCTAGGACCACACGTGGTCCAAAGCACAAGTTCGTGGAACGTTGTGAAGGGGTTGCACTCGACAATAGTGCACGGTACCCAGGGGTCGCGGTTCCTCGTCACTCTTGGGGTCCACTGGCCTCAGCTTCGCTGGGGACTCACGATGGCCTTTGAGAAGTCAGGAAATCCACTTCTTGGGCTGCAGGGACTTCGGACTCCGGCGGGAGCGGCGTAGTTTGCGACCGTCATTTGTAGTTTTAGGTGCCTGCCAAGCAGGGGAGTCACTCCTTGACTCCAAGGGAGATTCTTCAGTCTTCCAAATGTAGTGGAACGTGGAAGGTCCGGGATTCGTCTTCAGAGCGTCGTCCAGGGAAATCTAGGGTGCAATGCACAGGTTCCCCCTCTTATACTAAAAGAAAGGGAGGGACTAGCTCTATGACCCTACCTATGGGAGGGTCAGGGGAGTGGGTGGCTACACCCACTTCCCTTTGTCCAGTTTCGCGCCAGAGCAGGGACAGGTAGCCCCTGAGCCGGTTTGAACTGGCATATGCACAGAGGAGCCTTCTGCTCCCCCAGTGCAGGATTTCAAAGCACTCTAAGAGTGGACCCACCCAGCCCCAATACACTAAACCCTGTCTGGAAGGTGGTCACACCCCTTGGGACAGGATATCTATTGTTGGGCTTCCTCCACTGCGAGTGTTGGTCATCAGCAGGAGGGCAGCCCAGTGTCTGTGACTGGTGGCATCCATTTTGTGATGCCAGGGCTCTGCAGGATTCTACCGCGTTTCCACAGTAGGTACATGTCTATCCCTCTAGAAGGGTGGAATGCTACCCCCGCCGCCAGGACTGGCGGGGGGTAGTATTCCAAGATGTTTGACACCAAACACGACATGTTTCGATGCAGCCATTCCAAAGTTAGCATTTTACCGCGAGGATATAATGCACTTAAAAGTATATGGTTTAACCGCATCCACAAACAGCACCAGAGAATGGACTCTGAGAGCTGCAGAGGGGCCCTGCTCAGGCAGAGGCACCCCCTCACATAGAAGCCAAGCACCCTGCCCTCAGGATTGATAGGGCCTGCCTTAGGGGTGACTGATAGGTTTATATGTGTGTGTAGGAGAGATATAGGGGACCTATATCTCAGTGAGGGGTTCTAGCACTTCCTCACCCAGGCTGCAGTAGCAGGCCTGTGGTGTCAGATTTAGTCTGCTTCCCAGGGGTGGCATAATACATGCTGCAGCCCCTGGTAGGCCTGTGAAGTACCTATGCCCTTAGCACCTACGGTACCATATACTAGGGACTCATAAGGAACCACAGCATCCAATCACTAGTGCACCTAGAGTGCACTCCAAGTCGTTTAGAGAGAACAGAGAGGCTGGGGCCCTGATTAGCAGGGACCCAGCCAGACTATAGCCAGAAACCAGTGTAAACATCAGGAAAAAAAGTGGGGGCAACATAAGAGGCAGATCCTACTCTCCTACAGAGGCTGGCTCAGTATATAGTGTACACCTATGGTAAGGCACTGTGTACTCAGTCCAGGCATCCCTTAGTGATAGCTTTGGTTTTCAGGGACCTAAACACTTTCAAGGGGTAGCTGTGGAGCGCAGCTAAGGCTTATCCAGGAGGGTGTAAAGCAATTGCATGTACCACTTAGTCGGTCAGTAAGCTTTTCACTCAAGAAAGAACCACACCAGGTGAGTAAAAAAAAATACTTTATATTTATTACTACACACTAGACACTAACTTAGTATACCACCTACCAGGAGGTATTAATTACACACAAGAAATACTTAGAAGATAGCATAGAAAAGTACATAGGGCCCCACCGGAGGGCAAAACCGTATACTAAAATAGTGGAATGCAGAATAGGTAACGAAACGGGACTAGTACCCAAGGTTGGAGGACCCCAGGGGAAGCAAGGAACCACCCATGGTGAGTAGATAGGGAACCCAAGGCACCCCGATGCAGAGTAATTACACTAGGTAAATGTCCATAGAACAACACAGGTAAGTCGCGGTTTGGATTTGAGTGTTTTAGGACCCTTCCCAAAGGACCCCAGAAGAACCACTTGAAGGAAGGTTGGAAAGTCACCCCAACCGTGTATACCCAGAACAGAAGGATACCTGCACCAGGGAACCAAGGTGCATAGGGGTGAAGTGATGTCGGAAACCTCCGTGGATGCCAAGGGAGGATCGTTGAAGTTCTGTAGCTACAGCGTCTCGTGGACCAGGCTGGTGGAACCAGGCCGAAGAATCCAGACGAGAAGAACCTGAAAGCAGAGGGGACCGAGTCCAAACCACCCGAAGGTGACCAGGAGGCACAGGAGCACAATACAAGCCCTGGTTGAAGGTTCTTGCTGAAGTGCGGTGTGAAGAAAACAGCAGCTGTGGAGGCCAGGCGACATTGTAGAAGACCAGGAGTCCTTCACGAGCTGTCCCACGCCGGTCGACAAGTGCAGAAATGTCAGTGGCCGGCAGGACCACCAACAAGCCTTGGCAAATGCAAACAACGGTTTGCGGGTGAAGAGGCATGGTTGCAAACCAGCAAGGTCTGAAGGACTAACTCAGCAAGGGTAAGACAGGACTGGCCCTCAGCACGTTGGAGAGACCGAAGGAATCGGTGAAGCCCCCTTAAGGACCCTCTGGCAGCAGGCGCAGGAGGTCACATGGAAGCCCCAGCAGCACACAGAAGAAGAGGCCCCACGATGCAAGGGATGCAGGCAGGACAGCGTGCTTGGAGCCCTGAAGTGCTGGAGGCAGGGGCTGCTTGGACCTTGAAGAACGTCTGTGCAAGGAGCCAACAAGCCTTGTCAACAACAGACAGACACAGTGCACAGGGAGGTGGTCACCGTTGGCTGGAGAGGGATTACAGTCTCCCACTTAAAGGGAAGACTGGTAAGGCCTCTGGAGAACCAACAAACCACCACCTGTGTTGCAGAGCCAGAAGATGTACGTGGGACAAGAAGATCCGCAAATCTGTCATCAACGTTGAGGTGCCTGCGGATGCAAGGAAGGCACTCCTTCACTTCAAGGAGATTTCTTCAGGCTGGGATGCAGGCTGATTCCTTGGTGACTCGAAGGATGCATGGCCACGGAGTTGCAGATCTTCGGAGAACCACAGGGATGAAGATGTAGCAGGATTCTTCCTACTGGGAGCACTCTTGTCATGGGTCCCGGCTTGTGGAACAGCAGAGTTCCAGTGTCCACCAGCAGAAAAGTCTTTGAACAATCTTCAGATGATGAGTCTGTTCCAGAAGTTGTTGTCGGGACTACTCTTAGGGTCTACTCTCGGGGAGCCCTTAAGTAACCCCAGAAAGGAGAAGAACCTCTTCTGTGGCAACCCACCTATCAGTGGGGGTCAGGTACGCTACTCAGATGTCCTAGCCAGTCAGATGCTCCCAGGGGCCAAGATTCAACATGGCAGAATCAAGTGGCCAACCTGGAGGAGCTCAGGAGCACTTCCCTGAGGAGGAGCTGGACATGAAGGTGGACACTCCCCTGTCCTTTGTATAGTTTCGTGCCAGAGCAGGAACCAAGGGCTCCTGGACTGGGTGAAACTGGTTTACACAGGTGGGCACCAAATGTGGGCCCCTTTCGCTCAAAGTTCACCAAGATACGTTATGGGGTCCCGCAGGGATCTGCGATTAGCCCTATACTATTTAACGCCTATATGCGTCCCCTGGTGGACGTCATTAAATCCTACAATATAGGCTTGGTGAACTATGCTGATGACACCCAGCTTATTCTTTCCCTGGAGGGCGATCAATCAACCACGTTACATAACTTCCATGCCTGTATGCTGGACGTGGTACATTGGCTGAGAAACAATTCTCTGCAATTTAATGCAGATAAAACAGAGATCTTATGTATTGGAGGTGGGAGAGTGCCATACTCTCTCCCTGCGGACTTTTGGCCCATTCCTGCTGACCCCCCTTTGGTACCGTCTAAGACGGTTCGCAATTTGGGGATCTGTTTTAATGAGAAGTTGACCTTGGAAACACAAGTCAACAAGGCCGTTGGGAGCTGCTTCTCCCTTATCAGGGCCCTTAGGAAAATTCTTCCCATGCTTCCTATTCAGACACGCGCACTGGTAGTCAGGAGCGTTATTATGAGCAGACTGGATTACTGCAATGCTTTGCTGCTGGAATCCCCAAAGTATTTAATTGGGAGATTACAGAGAATCCAGAATGCGGCAGCAAGGCTGGCCTTGATGAGACCCCGCCAGTCCTCTGCTTCCCAGGCCCTGGCGGAGCTTCATTGGCTCCCAGTTTTGCAGAGGATTCATTTTAAATCCCTCTGTTGTATTTAAGGCACTGCATGGTATGGGGCCCTTACCGTTGCAGAACAAATTCAGCTGGTATGCTCCCACTCGTTGTCTTCGGTCATCTTCGGCTAATCGGGTGAAGGTACCCCCGATCAAAAGAGCTAGACAGGAAGGGCGTGCCTTCAGTGTTGCCGCAGCAAGGCTTTGGAACAGCATACCCACGGAGTTGCGACAGACGAAAGATCTACTGCCGTTTAGAAGGATAATAAAGACCTGGCTCCATCCCAGAGCGTCAGGCTAATCCTCTTCCTTTTCACAGGCCTCCCGTCTCACAGCGCCAGGATACCCGCTGGGTCACAGTGCGCTATATAAGAAGTGGTTACATTACATTTACATTACATGTGCCCTTCAGTGAGTCTGGTGGCGCTCGGAATCGCCCCCACCCTACCTAATTCTAAAGGAGAGGTGGTCACTCCTCCCCGCAGCAGGAAATCCTTTGTTCAGCTTCCCCTTCCCGAGTTAGGCTCATCAGCAGGGGGGGCAGAACTGTGTCTGAAACGGGCATCAGTGCGGGCTGGCAGGCAGGCCCTGAAAGGCTACACAGGTAGGTATTGGGGGGGGGGTCCTCTAAGGAGCCCCGCCAGTACATGGTATCATGCAACTAGCACTGGAATCTGTGTAGTTGCATGATTCCAACACGTTTGATACTAAATACGCCCAGGTTCGGGGCAACCATTATGTAGTTAGACATCTCAACTTGCCAGTGTCCACTGCATACCTTATAATGGCTGTCTCGCACTTACAAAGGCCAGAGAATGGAGTCCGGGGTTTGTAGGGGTACCTCTGCTCGTGCAGAGGTACCCACACACTTGGAACCATGCACCCTGCCCTTGGACTGAAGGGCCTACCTTAGGGGTGACTTATAGGTTTTAAGTGCAGTGACCGATTATAAGGGAAACCTTATATCTGGAGTGAAGAGTGCATGCATCCTGTCACGCAGCCTGAACCGGCAGTTCTTCAGACACAGTTTGCATGAGCTCCTATGGGTGGCATAGTACATGCTTCAGCCCATGGGGGACCCCTGGTGTACCAATACCCTGGGTACCTCAGTACCATATACTAGGGACTTACTATGGTACCCCAGTAGGCCAATTGTGGGGTGTACAAGTACTTATCAGCACATTTCAACTTTTCCAAATACTTAGCAGTTTTGTTAGCTTTTCCGAAAGATTGACACATTTTGGTTGAACTAGCTGATCAGTGCTCACACTGTTGAGCAGGTAGTGCAAGATTTATGGAAAACATTGAAATTCCTACATGTTCTGGCCATATAAATAAACTATGAAAAATTAGCACCACCTCTACTCAAATTGTTTGATGCTTATAGCAGTTCGGGCTACATTCATCTGAAAGTTTATTCTTCAGAACACTGCCTTGTATTTGCACACAAAAAAATCAGTTCTAGGAAATCTGACACCGCCACAGAGTTCCCCACGTTTGTTCTCTATCCATTGTCTCTTAAAAGTCCCAAATCCCAAGACTGACCCGAACAGCAGTGCCAGAGAACAGGAAATCAGAAAAACTGTTTCTCTCCGAAGTACCTCGTTTGTTTCCTACTTGGTGTGCTGGCTTAGGAAAAACATATTTAAAGTAGCAATCTCCTAAATCTTTTCCACCACACTGTATTGTGATGCACCCCTTTATACGGATAGATAAACTCACACTCTGCCAATGTCAGTTCAAGGAAAATATTCTGAAGCTAAGAGCAATGCATCCAGCTTTGAAATGTTTCCAGACATCTTTGTGTGAATAATTCATTGCATGGCTTGGCAATTCTGTCTAGCCCTGCACATTTTCATCTGACTATTTAGCTGAGGGCACCCAGGAGCCACAAGATCCCCACAGTCCAGCTGGCGCTTAGAAACCGCAAACCAAGACCTTCATCATCTAGGTCAAATAGTTGCAGCACCGCCTTTCATCAAGCATGCCCCTAGAGTATCATGAGTCCCCTTTCACAACTGACAGTAGGACTTTTAGGATATCCCACCATTGGGATGTCATTGTTTAGTTAACAAAGCAGCATACACCTGTGGCACGAAGAGATTTATTTGTGCAATAATGTTTAAACTGTGACCTTTTTTGCAGATGAGGCTGAAGAAGACGACAAATCTGAAAGTGAAGATGAAGAGTTGGACAAACAAATGGGAGATCTTGGTGATGCTGAAGCTGATAAGCTAGATGAGCGCCTCTGGGGGGATGATGACGACGACGAGGATGAAAACAGCGACGATAAAATGGATGAATTAGGGCCAGGAATGGACGAGGTGAGAGAATGAATAAAACTTTGACCAGGACTTCTTTTCACCTGTAGCCCTGTAAGGGGGCGAATGTAATAGTTGTTAAGTTACTACTATGATGTCTTTATGCCCATTTAAGTTTGCAGAGGCCTGTATCTCACGGTCTACTGGTCACTGTTAAGATTTTCTATTGGTAGAGGTAGCTTTGGGAGTGAGGATGCCCCGTTCAATAACTCCTGGTATTAGTTCCCACTGGAAGATTATTGCTTAGGATTAGGGCTGGAACACAACTTGAAATGTCAACAACTACAGGTTAGATGCATGGTTCAAATAGCCATTAAATCCAGACACCACACCGCACAGGTGAAAGCCAACTAAATATGGTCCTTCTAGGGGTACAGTGGGGCAGGATACCGGCACCTTACAGACACTTTATGATTTAAGGGACAGTGCAGATTTACCAATTTTAAAGACAGTGCAGCTTTGTGACCCAAATGAGGTTCTTTCCATCTTGGCTCTCTGGTCAGCTGGGCTGCAACGACCTTATGGCTCCATGACAGCCTCATACTTTCTGGAGGCCCCCAGAGGCAATTTCCAGTTGCTGGCTCAAGTGCAGATGTTCCTAGTATCAGGTTGGCTTCTTCTGGTAGTCACAGTCCAGTTCCTCAGACATGAAACCTCCCCTGCATCGGACAAGGCAGCAAGACAGACTATTTGGTTTCCTATTTTGTTCTACAAGGAGGGTAGAAACCCCGCAGAGGTGCTGTGAATGGCTCTACTGTGTTCTCCTACACTGGTGTTCAGTCCTCCTTAGTGTCCACACAAATGATGAGGTGCGATATATTGAGGGGCCAGTGCCTCTACCCCTTTGGTGGTCAAGACTGGATTCCATAGGCAAACAAAGTGTTTGCCTTGTTCAGTGGTGTATCTTGATGTTGCTTTCCAAATTTCATGGTCGTCTGAGCCAGGGGTCCCCAATTCGACCAGTACAGACCTTTTTCAGAGGAGATGCGTACTTGGCTTAGACATAGCAAGGCATTAGATCACATTACTATAGGAGACAGCTTCAAGACAATCTAGGAATTTGATCAGTTTCACTCCAGACAGGCTTATCCTCTATACTAAGGGAATGGGATGTGACCTCTCTCCTGACCTCCCACTAGATGCAACAGGACTGGACAGGTATTGGAGATGTGTAGGTGCTGGTTAGTATCCCCACATGGAAACCATGTTGTGCAGAAAACACAGCATGTCCTTTCTTTATACATATATTAGACATGATGAAGGAAATGGACCACAGTTAAGAGAACTGGACAGACCTTTTACTGGGTAGAGCTATTTGGCAGTTTCCCCACAGCAAGTACAGGTAAATGATACACTGTCACCACCGCCATTCACTGTGGAGCTTGGGTTCAGGGCGTAGTAGTCACCGACACATAGTAGGTTGGTACACTCATGGTTTACCCCAATCAACAGAGCTCACCTCTGATGCCAAACAAAACCAGCAATTACGTGGAGCACCCGCTGTAAGTGTTAATCAATCCTTCGTCCCATTGGAGTGTTACTGTCCAGTAACCACTCACTGCCCGATGGCCTCAACAAAATGTCTTACTTAGCCCATCTCACTTCACCCAGTAACTACACCGCCATACCTTTCCTCATACCTACTCTCCCCTCCAAAGACACCACTGTGTCTTTGTACGAGTGCCCTCATCTTTTCCTTACTTGCCTCCCTCATCATCAAGTATACATTTCTCCCTTTCTTTAAATATCCCATGTCTTGTTTTTGGGAAAAAAAAGTCAACTGCAGGACATATCCGGCTCCTTAAAGCTCCCCCTGTGAGTTTTTGTCAACAGGGGTCCATGCATAGTCATCTTCATATGGTGTATTATGCACTTTACAAAAATAGAAATAAGATCTTCTGTCAAGGTGATTTTTGTGACTTCTTCAAGTTTAATTATCTGAAAGAGACACGTTAGTGACAGATTCCTTACCTTAGAATATCCCCAGGCGTCAGGCTGGATCCGGAAAGTTTTGCGTAGCAGTACCCTTGCGCGTCGGTAGGCGGCGTCGTGTGGCTCCGCGTCCGGCGTCGGGATCGCCGGAATGACGTCGCGGGCAGTACTTAGACACCGCCCCTGCGCGCTGACGTCAGTTCTTTATTTTTCCGCGCCAGTAAGCGCAGATCCGGGAAGAGCAGTGCCCTAGTCATTTTTTGACTACGTTTTTTGGTGATTTTTATCACTGTTTTTTCTCGAGTCGTTCGACTCCGACTGTGTCAGTAGGGATGCCTGGCTTCAAGCCATGCGACGCCTGTGGTCGGATGATGTCGATCACGGACCCGCATCGAGACGGTCTCTACTGCCTCGGCCACGACCACGACTCCAAATCGTGCCCCGACTGCCGGGCCTTGCACCCGAAGGCTTTGCGAGAGCGGTCTCGAAAGCTCCTCGAGGTCCGGCAGTCGGCTCTGCGCCAATCCAAGCCCTGGTCACGTGAGAGGTCGAGGGGCCGGTCGCGGAGTCCTCATCGGTCGTCGGGGTCCAAGTCTTCGCACTCCTCCGGTAAGTCGAAGCACAAGAAGTCGAAGAAGCGTCATCGCTCGACGACTTCCCCTCGCCGGTTTCGTTACTCGGCTGAGGGTCCTGTCGGCACCGTCCCCGCGGCTCCGGGAGTGCCTGTGGAGCCGCCACCGCATTACCCGCACTTCCCGGGTTCGGGGGCGACTCCTGCCGAAATACAGGAGTTCCTGTCGGCCATGGCCTGCCTCTTCGGGCCTCAAGGTCCCCCCAGTGCGCCTTCGGGCCCCGCGGGCCCTTCTGGGGTGCCGCCGGCGACTCCGGTCCCGGCGACGCCAGCCTCGGTCCCGACCCCGGCTCCACTGTTGCCGCACCCCCCATCGACGCCGGTTGACCTGACGACACCTCCACCGGCGCCGATATCACCGGTGCCGTTCCCGACGCCGTCCGGGGCTCCGGGCGGCGTCGTTCCCCGGTTCTCTCCGGACACGGCGCCGGACCGGCATCGTTCAACTCCGGCGCCGATGCGGCCTTGGGTTCCGCATGTCCCTCCTCCTTATTTTGAACCTGCTTTGGAGGACTGGGAGGGGTCTGAGGACCCTCTCAGTGCCCAATGTGAGTTCGACCAGGACTGGGCTGAGGATCTTGGGGATGCCAGTGGTCTGGACACCTCCCCGGACTCTGGCATGCTGTCTCCTCCTTCCGTGGCAACGGAGGAGGGAGCAAACTTTGCAACGGTGTTGCGTAGAGCAGCTGAGGCCTTACACCTCCAGTTGCCTACACTGGCTGTCAGGACTAACATCCTGACGGAAGTGCTTCAGCCGGCGGCTACCTCTTCGGAGCCACTGCTGCCTTTCAACGAGGCACTTTCTGACGTTCTTTTGGGCACCTGGTCCAAGCCCACCACAGGGGCTCCTGTGGATAGGAACGTAGCCCGACGCCATCGCCCTGCTCCGGGCGACCCCCTGTTTCTCTCCACGCACCCCACCCCTGAGAGCTTGGTTGTCCAAGCCTCTGCTTCCCAGAGCGCCTTCCCTACCGCTCCCCCGGATAGGGAATCCAAGAGACTGGAGCAGTTTGGGAAGAAGGTTTTTTCTTCCTCCAGTGCTGGCTTGCGGTCTGTTAACACCACTTGCCTCTTGGGCCGATATTCCCACTCTCTGTGGGATTCGGTGGCGCAGGTTCTGCCCCAGTGTCCTGAGGAGGCCCAGGCACTGCTTTCCCACGCCATTGCGGAAGGAAGGGATGCGGCTAAGTATACCATCAGATGTGGCCTAGATACCGCCGACTCGCTAGGCAGATCGCTTGCGACGACAGTGGCGCTGCAACGTCACGCCTGGCTGAGAACCACTGGTTTTTCGGGTGATCTCCAAAACACTCTTATGGACATGCCCTTTGATGGTGTCGGCCTTTTTGGCAATAAGGCAGACCATGCGTTGGAGCGTTTTAAGGACTCACGGGCTACAGCCAAGTCCCTGGGCCTTTCTGCTGTGCGCCCTCCGCAACAGTCTGCTTTTCGCCCCTTTCGTGGCCACGAAGGGGCGCCCAGTCACGTCCACTGCCCAGCCACCGGCCCGCGCAGCAGGCGTCTTCGCGTGGCCGAGGACGTGGCTCCCGCCGAGGCGGGTCGGGTAACCAGCGTGCGGGTCAGGCCCCCACCCCGTCCGCGGCCTCCAAGCCCTCCTAGTCCTTCCTTTCAGGTGCACAGCACGCCAGTAGGGGGCAGGGTCCGCCATCACCTTCACCACTGGCGTGCCATCACCTCGGACAAGTGGGTCTTGGACATTGTCCGAAGGGGCTACTCCCTCCCCTTCGTGACCACCCCCCCAGCCATGCCACCTCAATACCACCGCATGTCAGGGGATCACTTGGTGCTTCTTCAGAAGGAAGTTGCGGCCCTCTTGGCCAAGGGGGCCATCGAACTCGTTTCGACCCCAGAAGTAGGGCGTGGTTGTTACTCCCACGACTTTCTGGTGCCCAAAAAGGACAAGGAGGACATGCGTCCTATCTTGGACCTCCGGAACGTAAATCGCTTCCTCAGGAAGGAGAAGTTCAAGATGCTCACCCTAGCTCAGGTCTTGACTGCTCTCGACCCTGGATGGTAGCGTTGGATTTGTAGGACTCATATTTCCACATCCCTGTCCTGCCGGCCCACCGGCGTTACCTTCGGTTCACGGTAGGCCACGAGCACTTTCAGTTCTCCGTGCTCCCCTTTGGCCTTACCAGCGCCCCTCGGGTGTTCACGAAAGTGATGGAGGTGGTCGCAGCTCATCTGCGCCGGGCAGGGGTTCCAGTCTTCCCCTACCTCGACGACTGGCTGCTGAAGGCGGGCTCGTCCCAGGCAGTCGTCTCCCACCTCCAGACTACGGCCGAACTCCTGCACTCGCTGGGGTTCTCCATCAACGTGCCGAAGTCGCACCGGATTCCTTCTCCACAGCTCCTTTTCATCAGAGCAGTTCTGGACACGACGCAGTTTCGGGTCTATCCTCCCGAGCGGCGAGTCCGGGATATTCAGGCTATGATTTCGTTCTTTCGGCCTCTATCCTGGGTTTCGGTACAGATGACCCTGAGGCTGCTGGGCCTCATGGCCTCCTGCATCCTGCTGGTCGATCATGCCAGATGGCATATGCGGGCTCTGCAGTGGGACCTGAAGTTCCAGTGGGCGCAGCATCAGGGCAACCTGTCCGATCACGTCCAGATCTTGGAGGGGACTGCAAGGCAGTTGCAGTGGTGGCTCTCGAACCGGAAATGGGTCATGGGCAGATCCCTCTCCCTTCCCCAGCCAGAGCACACAGTTGTGACGGACGCGTCCCTTCTGGGATGGGGCGGTCACATGGGAGAGGCGGAGATCAGAGGCCTCTGGTCTCCGGCGGAGTCCCGGCTCCATATCAACCTTCTGGAGCTCCGGGCGATCCGACTTGCACTCAAGGCATTCCTTCCCTCTGTCAAAGGGAAGGCAGTGCAGGTGTTCACAGACAACACCACCGCCATGTGGTACTGCAACAAAGAGGGTGGGGTGGGGTCGTGGACCCTGTGTCAGGAGGCTCTGCGCCTCTGGACATGGCTGGAACATCAGGGCATATTCCTGATGGTTCAACACCTGGCAGGTTCCCTGAACGCCAGGGCGGACGAACTCAGCCGCAGGTGCATGATGGATCACGAGTGGCGTCTTCACTCGGAAGTGGCGCATGGACTCTTTCTACAGTGGGGAGAGCCTTGGTTAGATCTATTCGCCACCGAAGAGAACGCGCAATGTCATCAGTTCTGCGCGTTGGAATTTCCAAGGCGGCACTCGCTCGGCGACACTTTTCGTCGCGAGTGGAGTTGCGGTCTGTTGTACGCCTTTCCGCCTATACCACTTCTACCCAGAGTGTTGAAGAAGATTCGGCGCGACCGGGCCGAAGTCATTCTTGTGGCTCCGGACTGGGCTCGAAGAGTTTGGTATCCCGAGCTACTCAGTATGAGCGTCGATCCCCCGATCCGTCTGCCTCTTCGGGAGGATCTTCTGTCGCAGCAGCAGGGGACGGTCCTCCACCCGAACCTGTCCAGCCTCCACCTGCTTGCGTGGAGATTGAGCGGCTGCAGTTGATTCCTTTCCTCTTGCCTCCCGAAGTTTGTGATTTGATTCTGGCAGCCAGGCATCCCTCCACTAAGGAGGTATACGCCTGCAGGTGGAACAAATTTGTGGCATGGTGCACAGCAAAGGCTGTGAATCCCCTTTCTGCCCCTCTTTCTGAGGTTCTTCTGTTCCTTCTTTCTCTAGCCCAACAGGGTTCTGCCCTGGGTACCATCAAGGGCTATCTTTGTGCAATCTCTGCCTTCCTCAGGCTTCCTGATCAGCCCTCCCTTTTCAAGTCCCCTGTTGTTAACAGGTTCCTAAAAGGCATTACACACCTCTTCCCTCCTGTTCCGTTTGTGATGCCTCAGTGGGACTTGAACCTGGTTCTTACCTTTCTCATGTGCGCTCCCTTTGAGCCACTGCATAACTGTCCTCTTCGTCTTCTGACTCTGAAGACAGCCTTTCTGGTCTCTATCACCTCTGCTCGGCGGGTGAGTGAGCTCCAGGCTCTTTCTTGCAAGCCTCCCTTTCTGTCTGTACATCCAGACAAGGTTGTTCTCAGGACGCGTCCGTCCTTCTTGCCAAAGGTGGTTACTGCTTTCCACATTGGGCAGACCATCACTTTGCCCACCTTCTTTCCGCCTCCGCATCCTTCTAGAGAGGAAGAGAGGCTCCACCGTCTGGACCCAAAACGTGCGATTTCTTTTTATCTAAATCGCACACAACAGTTCCGGGTGGGCGACCAGCTCTTTGTTGGCTACGTGGGTGCCAAAAAAGGTCGGGCGGTACACAAGCGGACCATCTCACGCTGGGTTTTCTTGTGTATCAAGGCCTGTTATTCGTTGGCTAAAAAGGAGCCCCCTGTTGGGTTGCGTGCCCATTCCACCAGGGCGACAGCCGACACCACGGCTTTCGGACGTGGTGTCCCTTTGCAGGACATTTGTCAGGCAGCTACGTGGGCCTCGTTGCACACGTTTACCAAGCATTACTGCCTTGACAGCCAAGTCCGGAGAGACGGCTTCTTTGGTCGTTCTGTTCTCAGAGACTTCCTTGTCTGATCTTTGTTCGCAGACCCCCCACCGGGGTTGGTATTGCTGGGGTATCTATTCTAAGGTAAGGAATCTGTCACTAACGTGTCTCTTTCAGATACACAAGTTACTAACTTGTGTAACAATATATCTGTAAGAGACAGTAGTTAGTGACAGATTCCTTACCGCCCCACCCATCCTCCCCGTTCTGCGAACTGATTTCTAGGGTTAAGGACATCCCTTTCAGGGCCCTAGTATTTTTCAGACACCAATGTCAGCTTCTTGCATGGCTCTGCGTTCCTGGCGCGGAAAGTCGTGTACAGAACTGACGTCAGCGCGCAGGGGCGGCGTCTAAGTACTGCCTGCGACATCATCCCGACGCCGACGATGGACGCGGAGCCGCACGACGCCGCCTACCGATTCGCAAGGGTACTGCTACGCAAAACTTTCCGGATCCAGCCTGACGCCTGGGGATATTCTAAGGTAAGGAATCTGTCACTAACTACTGTCTCTTACAGATATATCGTTACACAAGTTAGTAACTTGTGCGTTGATGGAAGTAGGCACACATCTTGTCTCTTCTTTTTTTTTTTCTCTTTTACTTTTCCTTTACTGTGTCATTGCTTCGACTGACTTAAGACCCATTAACTGACTGCTGCATGTGTCACAGACTGCTGTGCTCCACCCATCCCAGTGAGCTTAATCAGAGATGCTTCTACTTTTCTGTACTCTTGTGTCTTTTTGACAGGCCTATTTGGGCTGATGGCTGTCTGCTTGTTTCCCATTCTCTGAAATCCGCCTCTTGATCAGTGCCATGGCGATTAGAGGATGCTTGCCGATTATGCTTGGGTAGTTCTGATGGAGGCTTCTAAGTACAGATTCCGCCATCATTTAAGTTCCCCCATGGTGCATTCGGGCTTTGCAGATCTGAGACATCAAAGACAGATGTCATGCAGGTCCATAATCAACATCTGCTTTCTGCAGGTGTGGCACAGTTTGAAGCCTTTAATCTTCGTGTCAGACATCCCTAGAAGGCGTCACTTAAAGTAACTGGCATTAGCACGCATGGGTGGAGCTTATATATGGCTCCACAGAGTCTGATAGCACCACCTACCGGTGCACAAATAAGGTAAGTACCTTGTTCGATTGGTGTTGTTTCAGGGATAGCAGTGATGTTTCTGTAAGGGGGTTGGAAGTGTCTGGAAATATGCTCTCTCTCGAACTGTTCAGTCACAAATTGAAAAAGTAGGCATCCTCCTCAGCATGTGGCATGCATCTAATTTTTTTTTTAAATGTTTGACTTTTCTCACATCTTTCCTGCACTTCAGATCAGTGGAACTAATATTAATTTTAACTTTATGTTCTTAAGTTCTGCTACTGGAAACATCTCACTCCATTACATTTTTGAAGTGAGACTGGAGACGTTTTCTGGATGATTTATAATTGTGTTCTTGATGACAGGGCACTTTTGGGATTGAAGAATGATCTGGTGTGCTCTTTGGATTACACCCTTCCGGAATATCACTAAAGAGAGCTGCATCCAGCCATTATAGTCATCTTCTGTTATTTTACATGCATATTGGTAGAGCGTTTTCTGCACAAAAGAAAATGTTATAATTTTACCCACAGGTTCCCATATATGGGCTCTCTGGTTAATGCCCTATCAAAGGGCTTGTTCATGACAATCGCCTGCTTTTCTACATGTTCCCCGGAACTGGAAGGTGGTCCAGAAGTTTCAGTTCCTGATAAATGCCATTGACCTAGTAGTTTCACCCATAAAGTTTAGATCTCCACCAGATATTTGTGGTGCTATTTGGGAAATTATTTTGTAGACCAGATTCCTTCCAGGGATGTTTGGCAAATCCTTCCATTTGTCATTGGCCTCTGTGACTTGGAGGGCTAGCTTCCAAGTCCCTAAAACAATAATGCACCCTCATCATCCTAAGGTCTGCTTGGACACTATAATGGAGGGCAAAATGACTGCTTCCCACATTAACTTTTTCCATCTAGAAGTAATTGCATCCTTGATAATTTACCTAGGACATTCCTTATTTATACTTTCTTGGCAGTGGTTTTGAAGCCTCTGTAATAGTTCAGGTTTTGTATTCTGTTGTTCATCCTGCAAAATTGATTACAAGAGTAACCAGCCTAGATGTCCTTAACGTTTTGCTTTGTCTTTTTGTTTTGAGGTGTGGGCGGAGTAAATTACAAACACACCGAAAGAGCCAAGGGAGGTTAACAGACCAGCGGGTATTGGCTCCCCACAACATCAGTCAGAAACACAAAATACCCGGGTCTAAGATGCTGCAGTAATGAGTATGTAAACTAAGGTGTCAAGGGATATTCTTTCATTAGGGCGAAAACCCTCACCCACCAATGGTGACATGCTTCATCATAGGGTTCCTTCTCACACCACAAAAAATTGTGGTGTGGGCTACAACTCCTAAGTAAATTAGGAGGAGCTCTTTGGATTTTTTGATACGACCCTATGTGAGACAGTACTGTGGTAGGTATTGCTGAATGTAGGGATGAAAATAATAAATCAAGTGAGTTAAAACTAACTACCCCACAGACATTAAGCTTTATTCTTGTCTGTTGGGGGTTAGGGTTAACAATTATGCACAAGGGAGTCTACAGGAAGGAAAATTAAAGCAACCCTGGTGGTGATCTTGTATTTGGTCAAGATGTTTCTGCCCACCAATTACCTTATCTTAGGTGTAGGGGCATTCATCAGGACCTATAAATTAGTCACTTCTGCCAATGAATGCTCAAAGTTGTTAAATTCATACAACTGAACAAAAAATAGTGGCCTCCAGAACTTATAAGTAAATTCATTTCATTCAGGTCTCTTGTGTCAACTCGACAGTGGCCCTGGCAAGGGGCTCAGGGTCCACGCCATTCTATGCCCATTGCCGAATCCTCTGATACTCCTAATGAAGGAATGTCCCAGGACAACTTAGTTTACATATTCGGAGTAAATTACAGCCATTGCCTTTCCAGTTTGTGAGTTTAATTTTAGGTTAGCCAAATTTCTGAAACCCTAGTTTGTACTTCTGTGTCACTTTGAATCTAAGTTCCTTTCTTGAATCATAACCACTAATGGAACCATTGCTTCAGCATGCTTATTTAGTGAGCAACCAAATATTTCTATGACCATTCACAATCTTTCATTGATAGGTCCTTAGTTCTCAACCAGTTTTTGTTTTCTCTTTTCTATTTTAAATTGCACCAGAAGCAATATTTGTGTACAGCCCCCTGAGCATAACATTTTTACATAATGGTAGAAAGTTGGTCCTAACTTGATGGTGCAGCTGAATGTTAGTCTTCTTCACACTTTTTTTTTTGGCTTTGTATCTCCAATCTAGGCATCTTCAGTTTGTTCTTGGCGTATATTATATTGTGCTATTAACGGTCTAGTCATTTGCTCCTGGTTCATTGCAGGCTGCATTCAAACAGAGCCAAGGCTGAGTATTCTTGGGAAATAGTCCTGAATTGAAAATGTGCACGTTGCTGCTTGACAATATGGCCATTCCTTTGCCAGACCTTAATGTCTGATGCTTCAACAGTTTCTCTTGAAAAACTTGTTGAGGCAAGATTTTTTTCTTCTTAATAATCTCTTTGCTAGTTTCGCCATTGATTGTTACTCGTTACTAGCACGTGAAACTGGATAATGGAGCATAATGGAGAATGGAAAGGTTTCTTACTTGTAAAATTTATGCTACATGGGTATCTTCTGATTTTTGTGCACCCCATTCATTCTCAAAAGCAAAAGGTGGCATATAGGAGTGTTGCAAGAGGACTGAGTGACGACTGGATGTTTATGGCCTATCTTATATTCTTTATTCTGATAGTAGAGCGAATAAAAGCAATGATATGACTGTTGTGGGAATCCTTAAGCAGGATGTTTATTGCTATTATGTGGATGGGAGTCACACCGTAGTAATAATTTTCCTCCTCCATGTCATGTTTTTCAGAATGTTTCACAATGCTTGAATGTTTTATGACCTCCAATATTTTTGTGAGCATCTGGCTCCATATCCTGCACATTGTCCATTGTTTAGTATTCTGTCTATCACATTTAATTCTGAGATGTAACTCCAGGTGCTGTAACCAGGCTGATAATCAAATATTGTAGATCAATGCCATTATGCACCAGAGAGAAGTCTGCTTTGACTGAATACCATGTTTGTTTCTCTTACCTACTCATAAAGGAATGTTGAAGTAAAAGTGCATGTGTTTATCACTTTTTTGAAGTCTTAATTTTGTGCGTTAATTTTTCTGTTCAAACCTTAGAATTGACTTGTATTTATTGCTCCTTATGCATTTTCTTTGAGTAGTGTGCACTTACTGATAAATCGGTCTATTTTTCAGGATAAATCTGAACTCGTTGCCAAGGACGACAACCTAGATGCTAGTAGTAAAAATAAGGACAAAAAGCAAAATGACAAGGAAGAAGAAAAAACAGATCAAGGGGACAATAAAGATAATAGTGAAAAAGTCAATGAGCAGATTGATGAGGTTAGTCCTTACAGCTGAACTAATTTTTCAATGACACTAAATGATGTGTTAATGGAAATTCTACACTGACCATATAGATCATATTGATTTCCACTCAGAAATGTATACCACCTGGACTACATATTTTACACTTGAATCTTTGGCCTACTGATAGCTGTACCAAAAAATGATGACGGTCTGCTGCTGAACGGAGACCTGTGTTTTGAACACTTTTGCAATAAGGACATTTACACTTGTGCATACTTATTTGTGAGAAAGTTAGACTTTTTTTCTTTGTGCCCATTACGTTTTTTTGTGATAGTATGGTGGTGTTAGGCCAGATAGCCAAAAGCCTATCCTTATCAGTTCCGCTTTGTAGGAAGAGTTCTTTAAGAAGCCTGTGAATATGAAGTTCAGTACTTGGCCTTTTTCTTTCCCATGGACCAAGCATGGCTAGATACAGTGGATACCACCTTCTGAAATATTTGCTGTTGTCATTCTCATGTTCTTCTTTTTATTTAGCGTGAGTATGATGAGAACGAGGTGGATCCCTATCATGGGAAACAGGAAAAGAACACTGAACCTGAGCCCTTAGAACTGCCAAATGAGTTGAACCTGGAAAATGACGAGGATGAGAAAAACGAAAAGGGAGATGCGGAAGGAGAAGGTATGCTGTATAATTGTTTAATTTTTTTCCCTTTATTTCTTTTGTAAAACCTTAAGTGCATTGGCTCTGGGGGGAGCTGGGAAGAAATGGCAAGTGTGTATTATTTTACAGTAACATCAATATGTACCTGTCCATCTTAAATTTCTGCTATAATTCTAACTTTTTTAAGTTTCTCTTGTAAACTCAGTATCTGAAAGAGACACGTTAGTGACAGATTCCTTACCTTAGAATATCCCCAGGCGTCAGGCTGGATCCGGAAAGTTTTTTGCGTAGCAGTACCCTTGCGCGTCGGTAGGCGGCGTCGTGCGGCTCCGCGTCCGTCGTCGGCGTCGTGATCGCCGGGATGACGTCGCGGGCAGTACTTAGGCGCCGCCCCTGCGCGCTGACGTCAGTTCTTCTTTTCCGCGCCAGTAAGCGCAGATCCGGGAAGAGCAGTGCCCTAGTCACTTTTTGACTATCTTTTTTGGTGAATTTTTTCACTGTTTCTTCAACGAGTCTTCGCGACTCCTAAGGTGTCGTAGGGATGCCCGGCTTTAAGCCCTGCGAGGAATGTGGTCGCATGATGTCGATCACGGACCCGCACCTCGAGTGTCTCTTTTGTCTCGGCCGAGACCACGACACGAAGTCGTGTCCTGACTGCCGGAAACTTCATCCTAAGGCTTTGCGAGAGCGGTCTCGAAAGCTCCTTGAAGTCCGGCATTCGGCTCCGCGCCGCACCAAGCCCCGGTCCCGGGAGAGGTCGAGGGGCCGGACGCGGAGTCCCCGCCGTTCGTCGGATTCAAAGTCTTCGCGCTCCTCCGGTAAGTCGAAGCACAAGAAGTCTAAGCGGCGTCATCGCTCTAAGACTTCGCCTCGCCGGTCTCGCGACTCGGCTGAGGTCCCTATCGGCACGGTCCCCGCGGCCCCGGACGTGCCTGTCGAGTTACCCCCGCAGTACCCGCCCTACCCGGGCTCGGGGGCGACTCAGGCCGATATACAGGAATTCCTGTCGGCCATGGCCCGCCTCTTCGGGCCTCAAGGTCCCTCCGGTGCGCCTCCGGGCCCCGCGGGCCCTGATGGGGTTGCTCCGGCGTCGCCGTCGACTCCGGTCCCGGCGTCGCCTGTCCCACCAGCCTTCGTCCCGGCCTCGGCTCCGGCCTCGACCCCGGCTCCGGTGGTGCCGCAACCCCCATCGACGCCGGTTGACCTAACCACGCCTCCGCCGACGCCGATGTCCCCGGTGCCGTTTCCGACGCCGTCCGGGGCTCCGGGCGGCGTCGTCCCCCGGTTCTCTCCGGGTCCGGACATGGAGCCGGAACGGCGTCGCCCGACGCCGTATCCGGCGCCGATGAGACCTTGGGTCCCTGATGTCCCTCCTCCTCCATATTTTCAACCTGAGGAGGACCAGGAGAGCTGGGAGGGGTCTGACGACCCTCTCACACAACAGTGCGAGTTTGACCCGGACTGGGTTGAGGAACTTGGGGATGCCAGTGGTCTGGATACCTCCCCTGACTCTGGCATGCTGTCTCCTCCCGTGGCAACGGAGGAGGGGGCTAATTTTGCAACGGTGTTGCGTAGAGCTGCTGGAGCCTTGAATCTCCAGTTGCCTACAGTGGTCGTCAGGTCTAACATCCTGACTGAAGTGCTTCAGCCGGCGGCCTCCTCTTCGGAGACTGTGCTGCCGTTCAACGAGGCACTGACTGACGTTCTTTTGGGTGCCTGGTCCAAACCCACCACAGGGGCTCCTGTGGATAGGAACGTGGCCCGACGCCATCGCCCTGCTCCGGGCGACCCCCTGTTTCTCTCCCAACACCCCACCCCTGAGAGCTTGGTTGTCCAAGCCTCTGCCTCCCAAACCGCCTTCCCTACCGCCCCTCCGGATAGGGAATCCAAGCGCTTGGATCACTTTGGGAAGAAGGCTTTCTCTTCCTCCAGTGCTGGCTTGCGGTCTGTTAATACCGCTTGCCTCTTGGGCCGATACACCCACTCCCTGTGGGATTCGGTGGCAACTGTTTTGCCGCAGTGTTCTGAGGAGGTCCAGACACTGCTTACCCGCGCCATTGCGGAAGGGCGTGATGCGGCTAAATATACCATCCGCTGTGGCCTTGATACCGCCGACTCGCTGGGCAGATCGCTTGCAACGACGGTGGCGCTGCGTCGCCACGCCTGGCTGAGAACCACTGGTTTTCGGGAGATGTCCAGAATACACTCATGGACATGCCCTTTGATGGTGTCGGTCTTTTTGGTTCGAAGGCAGACCATGCGCTGGAGCGTTTCAAGGACTCTCGGGCTACTGCTAAGTCCCTGGGCCTTGCTGTTGTGCGCCCTCCGCTCACGTCTGCTTTTCGCCCCTTTCGTGGCCACGGAAGGGCGCCCAGTCACGTCCGCAGCCCGGCCAACGGCCCGCGCAGCAAGCGCCTTCGCGTGGCCGAGGACGTGGATACCGCCGTGGCGGTTCGGGCAACCAGCGTGCGGGTCAGGCCACCACCTCCAACCCGTCCGCGGCCTCCAAGCCCTCCTAGTCCCTCCTTTCAGGTGCACAGTACGCCAGTCGGGGGCAGGGTCCGCCATCACCTTCACCTCTGGCGTCCCATCACCTCGGACAGGTGGGTCTTGGACATTGTCCGAAGGGGCTACTCCCTCCCCTTCGAGACCACCCCCCAGCCATGCCACCTCAATTCCACCGCATGTCAGGGGATCACTTGGCGCTTCTACAGAAGGAAGTCACGGCCCTCTTGGCCAAGAGGGCCATCGAGCATGTTCCAACCCCAGAAGTAGGGCGTGGTTGCTACTCCCACTACTTTCTGGTGCCCAAAAAGGACAAGGAGGACATGCGTCCTATCTTGGACCTCCGGAACGTCAATCGCTTCCTCCGGAAGGAGAAGTTCAAGATGCTCACCCTAGCTCTGGTCTTGACTGCCCTCGACCCCGGAGACTGGTTGGTAGCGTTGGACTTGCAGGACGCCTATTTCCACATCCCCGTCCTGCCGGCCCACCGGCGTTACCTTCGGTTCACGGTAGGCCTCGAGCATTTTCAGTTCACCGTGCTCCCCTTTGGCCTTACCAGTGCCCCTCGGGTGTTCACGAAAGTGATGGCGGTGGTCGCAGCTCATCTGCGCCGGGCAGGGGTTTCAGTCTTCCCCTACCTCGACGACTGGCTGCTGAAGGCGGGCTCGTCCCAGGCAGTCGTCTCCCACCTCCAGACTACGGCCGAACTCCTGCACTCGCTGGGGTTCTCCATCAATGTGCCGAAGTCGCATCTGATTCCTTCTCCACAGCTCCTTTTCATCGGAGCAGTTCTGGACACGACGCAGTTTCGGGCCTATCCTCCCGAACGGCGAGTCCGGGATATTCAGGCTATGATTCCGATCTTTCAGCCTTTGTCCTGGGTTTCGGTACGGATGACCCTGAGGCTGCTGGGCCTCATGGCCTCCTGCATCCTGCTGGTCAATCATGCCAGATGGCATATGCGGGCTCTGCAGTGGGACCTGAAGTTCCAGTGGGCGCAGCACCAGGGCAACCTGTCCGATCACGTCCAGATCTCGGAGGGGACTGCAATACAGTTGCAGTGGTGGCTCTCGAACCGGCAATGGGTCATGGGCAGATCCCTCTCCCTTCCCCAGCCAGAGCACACAGTTGTGACGGACGCGTCCCTTCTGGGATGGGGCGGTCACATGGGAGAGGCGGAGATCAGAGGCCTCTGGTCTCCGGCGGAGTCCCGGCTCCATATCAACCTTCTGGAGCTCCGGGCGATCCGACTTGCACTCAAGGCATTCCTTCCCTCTGAAGGTAGTGCAGGTGTTCACAGACAACACCACCGCCATGTGGTACTGCAACAAACAAGGCGGGGTGGGGTCGTGGACCCTTTGTCAGGAGGCTCTGCGCCTCTGGACATGGCTGGAACATCAGGGCATGTTCCTGGTGGTTCAACACCTGGCAGGTTCCCTGAACGCCAGGGCGGACGAACTCAGCCGCAGGTGCATGATGGATCACGAATGGCGTCTTCACTCGGAAGTGGCGCAAGGACTCTTTCTACAGTGGGGAGAGCCTTGGTTAGATCTATTCGCCACCGAAGAGAACGCGCAATGTCATCAGTTCTGCGCGTTGGACTTTCCAAGGCGGCACTCGCTCGGCGACGCTTTTCGTCACGAGTGGAGTTGCGGTCTATTGTACGCCTTTCCGCCTATACCACTTCTACCCAGAGTGTTGAAGAAGATTCGGCACGACCGGGCCCAAGTCATTCTTGTGGCTCCGGACTGGGCTCGAAGAGTTTGGTATCCCGAGCTACTCAATATGAGCGTACATCCCCCGATCCGTCTGCCTCTTCGGGAGGATCTTCTGTCGCAGCAGCAGGGGTCGGTCCTCCACCCGAACCTGTCCAGTCTACACCTGCTTGCGTGGAGATTGAGCGGCGGCAGTTGATTCCTTTCGACTTGCCTCCCGAAGTTTGTGATGTGATTCTGGCAGCCAGGCGTCCCTCCACTAAGGTGGTATACGCCTGCAGGTGGAACAAATTTGTGGCATGGTGCACAGCAAAGGCTGTGAATCCCCTTTCTGCCCCTCTTTCTGAGGTCCTTCTGTTCCTTCTCTCTCTGGCCCAACAGGGTTCTGCCCTGGGTACCATCAAGGGTTATCTTTGTGCTATCTCGGCCTTCCTCAGGCTCCCTGATCAGCCCTCCCTTTTCAAGTCCCCTGTTGTTAACAGGTTCTTAAAAGGCATTACTCACCTCTTCCCTCCTGTTCCGTTTGTGATGCCTCAGTGGGACTTGAACTTGGTTCTTACCTTTTTAATGTGCGCTCCCTTTGAGCCTCTACATAACTGTCCTCTTCGTCTTCTGACTCTGAAGACAGCCTTTCTGGTGGCCATCACCTCCGCTCGGCGGGTGAGTGAGCTCCAGGCTCTATCTTGCAAACCTCCCTTTCTGTCTGTTCATCCAGACAAGGTTGTTCTTCGGACGCGTCCGTCCTTCTTGCCAAAGGTGGTTACTGCTTTCCACATTGGGCAGACCATCACTTTGCCCACCTTCTTTCCGCCTCCGCATCCTTCCAGAGAGGAGGAGAGGCTCCACCGTCTGGACCCAAAACGTGCGCTCTCTTTCTATATTGACCGCACAAAACACTTCCGGGTGGATGACCAGCTCTTTGTTGGCTACGTGGGCGCCAAAAAGGTCGGGCGGTGCACAAGAGGACCATCTCCCGCTGGGTTACCTTGTGCATCAAGACCTGCTATTCTTTGGCCAAGAAGGAACCTCCTGTTGGGCTGCGTGCCCATTCCACCAGGGCAACGGCTGCTACCACGGCCTTGGGCCGCGGTGTTCCGCTGCCGGTTATCTGTCAGGCAGCTACGTGGGCCTCGCTGCACACGTTTACAAAGCATTACTGCCTTGACAGTCAGGTCTGGAGGGACGGCTTCTTTGGCCGTTCTGTCCTCCAGGACTTCCTTGTCTGATCTTTGTTCGCAGACCCACCACCGGGGTTGGTATTGCTGGGGTATCTATTCTAAGGTAAGGAATCTGTCACTAACGTGTCTCTTTCAGATGCACAAGTTACTAACTTGTGTAACGATATATCTGTAAGAGACAGTAGTTAGTGACAGATTCCTTACCGCCCCACCCATCCTCCCCGTTCTGCGAACTGATTTCTAGGGTTAAGGACATCCCTTTCAGGGCCCTAGTATTTTTCAGACACCTATGTCAGCTTCTTGCATGGCTCTGCGTTCCTGGCGCGGAAAGTCGTGTACAGAACTGACGTCAGCGCGCAGGGGCGGCGCCTAAGTACTGCCCGCGACGTCATCCCGGCGATCACGACGCCGACGACGGTCGCGGAGCCGCACGACGCCGCCTACCGACGCGCAAGGGTACTGCTACGCAAAAAACTTTCCGGATCCAGCCTGACGCCTGGGGATATTCTAAGGTAAGGAATCTGTCACTAACTACTGTCTCTTACAGATATATCGTTACACAAGTTAGTAACTTGTGCTTCACTACACCTAACTAAAAAATTTGCTTTTCCCTCTTATTTACTGATCTGGACTGTGAGGCATTTTCTTTTTTTCTCGGGGGCAGTATGTGTTTCCTGGACAATTTTTGCTTGTTTATCATTGGTGTCCCAGGGGCACAGGGCTAATGCACTTCAGTGGGATAACTAAGTTACGCTTTTAAGGCACTTCACTCTCTAGGTAGTGTGGTGAGCACTGCACTCATGGCTTACTCTAGTAGTCATCAGTAGTGTGAAACTCAGAATGCTTTTATTAACTTATAGGAAAATAAACTGTTTTAAGGTAGGAAAAACTAAGAATCCCAAAAAGTGATAAACCCCAAAAATAAGTTACCCAAAACCACGCCACCCATGTGGCAAGATCCCACCCCATTGAAATCAGTAGTATTTGTTCCCTTGAAGATCTATAGGTAAATTCACTAGTTGCTCCATTTCTAATTACTTGGGTTAAGTTTGGGGCATGGACCAAAGGTTACTAATATCTTGCAAACATTTAGAATGCAACTGGTTGTGAGCTTCTGTGATGGGATAGATATAGTTGTGGACCAGTGAAAGCTGTAGGTCACAGTGGCGATGTTGTTCTTTAGGGGACTGTATGTTGACATCTACACGTCGCACTCCAAATTTTCTGGTGTTGGGTACATCCATTATAGCGGTAACCACTGAATGCCCCAGATCCAAAGGAAAAGCCTCACAGTGAATTTCAGAATTGGTTAACAGTTGAATCGCCCTTCATAGCCATATATTAAGCATACCTTGGAAGTGTGGGAGGCTTTAGGTTTGTGGTTTTAAAAAAAAGGTGGTTAGATGCCTTGATTGGTCAAGGCAGTGTTTATCATTGTATACTGGTGCTATCCAGGTGAAGTCTAAACCTATTGGAGGCAGTCCTGTTAAATGTGAACATTTCATTGCATATGCTGCACTTTCTATTGAGTTATATACCTTTTTACTATTTTCATATTGTGCATACATGCCTTACTTTGACACCAAAATTGCTATTGTTAGCTTCTCATAAATGATGATGAGGTTCTTGTTGGTGTGTGCTCTTTGGATGTGCCAATGTCATTGAGCTCCCCTGTGCAGTCCACCTCTGTAGCCTGCGATCCAAGAAGGTCTCACAATTTCAGAATGCAGATGACGCAAACAAATCACTGCACAAGTTAAAACAGGGTTTAAATTGTCTTCTACCCATCAGAAAATCCCTATGAAATAGAAGAAAAGCCCATGGAAGCAGATGATACTAGTCAAGGAGAAGAGAAAAATAAGGATGAAGATCCCAC
Source organism: Calotriton arnoldi (assembly GCA_963921515.1). Lineage (NCBI taxonomy): Eukaryota > Metazoa > Chordata > Amphibia > Caudata > Salamandridae > Calotriton > Calotriton arnoldi. The sequence goes on along the minus strand of CAWUFW010002283.1, from coordinate 1,913,454 downwards.
TGACCCTGATAAAGATGGCCAAGGGCCAGCTAATGATGAAGGTATCTCAGAAAATGAAAAGGAGGGTGAGATTGAAGGTGACAAAGATGTTCCAGAAGATGAAATTAAAGAGCCTCCTCAGGAGAATGCAGAAGATGACAAACAGCGTGCAGAGGAGACCAACACCGATGTGCTAGAAGAAGATACTGAGAAATCACTTCCCTCTGAACATGGTCTGAAGCCTCCGGTAGGACATTATTACCTTAATTCTGTTATTTTCATGAAATCCTTGTGTACTTTGAAATATAGCCATTCGATCCTAGGCACAAAGAGGATTCCAGCATTTGATGTTTAATTTTAGGATTTACATCAGATTTAATTTGTAAGGCTTTGCAGATACAACATGCGCTTACCTAGCATTATTTTAAAAAAGATTGCACTTGGATCACACGGTTATATTTGGTATTTGTATAGGCCTAAGAATTGAACCTCAGCTGAACATCAGAACACATGATCCTCTTTTGAAATGTGTAAAGAGTTGAACAAACTTGTGTGGGTGGTGGGGGGGGGGTCTGTTTGGGTAAGTGGATAGGGCTGAGTGGGTGTTTGGATGGATATTTGTATGGGTGTTTGTGTAGGTGCTTGTGTAGATGTGTGTGCATGTGTTTCAGCCAATTTTAATGCTCCGATATTTTCGGTAATAGGTTATGTCATTATTTCATCTCAATTCTACCTAATTGGGGGGGGGGGGGTGTGTGTGTGTGTGGTGTGGTGTGGTTGGGAAATTAAATGGAAATGATCAAAAATCGATAAAATTAGGTTTGGACCGTGTATGAATGAGTAAGTGGATACACTCAATGACTACCATGTTTGATAATACAAAATGAGAATAAAGTAGGTTAGTAAAAGAAAGCTCAGAATATTTGTATGGGATCATTGAAGCAAATATCTTAAAAAATAAGAGGTGGATTCATTGTAAAGTGGTTGGATTTTATCATTTATTTTTGGGTAACCATAAAAGAAACGCCTGGAAAAATCTCAATATAAGAGAAATTAATAAAATGAATGTAAGAAATAAAGTGGAACAAGATGAAAGAGACTGAATAAAGAAACATAGTTGGTGTAAATATAAAAGATTGAGGACTTGTTGCAACAAATACCCGACTAAACAATATAGGAAAATGTTTTGATACAGTTCATAGTCTGAGTCAAAAAAAGAATTAAATATCTCTGGAAAAAGGTAGAAATTTCTGAAATAAGAAAACGAATAACTACTACGCCTGTGGAAAAAAGTAAAAAGGACAGAGTGTATCTGAATATGTATAAGTTACACAAAATTATGATGTTGCTCGAAAGATAGGGAACAAATGTGGACCTAACAGGGAATTCTGAGAATATGATCTCGCCAACAATAAAAAAGTAGAAAATGTAAGTTTGTAGCATGTGTTCCTGTAAATACACATGCTCTGCATATTTCTGTCATCCAATCCTTTGGATTGGAGGTTTTCAATGTGTTTTTCTTCAAAGAAAGGTTTTTCAGTTATAGCTACTGCACAGGCAAACAATGGCCCAAGATCAGACCATAGGCCATTGTTTGCCTGTGCAGTAGCTACATTTCTAGGAAGGGCATGGTTACTAAGACGCAAAGCTATAGCATCATATATTTAACATCTAGAGCTTATTTAGCCGTTAAAAGCTCTTAAAGAAGGAACTGTCACTGTCCATTGTGTTCCATACAAAAATTGAAACAAGGCGGGCACACTTCAGTATACATAATTGTTGTAATCCTCCTTTTTTCCTACCCGACCTTGCCTTGGTACATCCCTGCCCACCCCTCTCCTTCTTTTCCCTTGGTATCTCCCGTTAGAGTTGACAGTAGAATGTTGACAATGCTCAGTGTTATGAGGAGAGTGGATGACCAATAAACGAGTCCTGAATCTTACCTCGCTCCTGTGTGATTCATACTTCCAACACTGGCGACGAACCTCTGCGCAGGTGGCAGATTTGGTCATTTCCCCTTTGTGTGCTCTCTCCATCGGCCTGTAGTGGATTACAGAAGAGAAGGAATTATCTCTTTACTGCCGGTATGATGCCTGTTTGCTGATGTCACGGTAATTCACATCGATGCCGGAAGGTGTATCATCTTATACCTTCCTTGTAAGGAACTCCGCTATTTTTGAATTGTTGAAGCGGACTTAAAGACATCGAGTACTTGTAGATTCTGCTGTTGACATTCTACCCGGCAGTTAAGCTGAGCTACTGTTACCCGCTGTTTCCTTTGGCGGTGCCGTTTTGTGAGAAACATTTATAGTTTACACAAAGGAGTCAAGGTTTCACAAGTAACGTTGTCAAAGGAGGTTGACCTCCACCTCTTTAAGCTATCGGGTGTTGGTTTACATGGACTCTTTGCGTAACTTCAATACCACGTACTTCAGCAGTTCTTTCCTGTGCGACTGTGTTCGCATATGCGATCGCTGTTCGACTATCCTGTCAAGTGTGGTTTCCGCAGAGCTGCAGTTCAAGAGGGCTAATCAGGAAGCGGCGTACTCCCCTGAGTGCAGCCTTCGAACTTCTCCTCAGCGAGTTGCCAGACGCTGTTGCCTCCCCGGTGATTTTCGGAGTGTCTGGTGGTGACTTTCAGCATTCTGGCTGATATCTGAGGAGACGACGTTTCACTTCAGTGTCATCTCCACAGCAACGGTTTTCAATTCCTCATCAGCAAGTTCTGGCACGTCGCGTATCCGAGACACTGCTCTCTCCCGACGTGCGCACTGAGGAATTTTCTGTCATCGCGCAGAAGCCCGGAGTGCCGTTTTTGCTTATGGCCTTTCCTTTAAAGCGTTACTGAGGAACCGGCAGCCTTTATCTAATCATCCTGACACTCGCATCCATTAGTTGAGTTTCCTTCTGTTTTTTCCCGTTTTTTCATCCGTTTTTCATCTCCCTCAAGAATTGTGCTGAATAAGGTGAGTCATTGTGTGAACACTACTGTCCTGCTGCCATAGTTTACCTGCATATTGCTCGGGGAGCAATTTGTATGCTGCGTGTTCTCAATTGCCAGTGAGCTCCTCCTCAAGCATCTTTACACCCCTTTGATTTTCAGGGAAGGTTGACGTTGTGTGGGGTTTGGGTAATCTTATTACTAACCCTTTTCGCAAATTCATTGTCTTTTCAGCTGTTCTTGGCAGGTACCCTCTTACTCCTTTGCAGCACTCTAGCGCTACCCCTGAATCACCATGATGGCTGCAGCAAGCATGAGCCAACCCCCGTCTTTCCTCAATGAGAATGGAGAACCTGAAATATGTTGGAAAGACTAGGTCAAATTATTTGAGTCATACTTAATTGCTATTGGGGGAGAGCATTTCACAGCATTGCGCAAGCAACATATTCTTCTTCACAATTTGGGAATGTATGGGCTTAAAATATACGAGACATTACCTGAGAATGAGGGAGGGGGAGAAGTAGAGGGAGTGGACATTTTTGCTAATACTATGCTTAAACTGGAAATACATTTTGGGGACAAAATCAATGTGGTTCTTGAACGTCATAAGTTCTTCACAAGGGAAACAAGAGACTGTAACTAATTATATCGCAGCGCTAAGGGGTCTTAGCCAATTATGTGATTTTGGCAACCTTACAGACTCTCTCATAAGAGACCAACTGGTACGATGCACAAACAATTGGCGCATACAGGGGAAACTACTAGCCAAGAACCCTAGCCTTAGAGAGGCAGTTGCCATTGCCCAGTCAGTGGAACATACAGCTAAGTGCATCAAAGAAATGAAGTCTCCCCCTGAGTTAGTAGCCAACGTTCAGGAAGTTGAGGAGAAAAGTGAAGTCTACAAAATAAAAGGAAAAGAAAATGTGTACAACACAGATCCTGTTAACAAAAGGAAATTTAGATGCTTTAGGTGTGGCAGCAGTAATGATTTAGCCAACAATGTTCAATGCCCAGCCAAACGTGTCACATGTAAGAAGTGTAATAGAAGGGGGCATTTCGCTAGAGTGTGCAGAGAGGGGGACCCACACAACAGAGTTGGGTAACAAAGAATGTACCTTAGTTAAAGAAGTTAAATGTATCCATCCCAATGAGAAGAAATATGTGTTCCAACTTAAGGATGAATCTGAAAGAGACACGTTAGTGACAGATTCCTTACCTTAGAATATCCCCAGGCGTCAGGCCGGATCCGGAAAGTTTTTGCGTAGCAGTACCCTTGCGCGTCGGTAGGCGGCGTCGTGCGGCTCCGCGTCCGTCGTCGGCGTCGTGATCGCCGGGATGACGTCGCAGGCAGTACTTAGACGCCGCCCCTGCGCGCTGACGTCAGTTCTTCTTTTTCCGCGCCAGCAAGCGCAGATCCGGGAAGAGCAGTGCCCTAGTCATTTTTTGACTAACTTTTTGGGTGAATTTTTTCACTGTTTCTTTTCGTATCGACTCCAAGGTGTCGTTAGGGATGCCTGGCTTTAAGCGTTGCGACGCCTGTGCTCGGATGATGTCCATCACAGACCTGCATCTGGAGTGTCTCTTCTGTCTCGGGCGAGACCACGACACAAAGTCGTGTTCCGACTGCCGGTCCCTAAACCCGAAAGCTTTGCGAGAGCGGTCTCGAAAGCTCCTCGAGGCCCGGCAGTCGGCTCCGCGCCAAGCCCCGGTCGCGTGAGAGGTCGAGGGGTCGGTCGCTGAGTCCTCGCCGGTCGTCGGAATCCAAGTCTTCGTCGTCCGGTAAGTCTAAACACAAGAAGTCCAAGAAGCATCGTCGCTCTAGGACTTCGCCTCGCCGGTCTCGCGACTCGGCTGAGGCCCCTCCCGGCACCGTCCCCGCGGCCCCGGACATGCCTGTGGAGTCGCCCCCGCAATACCCGTCCTTCCCGGGTTCGGGGCGGATCCGGCCCAAATACAGGAATTCCTGTCGGCCATGGCCCGCCTCTTCGGGCCTCAAGGTCCCTCCGGTGCGCCTTCGGGCCCCGCGGGCCCTGATGGGGTTGACCCGGCGTTGCCGACGACTCCGGTCCCGGCGTCGCTCGTGCCTCCAGCCTCGATCCCGGCTTCGGCCCCGGCCTCGATCCCGGCTCCGGTGGTACCGCAACCCCCATCGACGCCGGTCGACCTGACCACGCCTCCGCCGACGCCGATGTCTCCGGTGCCGTCCCCCAGTACTCTCCGGCTCCGGACATGGAGCCGGACTGACGTCGCTCGACGCCGGTTCCGGCGCCGATGAGACCTTGGGTCCCAAATGTCCCCCCTCCTCCTTATTTTGAACCGGAGGAGGACCAGGAGGACTGGGAGGGGTCTGAGGACCCTCTGGCACAACAGTGTCAGTATGATGAGGACTGGGCAGAGGAACTAGGGGATGCCAGTGGTCTAGATACTTCCCCTGACACTGGCATGCTGTCTCCTCCCGTGGCTACGGAGGAGGGAGCCAATTTTGCAACGGTGTTGCGTAGGGCAGCTGGAGCCTTACATCTCCAACTCCCTACTGTGGTGGTCAAGACTAATCTCTTAACAGAAGTGCTTCAGCCGGCAGCCTCCTCCTTGGAGACTGTGCTGCCGTTTAACGATGCACTCACTGACGTTCTTTTGGGCGCCTGGTCCAAGCCCAACACAGGGGCTCCTGTGGATAGGAACGTGTCCCGACGCCATCGCCCAGCTCCGGGCGACCCCCTGTTTCTCTCTGTCCACCCCACTCCTGAGAGCTTGGTTGTCCAAGCCTCGGCTTCCCAAACCGCCTTCCCTACCGCCCCTCCGGATAGGGAATCCAAACGCCTGGATCAATTTGGGAAGAAGGGTTTTTCTTCCTCCAGTGCTGGCTTGCGGTCCATCAACACCGCTTGTCTTTTGGGCCGATATACCCACTCCCTGTGGGATTCGGTGGCGACTGTTTTGCCCCAGTGTTCTGAGGAGGTCCAGACACTGCTTACCCGCGCCATTGCGGAAGGTAGGGATGCGGCCAAATACACCATACGTTGTGGCCTTGATACCGCCGACTCGCTGGGCAGATCTATTGCAACGACGGTGGCGCTGCGTCGCCACGCCTGGCTGAGAACCACTGGTTTCTCGGGTGATGTCCAGAATACACTCATGGACATGCCCTTTGATGGAGTCGGTCTTTTTGGTTCCAAAGCAGACCATGCGTTGGAGCGTTTTAAGGACTCACGGGCTACTGCCAAGTCCCTGGGCCTTTCTACTGCGCGCCCTCCGCTATCCTCTGCTTTTCGTTGGTGGCAACGGAAGGGGCGCCCAGTCACGTCAGCAGCCCAGCCACCGGCCCGCGCAGCAGGCGTCTTCGCGTGGCCGAGGACGTGGATACCGCCGTGGCGGTTCCGGCAACCAGCGTGCGGGTCAGGCCACACACCCCGCCCCGTCCGCGGCCTCCAAGCCCTCCTAGTCCCTCCTTTCAGGTGCACAGCACGCCAGTTGGGGGCAGGGTCCGCCATCACCTTCACCACTGGCGTGCCATCACCTCGGAGAAGTGGGTCTTGGACATTGTCCGAAGGGGCTACTCCCTCCCCTTCGAGACCACCCCCCCAGCCATGCCACCTCAATTTCACCGCATGTCAGGGGATCACTTGGTGCTTCTGCAGAAGGAAGTCACGGCCCTCTTGGCCAAGAGGGCCATCGAGCATGTGCCGACCCCAGAAGTAGGGCGTGGTTGCTACTCCCACTACTTTCTGGTGCCCAAAAAGGACAAGGAGGACATGCGTCCTATCTTGGACCTCCGGAACGTCAATCGCTTCCTCCGGAAGGAGAAGTTCAAGATGCTCACCCTAGCTCAGGTCTTGACTGCCCTCGACCCTGGAGACTGGTTGGTAGCGTTGGACTTGCAGGACGCCTATTTCCACATCCCCGTCCTGCCGGCCCACCGGCGTTACCTTCGGTTCACGGTAGGCCTCGAGCATTTTCAGTTCACCGTGCTCCCCTTTGGCCTTACCAGTGCCCCTCGGGTGTTCACGAAAGTGATGGCGGTGGTCGCAGCTCATCTGCGCCGGGCAGGGGTTTCAGTCTTCCCCTACCTCGACGACTGGCTGCTGAAGGCGGGCTCGTCCCAGGCAGTCGTCTCCCACCTCCAGACTACGGCCGAATTCCTGCACTCGCTGGGGTTCTCCATCAATGTGCCGAAGTCGCATCTGATTCCTTCTCCACAGCTCCTTTTCATCGGAGCAGTTCTGGACACGACGCAGTTTCGGGCCTATCCTCCCGAACGGCGAGTCCGGGATATTCAGGCTATGATTCCGATCTTTCAGCCTTTATCCTGGGTTTCGGTACGGATGACCCTGAGGCTGCTGGGCCTCATGGCCTCCTGCATCCTGCTGGTCAATCATGCCAGATGGCATATGCGGGCTCTGCAGTGGGACCTGAAGTTCCAGTGGGCGCAGCACCAGGGCAACCTGTCCGATCACGTCCAGATCTCGGAGGGGACTGCAAAACAGTTGCAGTGGTGGCTCTCGAACCGGCAATGGGTCATGGGCAGATCCCTCTCCCTTCCCCAGCCAGAGCACACAGTTGTGACGGACGCGTCCCTTCTGGGATGGGGCGGTCACATGGGAGAGGCGGAGATCAGAGGCCTCTGGTCTCCGGCGGAGTCCCGGCTCCATATCAACCTTCTGGAGCTCCGGGCGATCCGACTTGCACTCAAGGCATTCCTTCCCTCTGTCAAAGGGAAGGTAGTGCAGGTGTTCACAGACAACACCACCGCCATGTGGTACTGCAACAAACAGGGCGCGGTGGGGTCGTGGACCCTCTGTCAGGAGGCTCTGCGCCTCTGGACATGACTGGAACATCAGGGCATGTTCCTGATGGTTCAACACCTGGCAGGTTCCCTGAACGCCAGGGCGGACGAACTCAGCCGCAGGTGCATGATGGATCACGAATGGCGTCTTCACTCGGAAGTGGCGCAAGGACTCTTTCTACACTGGGGAGAGCCTTGGTTAGATCTATTCGCCACCGAAGAGAACGCGCAATGTCATCAGTTCTGCGCGTTGGAATTTCCAAGGCGGCACTCGCTCGGCGACGCTTTCGTCGCGAGTGGAGTTGCGGTCTGTTGTACGCCTTTCCGCCTATACCACTTCTACCCAGAGTGTTGAAGAAGATTCGGCACGACCGGGCCCAAGTCATCCTTGTGGCTCCGGACTGGGCTCGAAGAGTTTGGTATCCCGAGCTACTCAGTATGAGCGTAGATCCCCCGAACCTGTCCAGTCTACACCTGCTTGCGTGGAGATTGAGCGGCGGCAGTTGATTCCTTTCGACTTGCCTCCCGAAGTTTGTGATGTGATTCTGGCAGCCAGGCGTCCCTCCACTAAGGTGGTATACGCCTGCAGGTGGAACAAATTTGTGGCATGGTGCACAGCAAAGGCTGTGAATCCCCTTTCTGCCCCTCTTTCTGAGGTCCTTCTGTTCCTTCTTTCTCTGGCCCAACAGGGTTCTGCCCTGGGTACCATCAAGGGTTATCTCTGTGCTATCTCGGCCTTCCTCAGGCTCCCTGATCAGCCCTCCCTTTTCAAGTCCCCTGTTGTTAACAGGTTCTTAAAAGGCATTACACACCTCTTCCCTCCTGTTCCGTTTGTGATGCCTCAGTGGGACTTGAACTTGGTTCTTACCTTTTTAATGTGCGCTCCCTTTGAGCCTCTACATAACTGTCCTCTTCGTCTTCTGACTCTGAAGACAGCCTTTCTGGTGGCCATCACCTCCGCTCGGCGGGTGAGTGAGCTCCAGGCTCTATCATGCAAACCTCCCTTTCTGTCTGTCCATCCAGACAAGGTTGTTCTTAGGACGCGTCCGTCCTTCTTGCCAAAGGTGGTTACTGCCTTCCACATTGGGCAGACCATCACTTTGCCTACCTTCTTTCCGCCTCCGCATCCTTCCAGAGAGGAAGAGAGGCTCCACCGTCTGGACCCAAAACGTGCGCTCTCTTTCTATATCGACCGCACAAAACACTTCCGGGTGGATGACCAGCTCTTTGTTGGCTACGTGGGCGCCAAAAAGGTCGGGCGGTGCACAAACGAACCATCTCCCGCTGGGTTACCTTGTGCATCAAGGCCTGCTATTCTTTGGCTAAGAAGGAGCCTCCTGTTGGGCTGCGTGCCCATTCCACCAGGGCAACGGCTGCTACCACGGCTCTAGGCCGCGGTGTTCCGCTGCAGGATATCTGTCAGGCAGCTACGTGGGCCTCGCTGCACACGTTTACAAAACATTATTGCCTTGACAGTCCGGTCCGGAGGGACGGCTACTTTGGCCGTTCTGTCCTCCGGAACTTCCTTGTCTGATCTTTGTTCGCAGACCCACCACCGGGGTTGGTATTGCTGGGGTATCTATTCTAAGGTAAGGAATCTGTCACTAACGTGTCTCTTTCAGATGCACAAGTTACTAACTTGTGTAACGATATATCTGTAAGAGACAGTAGTTAGTGACAGATTCCTACCGCCCACCCATCCTCCCCGTTCTGCGAACTGATTTCTAGGGTTAAGGACATCCCTTTCAGGGCCCTAGTATTTTTCAAACACCTATGTCCGCTTCTTGCATGGCTCTGCGTTCCTGGCGCGGAAAGTCGTGTACAGAACTGACGTCAGCGCGCAGGGGCGGCGTCTAAGTACTGCCCGCGACGTCATCCCGGCGATCTCGACGACGGACGCGGAGCCGCCCGACGCCGCCTACCGACGCGCAAGGGTACTGCTACGCAAAAACTTTCCGGATCCAGCCTGACGCCTGGGGATATTCTAAGGTAAGGAATCTGTCACTAACTACTGTCTCTTACAGATATATCGTTACACAAGTTAGTAACTTGTGCGACAGGGAGTGTCAATGTGATTTATCCAAAATGTGAAGTGCTACTAAACAGTATATCTGTCTCCATGTTTGCTGACTCCTGTTCCCCATTTACTTTGTTGAACCGTAGCGATTTTGAATGCATTGACATGCATGGGGGTGCTTTTTTTAAAGAAACATGACATATCACCTACTGGCTACACTAAAGAGCCAATACCCCTAGTTGGCATGAAGGAAATGCACATTGAGTTTAAAGGGAGGAGCACCATGGGCAAGGTTTACATAGTTGAAACAGGATCCAATCTGCTGGGGTGGCAACACCAAAAGGAACTGAGCATTATTCTTGACCCGAATAACCAGGATCAAGTACTTTTGACCGATGACGCCCCATCAGTTATTAATTTATGTGAGGAGTTCCCCAAACTGTTTGAAGGAAGGCAAGGTCTTCTCTATGACTTCCAACACAAAATCAAGCTCAAAGCCAATGCTAAGCCCATCGTGCACAAGTTGCGTCCAGTGCCACATCTTATGAGGGAGCCATTAGAGAAGGAACTGAACCGGTTGAGTAGCATGGGAATCATACAACCCATTGACACATCAGAATGGTTGGCACCCATCGTGAGTGCTTCCAAGGCCAACGGAGAAGCAATTTGTTTATTTGTGGACTTGCGGAGCCTAAACAAAAACATTTGCGTTGAAAGGTACCCGCTACCCAACATAAATGAAATGCTCAGTACCATGGGTCAGTCAAAGTACTTCAGTGTCATCGATCTCTCCATGGCTTACCACCAGGTAGATCTACACTCCGACTCTAGGCCCCTCGCTGCTTTTATAACCCCGCACGGTGCATACATGTTCAAGAGGATGCCGTTCGGCCTGGCATCGGCTGCAGCGGTCTTTCAGAAAATCATGCACCAAATCCTGAAAGATGTGGATCACACTGTGCTTTCAGGACGACATTCTAGTGTATGGATGTACCGCTGAGGCCCACAACCACACTCTGAGAGTTGTTTCAAGAAGTTGATGGATGCAGGGTTGACTGTGCAGAAATCCAAATGCCAAATCCGAGTGACATCTGTGGTCTTCTTAGGACACCATCTCTGAGAATGGTTTCCGTCCTAAGAACAACCTCCTTAGTGCCGTGAGGGATGCTCCATACCCTAAGAATAAGGAAGAGCTTAAATCCTTATTGGGGTTACTAGAATACATGCCCAAGTACATCAAGAACTTTGCCGCAAAGTGTGACCTACTGCGGGAACTGTTAAAGAAAAAACAAGAATTTGAGTGGCAGGACCAACATATGTGCATGGTGGATGCACTCAAAGAAGAAATTGTAAATTCCCCAGCACTTGGTACATTTGATCCCAGGAAAAAAAACATCCTCGCTACAGATGCCTCCAACAAAGGGTGGGAGCCACTCTCTCTCAGAGGGAAGGGAAGGAAGAAAAAATCATTGCCTTTGCTTCTCGTTGTCTTTCAAAGGCTGAGAGTAACTACTCGGTAATTGAAAAAGAGGCCTTGGCGTGTTTCTGGGCCACCCCGCATATGTAAATGGATTCTGGGCCTGGAAAACTTCTGTTTCAAAGTAGAATACGTCCCAGGCGACGACAATAAAATTGCTGACTTCCAGTCCAGAACACCATTACAAGCAGAACCGCAAGAGGAGATGCTGGATAGTCCTATCATGATGTTGACTGACCCCGCCCTCACAGAAGAAGAATGGAGGAGAGGCATGGAAGAAGACAAAGTGTTGTGCAGGCTTAAAGAGCTAATGGTGGAAGGTTGGCCCAGCAAGCGTAATGAAGGTGAAGAAGAAATCAAAGATTTCTGGGAGGTCGGGTACGAATTGAGCACCATAGGAGACAAAGTATACCGGCAGAACAAAATTGTACCCCCAGAGAGTCTAAGGAAAAGAATCGTGGATTTGGCACACGAAGGCCACCTGGGACGTAGCTTAACGAAAAACAGAATTAGAGAGAATTTCTGGTTCCCTAGGATGGACGCCATGGTGGAACAGCAAGTTAAGGACTGCATCAGTTGTGCTAGGAGTGACAAGTCCAGGTCCACACGCAGAGCTCCCTTGTCTCCTGTAGAAGTTCCGCTCAAACCATGGAGTAAGCTGACCATGGACATAATAGGACCCATGGACAATTTGGGGACCCACAAAAAATTCATGCTGGTCTTAGTAGACTACACGTCCCACTGGATTGCACAGAAATTTGTACATTGCACCAACACCAAATCTGTTCTGGATTTTCTCAAAGATGTTTTCTCCAAGGAAGGCATACCACCTACCCTTGTCACTGACAACGGAGTACAGTTTACATCTCAAATTATGAAAGACTTTTTGTCTAACTGGAACATCAAACATGATAAAACGGCCCTCTATTGCCCCAAGGCAAATGGCCTGGTCGAGAGGACCAATAGGCTGATAAAAGAACACCTCCAGCTAGCAGTAGCCAATGGTCATGAAGTAGAATCGTCCTTGCGTGACTGTTTATGGGCGTACCACACCTCACCCAATCCTGTATCAGGGGTGTCCCCGTTTGTTGCCCTCAGAAGAAGAGAACCCGGCACCAAGTTTAACCCTAATTGGTTGAGTGGTGGTAGGGCTGTGGGTTTTAACTCCAAGGAGGTTGGTTGTAAGGTTGAACGTCACCAAACCAAGTACAAGAACTGGTTCGTTAACAAATATGGAGTAAAAGCACCCAAGTGGATGGTGGGAGACATGGTGCAGGTCAGTAGGTGTGTAAAAGATGTGCACAGTCAAAGCACATTTTACCCTCCTTGTCGGGTGTCCAAAGCCTTTAACAATGTGGTACTCCTCGAGAATGGACAGTTGTGGAGTTGCGACAAGATTGTCAAATGTAACAATGTTTCGTTGGATAATATATGGAGGTGTGTTGTAATCCTCCTTTTTTCCTACCCGACCTTGCCTTGGTACATCCCTGCCCACCCCTCTCCTTCTTTTACCTTGGACTCTCCCATTAGAGTTGACAGTAGAATGTTGACAATGCTCAATGTTATGAGGAGAGTGGATGACCAATAAACGAGTCCTGAATCTTACCTCGCTCCTGTGTGATTCATACTTCCAACAATAATGAAGTTTAGAATGAACGTGTACCCCGGATCCAGTCTGTTCCTTACTTGCACCTTCCGTTTGACCTCCGACTTTAGATTAGTAGGTCCAATAGCACTTAAACGTATCCATCCTGCATAATTTCCGCCAACCGGTGGACAGATAGTACACCCGGGGTGCGGTGGGGGGCTGTTCCAGGGGGGTCAGTAACCAAGGCAGGAGATGGGGTAGCTCCGGGAAAGGAGCCTCTACCTCAAAGCACTGACTTTACGCAATCACACATCACTGGTCGGTGGGAAATTGCAGGATTTCCTCGCTCATTGGAAGGAAATCACATCAAATCAATGGGTATTAGCAGTGGTTCACCATGGCTACTGTCTAGAACTTCTCACTACCCCTCCCACCCCCATGCACACAAACCTTCAGCAGAGAACATTGCTTCTTCCTAGAGGAGGAGGTATAGGAGTTCCTCCAAAAAGGAGCCATAGAAAGAGTGTGCCCTCACCACCGGGGCTAGAGCATCTGTCCCTTTACTTCCTCATTCTCAAGACTGATCAGTTGCTCAAGCCAACCTTGGACCACAGGACCCTCAATCAATACATCTGGTTGAAACATTTTCATATGACAAACCTACAGGATGTCATCCCTCTGCTCTGACAAGGCAACTACATGACAGTGCTAAACCTGAAGGACGCCTACTTTCACTTTCCCATCCATCCTACCCACTGGCCCTAGCTCTGCTTTGTGGTTGGTAGCCATCATTACCAATTCAAAGTGCTTCCCTTTGGGGTTACCACTGCTCCAAGGGTCTTCACAAAGAGCCTAGCAGTAGTAGCCGTCCACCTCAGAAGAGGGGACAATCCAATGTTCCCCCTACCTCGACGATTGGCTGATCAAGAGCACAGGGAGGCAACAATGCCTAGCCCACACCCAAGCTATGATCTCCCTGCTTCACAGCCCGGGATTCACTTAAAATGCCATCAAATTCCACCTACAACCCTCCAGATTGAACCCTTCTTGAAGTCTTTCAGTGCAGTCACAGACAAAGTCTGCCACAGCCAGCAGAGGGTGTTGGCATTCCAGCAGCTCTTACTTCTTTTTTAGCACAATCATCAACTCACAGCCAGAACCTCCATGTACCTTCTAGGGATGATTACCTCCTTCATCAAATAGTACCGCACGCCCGACTCCACATAGCCTGTTGCAGGAATGCCTTTCGGTTCAGTGGTCACAAGTGACTGGTTGCTGGGAAGATCATTGCACCTCTCGCGGCTAGGATGCACATCTCAACCATATGACAATAGAGTGGGTCTGTAGCCACCATCTCCAGGTCTAGCACATCCACCGTCTTGAGCTCTCAAGGCCTTCCTTCAACTCATTCAAGGCAAAGTAGTCCACATCAGGACAGATAACATGACTGCTGTGTATTCCTTCACAAGCAGGGTGCCCCCCGCTCTCAGCACTAGTGCAGGAGACCTCTGGCATTCGAGACTCTGCCACTGCATACACCTTCTGCTGGAGTACCTTCCAGGATTGGACAAAGGCTTGGCAGACTGGCTCAGCAGGACACATCAGCAAGTCCACAAATGGGAACTCCACCCACAAGTCCTACTTCAGTATTTCCAGGCTGGAGCACCCCACAGCTGGATCTGTTTGCCACTCCCAAAAACAGATGCCCCAACTTCGCCTTCAAATACCCAAACCCACAGTTCATGGGTAATGCACTGTGGACGAACTGGTCAAGGATATTTGCGCATGTCCGCCTCTCCTGCTGCTCCTTTACATGGTTCGAAAAATGTGACAAACATCGTAACAGTTATCCTAGTAGCCCCCATGTGGGCCAGACGGTGCTTATACTCAGCACTCCTCAAGATGCCCATCAGCCTCCTGACAAGCTCCCCAACAGCCTAAAATTTCTCACACGGAACCAAGGCCAGATCTAGTACCAAGACCCCAGGCAGCACAGTCTAGCACCAGAGGTCTTCGAGTTCGGCTACTTGTGCCTGCCGCAGGAATGCATGGACATTGTGTGTGAGTCTCGAAGCCCTATCATGTGGGCCTGCTATGCTGCAAAATAGAACAGGTCCGTCCATAATTTCATCTACAATTACCTGGATCCTCTTAAACTCTGTGTCAAGGACATTATTTGTTACCTTCTCCATATCCAGCATTCTTCCCTCTTTATCATCCCACTAATCAAGGCCTTCATGGAGGGCCCCAAAAGAACCGTCCCTCCCAGAGTAGCCCTTGCCCCTGTATGCATCCTCAACATGGTCCTTACCAGACTCATAGGTCTTTGCCCCCCCACCACACCCCCTTGACCCCCATACCCCCTCAGTCCCAAACCCCCTTTGAGCCATTGCTGTCTTGCTCATTGCACTTCCTCTCTAGGAGAATAGCTATCCTCGCAACCATAACATTTCTCAGACGCATCAGAGAGTCGAAGGCCCTCATACTCCAAGAACCTTTCATTCAGGTCCACAGGGACAGGATTGTTCTCGTTACGAACCTTAAGTTCCTCTGTAGAGTGGTTTCCCTTTCTACGTCAATCAGACTATAGAACTGCCAGTCTTTTTCTCTCAACCACACACTGTAGCAGAGAGAGCCCTTCACTTCCTACATGTGAAACGTGTTCTCATGTATTACATTGACAGGGTCAAGCTCTTCTGCAGGTCCTATCAGTTGTTTGTAGCTAGTGTGGAACCTCATAACATCCAGCCTATTTTAAAGGTTGGTATGGCCAGATGCATAATCAAGTGCATCTATTCCTACTGCCACAAGCCAAAAGAGCCATTCCTGTTACCCTCAGGTTGCATTTTACATTCAAGAAAGCAGCAGCCATAGCCTTCCTTGGTAACACTGTGCTAATTGATATATGTAAGGCAGCAATTTTGTCAACCCCACACACTTTCAGTAAGCATTATTTGTAGACTTCTTAGTCCACAGCATGCTATGATTGGCCAGACAGTCCCAAGGACTTCATTTCAGACATCTCCATCATTCACGTGATGTCCACACTTGTAGGGTGCACTGCTTCACAGTCTGTGCAGAGCATGTGTAGCTACAACAGCTCATACTACGAATGGAAAATGTTACTTGCGCTGTAAGCATCTGTTTATAGCTTGAAGTGCTGTATATTCTCATGTGCCCCCCTCCTCTCCGGAAGCGTGTGGCTTGAAGTGTGGATATCTTCTATCTGATAGAGACTTCTAGCCGCCGAATCCTTACCTTTGAATATCTCCAGGCGTCAGACTAGATCCAAAAGATTTTTGAGCAGTGTCCCTGCGCCCCAGTAAGTGGCGTCTTTTGGCTCTGAGCCAGAAGTGGTGTGCGCGGTACTTATATTGGCACCACCTCGATTTGCTGATGTCCGTTCTTTCCTCCTCCCGCTAGATAGCTCTGATCCGGATTGAGCTAGCCCTCAGTCACTTTCTGACTCACCTTTTTTGACTTTTTGTCGTCCTTTTTTGTGAGATTTCATCTCGTGGTGTGAGGATGTCACCCAGGAAACCGACTGGTTTCAAACTTTGTAAGGCCTGTTACAGGCAAATGTTGGTGACAGACTCCCACGTGGTGCCTGGAGCCGGGACACGACTCCAAGGCATGTGAGGACTACCACGCCATGCACCCTAAGGCACTTAGGGAGCGATACCTCGAGCTTCTCGCCGCCCAAAGTCGGTCGACTCCACAACGCTTGAGGTCCAGTTCACGTGGGAGGAACCGGGACCATTCGCGGAGCCCCTCTCTACATTCCTCGTCGCACTCAGAGTCATTGGGGAAGTCTGGTAATTCCCAGAAGCACAAGAAGTCCAAACACTTTTTGACTTCCCTGCGTCCGTCGAAGTCCTCCGATGAGGGAGTGTTGGCACTCCAGGCCCCGCTAGTCGGCTGGACCTTCACGTAGGTTTGCTCCACGCTTCCCAGATTTTGCCGAAGCGCTCCCCATCCAGCTGAAGGAATTCTATTAGGCCATGCGGTTCATCTTTGGGCTGCCGACCCCTCTGGAGCGACTCTGGGCCCCATTGGTGAATGAGGGGCCCCTAATGGGCCACTCTGGTGGGTTTGCCTGCTGCACCAGTCGAGCACCAAGGATCCCTCACTGGTTTTGAACTGGAGCCGCCAGAGAGACTGAGACCTTCCTCAGCACTTGCTACAGTACTGACGCGCCCGTAGGCAGTGCCATCCCCATTGTCTTTTCCAACTACAACACGGAACAAGATGGGCGTCATCTGATGCCGACCAAGGACATCCTTCCCAGAGCCAGTGCTTCTTTGTGGGCAGGCCTGGTGAGGGGGACGTTTAAAAGGGGTCTATGGACCCTTATGGAGAAGATCCAGTTGAGGAGGACAACTGGTATGAAGAAGGGGCTGAGGTCAGTGGGTTGGACACCTCACCTGCCGTTGACCTGGTTTCCCCTCCGACTGTGGCTACGGAGGAGGGAGACTCTTTTTGCTATGGTGGTGCGCAAGGCGGCTAAAGTCCTGGACCTTAACCTTGACAGAGGTGCTTTTGCTGGGAGTCATTCCCTAATAACCCTTACTCCCATTCAGTGAAACCCTTAAATACATCCTGCTTATGGCCTGGTCCAAGCCCTGCTTGGGGCTCCTGAGAATAGGATGATTGCCTGCCGCCATTGCCCCACTCCTTGAGATCCTAGTTTCATTACCCAGCACCCCACCCAGGAGAACTAGTTGGTCCAAGCTTCCTCATCCCGCATTCACCCTGGCACGTTCCCTACCACCCCACCGGATAGGGAATCCAAAAGGCTGGACACCTTCAGTAAGAGAATGTTCTCTTCCGCCAGCGTGGCACTCTGGTCGGTGAACACTGCATACCTATCGGTCCTTTATTCCCATACACTATTGGAATCAGTTGCGCAAGTGCTGCCTATGGTCCCGTAGAAGGCCTGAGCCATACTCTCTCAGGCTGTTGTTGATGTGGAAGATGCATCAAAATTCTGTATCAGATGTGGACTTGACACGAAAGACTCGCTAGGTAGAGCGATTTCGTGGCCTTGCGGTGCTGCGCCTGGCTGATAACGTCTGGCTTTTCAGGTGATTTCCAGGCTTCCCTCATGGACATGCCCTTTGATGGCTCTCGTCTCTTTGGAGACCAGGCGAATTCAGTGCTGGATCGCTTCAAGGACAGCCGGGTTATGGCCAGATCCTTGGGTTTGTCTATGGCCCTTCGTCGACCCCAATCCGCTTTCCGCTTCTTTTGTGGCTACGAAAGAGGTCTCCAGTCGGGCCCATGCCATCCCTGCCACCACAAACAGCAGGCTTTCCCAGCCTCTTCGTGGCCAAGGGTACGGGCCCCAGAGACTACATGGAACTGGCAGACAGGGGTCAGGTCAGTACAATCCCTCCCAACGCCCCTCCCAGGCAGCCTCTGTAGTCCGCCCGCAGACCATCATGGGCACCCTGTGGGAGGTAGGATACTCCATCACCTCCCCCACTGGCGGTCAGTAACAGCAGATCGTTGGATACTACAGATAGGCCAAAGGGGCTACTCCCTCCCCTTCCAACCATGCCACCCACTTACAATCAGCTGACGGAGGGCCATCTCTCCTTGCTCCTTCAAGACGTGCAGGCTCTGTTGGCCAAGGGAGCTATAGAGCGGGTGCCTGCATCAGAAATAGGCCGTGGTTGCTATTCCCGCTACTTTCTGGTGCCAAAGAAGGATGGAGGACTTTGTCCTATACTAGATCTGCCCCTTCTCAACCTCTTCTTGAGTAAGGAGAAATTCAAAATGATCTTGCGCACTCAGGTTTTGTCTGCCCTTGATCCGAGGGACTAGATGGTAGCATTGGACCTGCAGGATGCTTATTTCCACATCCCTATCCTGCCTGCCCACAGTGTTACCTGCGATTCACGGTGAACGAAGAGCACTTTTAGTTTGCAGTGCTCCTTTTTAGCCTTACCAGCACCTTTTGGGTGTTCACCACGTTGATAGCAATGGTCGCAGCTCATCTGCAGAGGATGGTGATTTCAGTCTTCTCTTACCTCGATGACTTGTTGTTGAAGACTGGCTCGCTCTAGGCTGTCGCCACCTACCTTCAGACTACGGCGGACTTCCTGCTTTCCATGGGGTTCACTATCAAAGTTTCGAAGTCACACCTGACTCCCTCTCAGACACTCCCTTTCATCGGAGCTGTTCTGGACACAGTGCAGAGTCCAGGATATTTAGGCTATGATACCAATGTTTCAGCTTCTATCCTGGATTCGGTAAGAATGATTCTGAGGCTTCTGGGCATCATTGCCTCCTGCATCCTGCTACTGACACATGCCAGATGGCATATGCGAACTCTGCAGTGGGACCTGAATTTCCAGTGGGCGCAGCATCAGGGGAATCTCTCCGACGTAGTACAGATCTCGGAGGGGACTGCACAGGATCTGCAGTGGTGGCTGACCAACCGCGATTGGGTCAGAGGCAGGTCCCTCTCCCTCCCCAACCAGATCACACAGTAGTGACAGATGCGTCACCCTTGGGATGGTCCGGCCATTTGGGAGAGGTGGAGATCAGAAAACTCTGGTCTGCGGCGGAATCCGGCCTCCACATCAACGTGCTGGAGCTCCGAGCGATTCCCTTGGCATTGAAAGCTTTTCTCCCTTCCATCAAGGGAAAGCTGGTTGAGGTGTTCACGGACAACACCACCGCCATGTGATACTGCAATAAACAGGACAGTGTGGGGTCCTGGACCCTTTATCAGGAGGCCCTGCATCTCTGGACATGGATGGAACAGCAGAGCTTATCCCTGGTGGTTCAACACCTGGCAGGTTCTCTGATCGCCAGGGCGGACATACTCAGCCGTCGATGCAGAGCAGATCATGAATACCGTCTCCATCCGGAGGTGGCGCAAGGTCTCTTTCATAAGTGGGGAGGGCCTTGGTTAGATTTGTTCGCCTGTGCCGAGAACGCGCAATGTCAGCGATTTTGCTCGCAGGAGTTTCCAAGGCGAAACTCACTCAGCGCCACTTTTCGTCTCGAGTGGAGCTCAGGCCTCCCGTACGACTTTCCTCCAATACCACTCCTGTCCAGAGTGCTCAAGAAGATCAAGAGCAACCGGGCCCAACTCATTCTTGTGACTCCGGACTGGGCAACGGAGAGTCTGGTATCTCAAGGTTCTCCATATGAGCATTGATCCTCTGATCAGGCTGCACCTTCGGGAGGGTCTTCTGTCACAGCAGAAGGGGAGGGTCCTCCGTCACAGCAGAAGGGGAGGGTCCTCCACCCAAACCTATCAACTCTCTGCCTTCTTGTGTGAAGATTGAGCAGCGGCAGTTGACAGCATTCGACCTTCCTCCCGAAGTCTATGATGTGATTTTTGGCGGCCAGGCATCCCTCTACCATGAACTATGTATGCCTGTCGGTGGCAGTAATTTGTAAAATATTGTACAGACATTTCTATTGACCCTCTTTCTGCTGCTCTCTCTCAAGTCCTTCTCTTTATTTTGACCCTTGCCCACCAGGGCTCTGCTGTGGGCACTCTTAAAGGGTACCTTTCGGCCTTGTCTGCCTTCTTGAGGCTGCCAGACCAACCCTCTTTATTTAAATCCCGTATTGTGAACAGATTTCTTAAGGGGCTTGTACATGGGTTCCCACCTATTCCATTCATCATTCCTCCATGGGACCTTACTTTGGTCCTCACCTTCCTGATGTGTGTTCCGTTCGAACCTCTGAAAACTGCCCCCTCCAGCTGCTTACCATCAAAACAGCCTTTTTGGTGGCAATTTCTGCCAGAAGGGTGAGCAAATTACAGGCTCTCATCTAAGCCTCCTTACCTGACCATCCTCACTGATGAGTTTATGCTTCGCACTAGGGTCTCTTTCTTACCAAAAATGGTAACACCATTCCACATTGGGAAAAGTTGCGACAAAGCGGCTGACTCCAGATCATGGGGCTCACGGTTCGAACCGCTGTGCCGGCTGCAGCTCAGCTCAGCATAATGTGACTCTGGGCAATAGCTCACTTAATCTCCCCGACAGCCCCCCAGCGCCTAGATACCCTCGGGGTGATAAGTTTGCGCTTTACAAATGTGGAAATAATAAATAATAATCAGTCACCTTGCCCACTTCCTATGCTCCTCCGCACCCCTCTAAAGAAGAGGAGCGACTCCACCGCCTGGACCCAAAAAGAGTGTTGTCGTTCTATCTTGACTGCACTAAAGAGTTCCGGGTGGGCTACCAACTCTTCGTGGGTTACGTCGGATCAAAGAAAGGTCATGCGGCGCAGGCGATGGGTTTTTCTCTGCATCAAAATTTGTTGCGCTCTGGCCAAAAATCACCCTCCTGATGGCTTAAGAGCTCATTCAACCAGAGCTAAGGCTGCGACCACAGCATTACAACGTGGTGTTCCATTCCTTGACATTTGTCAGGCAGCAACTTGGAGGTCACTGCACACGTTCACTGAGCACTACTACCTAAACAGTCAAGTCCACAGGGATGACCTTTTTGGCCAGTCTGTCCTGTAGGACTTCCTGGTCTAAACTTGTCCGCAGTCCCTCCTCTGGGGATGGTATTGCTTGGGTATCTATTCTAAGGTAAGGAATCTGCGGCTAGCTGTCTCTGAGATGACGAATTACTTACCTTTGGTAACGCCTCATCTGATGTTGCAGGGATTCTGCTCAGTAACATAACTATGCTTAGGATCATAGAACATAGGCATTTAGGGACTGAGTCGCCATACCACCTCAGTACCTATGAGCCAGACTCCAACTACCTATAGTGCCTCACTTGCCCTCCTAACTTTACCAGAGAAACACACACACTCGACCCTCTCGGGGATCGTGGTAACTAACCTTTGGCGTAGTTCGCGTAGTAGCGCTACGCGTAGCTACGCGAAGTGCACTTCGCACTACGCGAGCTACGCGTAGCACTACGCGAACTGCGTAGTGCGGTAGGAAATGCTGTTCGCAATGATTGCACAGTGTGGACAAGCATCGGGCACTGTGCAATCATTGCAAACGGCATCTTGCTCAGTGCAAGCGGTCGTTTTCTGCCGCTCGAGTAGATTTGTACTCGAGCGGCAGTTTTCTCAACGCAGACTGGTAGTTTCTCATCGCGAGCGGTCGCGAGCATACGCGACCACTCGCAATGAGAAACCTGACCTCCCCGCGTTGAGAATCTCGCCGGGAGGTTTATTTTCCACGCCCGCGATCGGCAACTTGATGTTGCTGATCGCGAACGAGGAAAAAGTCTCGCCGGGATGTCCTTTTGCTCGCTCGCGGTCGCCAACTTGACGTTGAGGACCGCGAGCAAGCAAAAAATGCCCGCTACGCGTTTTTGCACTGTGCTACGTGCAATTCGCGTAGCGCGTAGTTGCGCAAACTACGCGAGCGTAGCGTAGTTTTCCGCCCAGGCCTAGTGGTAACAGGACACACCCTTTCGCTCTCTCGCTCGTACTCGCCCACAATAAGATAAAGAAAAGACACGAAGGAAGTTCAGAATATTTATTCAAACTATTGTGTCCTAAAATGCTGTATTCATGCCACAATTTGAAAACAAATGCATACCAGAAACACTGTTAGCATGGGTATTTAACCATATACTATAAAAGGTCCTGGCATGATATAAGACAGAGTAACCTAACGTCCCTCCCCCCTCCATCCTACTGAAGCTAAATGACTACATATCAAAGATCTCTGGGGTTAGTGACGGACCCCGTACCTTAGCATACACAGATGGACATTCTGCATCTCAGCTGACCTAGTGATCTTGTCTCTGAACTCTCGCTCCATGTGTGTTTTCTTACTCTCTTGTGCTCAGTAATATGACAGGACATATGTGCTCATAAACAGCAGCTGTGTTCTCGTGTTATGTCTAGGTGCTAGTGCCTGACCAGAGAGAATAACAAGGGGCATTGTTGTTTGACCTTGTCTATGGTGTTCAGACTAAATTCCAGGAAAAGAACAGAATGCGAAAACATATGCAGGTTCCGTGTGAAAGTACAGTGTGGCACAAAGCAAGTATGTATATATAGTAACGTGTGCAAATGAAAATACGGCCCACAACGTGCACAATTAGGTTAACATAGGGAAAACTACAATGGGCCATGCAGGAAACGCACAACACCCTCCTTTTGGTCAGGATAGTAGCACTAGAGAATGCTAAATGTAATAAATATAATCAGAAGGTAAACGTACTCAAAGCATAGGTTAAAGATGGCAGTTACTGAAAATGAATAGAAGAAAATGTCAATTTCAAAAAATGGTCAAATTAGGGAGCTTCGGAGCAATCCATTGCTTCACTTGCAATCTCAAAGGCTAGAGACTCCATAAAGGAGTCTGAGTCTGCACATGATGATTTGTCCACTGCCCAAGTCATTAGCTCCAAAGAACAGACATGATCTCCGGTCTCAGCCGATGATGAGACAGTTTCCGGGCAACCCGCAACTGTATTAGTAAAGCCTGTATCCAGTAAGCCTTGTGCCGATGCACAAGTTTTCTCGTAGGCTAGTGACTCAAACCTCGCATTGTGAAGAAGTCGCAAACCCAGGGAACAGTTCTGAAAATTGGTCGCTAAGGTACTCATAAGAAGTCCAATGTACAAGGCAGTGGGTGTCTGCGAGGCCAAGCAAATGTCTAGTGCCCATTTGAAGGGGCACCAGATACAGTGGAACACAGTTTGCACGCAGGTAAACCAGGCAGGTCGAAATGTTAGAGACCAATCAAGATCCAGCTCCTGTAGTAGAAGCATTTCCAAAAATCTGAAGCATACGCTTACGGTAATGCTGGAGCGTTGCCAGCTCCATAGCGCCCGCAAAAGGAGCATCCATTGCGGAGGAACAAGACCAGAATGCCACAAATGAGGAACAACAGCGACAGGAATCCTCCAAAAACACTAGAAAAAAATGGAGTGGATAAAAGCCGGTATTACTCCAAAGATGGTTTGAAAAGAATTAACGAGGCAAGAGCCTACAACCTTAAAAAAGTGGGCAAGTCAGGCTATATTAGAAGCATTAAAAATCTGATGTACTAATTCTCCGAAGTGTAGAGGGAGATGTGTATTTAAGAATGACTGCATTTCACTAGAAGTTCTAGCCACCTGCAACTCGGAGGTCTTGTGAGCAGATGTATGAGCTACTTCTTGTTGCAACAATAATGATTTGAGTCTGCTTAGCTTGTTGAAAACTGCCTTCAAAGTGGGAATGGAAGGCCACAGTGAGCTATCTACTATCCCATGCGGAAGGGGAAACAACATTTTTACATCAAGTGACTAACTGGGAAACGGACAAAACATACGGGACTCCAGCTCCCATTCCGCAACAGTCTTGATCACTAAGCACGAGATAACTCCTATTAGAGAGTACTGTAATAAAAGGGAGAATTGCGGGAACTGGAATCCCTTTCAGAAAACAAGCCAAATTAGGCGCTGAAGTATTCCAGCTGCTGTGAATTTTAACTTGTTTACGAACGAGTGAATGTCCAACAGGAGTCGCATTCTTCTCCAGTAATAAACACTTCCTTATTAGAACGTTCACAACGATATGTATAGGGAAGTGACCATAACTCATGAATGAAGATGCTCTAAGGGGTTCATATCTACCTATAGGAAAATGGTTCATGCATGTTATAAATTGAAATGTGGAGATAGGCAGTGAAATACCATTCATAAGCCACACTGCCGAAGGCGTTTCAGCTATGGTGAATAGAGGTTGATCTAATTTTTCTAAATGCAGCATTGTGCAAGTCACGTCTTTCATGGCCATCAGTTGCTGTATCTGTGTTGAATTAAAAGGCAGAAACAAATCGCTGCAATTCAAGTAATGCTGAGGAATGTGCCCATTTCTGAGTGTTTGAAGCGTCTAGCTGAACTGCATATCTGAAGGAGACACGTTAGTGACAGATTCCTTACCTTAGAATATCCCCAGGCGTCAGGCTGGATCCGGAAAGTTTTGCGTAGCAGTACCCCTGTGCGTCGGTAGGCGGCGTCGTGCGGCTCCGCGTCCGTCGTCGGCCTCGTGATCGCCGGGATGACGTCGCGGCCAGTACTTAGACGCCGCCCCAGCGCGCTGGCGTCAGTTCTTTCTTTTTCCGCGCCAGTAAGCGCAGATCCGGATTGAGCAGTGCCCCCAGTCATTTTTGACTGAGTATCTTTTGAGACTTTTTTGTCCAAGTTTTCGAGTCGCTTCGACTCCAAGGTGTCAGTAGGGATGCCCGGCTTCAAGCCATGCGAGATCTGTAATCGCATGATGTCGATTACGGATCCGCACCGAGAGTGTCTCTTCTGCCTGGGGCGCGGCCACGACCCCAAGTCGTGCCCCGAGTGTCGGTCCCTCGCCCCGAAGGCTTTGCGAGAGCGGTCTCGAAAGCTCCTCGAGGCCCGGCACTCAGCTTCGCGCCGCTCGAGGTCCCGGTCCTGGGAGAGGTCGAGGGGCCGGTCGCGGAGCCGTCGTCATTCGTCGGGGTCGAAGTCTTCGTCTTCAGGTAAGGCGAAGCACAAGAGGTCTAAGAAGCTTCGCTCTAAGACCTCCCCTCGCCGGTCTCACGACCCGGCCGAGGGTCCAGATGGTACCGCCCCCGCGGCTCCTGGGGTACCCGAACAGCCGACGCTGGCCTACCCGCCTGTCCCGGGTCCGACGTCGACTCCGGCCGAGATGCAGGACTTCCTGTCGGCCATGGCTCGCATCTTCGGGCCTAAGGGTTACCCCGGTGCGCCTTCGGGCCCCGCGGGCCCCAGTGGGAGTCCTCCTTCGGCACCACCACCGGCGGCTCCGGCCCCGGTGTCTCCGGCGGCTCCGGCGCCGCAGGACCCCCTCGGATCCAGGCCTGGATCCCGGTCGATGCCGGTTGACCTAATAACACTTCCACCGGCGCCGACCTCCCCGGTACCGTTCACGGCGCCGTCCGAGGCCCCGGGCGGCACCGTCCCCAGGTTCTCCCCGGAACCGGACACGGAGCCGGATCGACGTCGCTCGACTCCGATTCCGACGCCGATGGGACCTTTCTTCCCTCATGTCCCTCCTCCATACTTTTCACCTGTTTTGGAGGACGAGGAGGAGTGGGAGGGGTCGGAAGACCCTCTCACAGCTCAATGTGAGCCTAATCAGGACTGGGCTGAGGAACTAGGTGATGCCAGTGGTGTGGACACCTCTCCTGACCTTGGCATGCTGTCTCCTCCTTCCGTGGCTACGGAGGAAAGAGCAAGTTATGCAACGGTGTTGCGTAGGGCGGCCGCGGCCTTGCGCCTCGAGCTCCCTACAGTGGCTGTCAGGACTAACCTCCTGACGGAAGTGCTTCAGCTGGCGGCTAACTCTTCGGAGCCACTGCTGCCGTTCAACAACGCACTTTCTGACGTTCTTTTGGGCACCTGGTCCAGGCCCACCACAGGGGCTCCTGTGGACAGGAACGTAGCCCGACGCCATCGCCCGGCCCCTTGTTCCTCTCCCAACACCCCACCCTCGAGAGCTTGGTTGTCCAAGCCTCTACCTCTCAAACCGCCTTCCCTACGGCTCCGCCGGATAGGGAATCCAAAAAACTGGAGCAATTTGGGAAGAAGATTTTTTCTTCCTCCAGTGCTGGCTTGCGGTCCGTGAACACCGCTTGCCTTTTGGGCCGTTACTCCCACTCTCTGTGGGATTCGGTGGCGCAGGTGCTGCCCAAGTGTCCTGAGGAGGTCCAGGCACTACTCTCACGTGCTAGTACGTACGGGAGAGACGCAGCGAAGTTCACTATCCGATGTGGCCTAGATACCGCTGACTCGCTGGGCAGATCGCTTGCTACGACGGTGGCGCTTCGCCGTCACGCCTGGCTGAGGACCACTGGTTTCTCGGGCGATGTCCAAAACACCCTTATGGACATGCCCTTCGATGGCATCCGCCTTTTTGGCAATAAGGCAGACAGCGCGCTGGAGCGCTTTAAGGACTCGCGGGCTATGGCCAAGTCCTTGGGCCTCTCCGCCTCGCGCCCTTTGCAGCAGTCTGCTTTTCGCCCCTTTCGTGGCCACGGAAGGGGCGCCCAGCCACCGGCCCGTGCAGCAAGCGTCTTCGCGTGGCCGAGGACGTGGCTCCCGAGGCGGGTCGGGTAACCAGCATGCGGGTCAGGCCACCACCTCTGCCCCGTCCGCGGCCTCCAAGCCCTCCTAGTCCATCCTTTCAGGTCCACAGCACGCCAGTGGGGGGCAGGGTCCGCCATCACCTTCACCACTGGCGTGCCATCACATCGGACAAGTGGGTCTTGGTCATTGTCCGAAGGGGCTACTCCCTCCCCTTCGAGACTACCACCCCAGCCATGCCACCTCAATGCCACCTCAATGCCACCGCATGTCGGGGGATCATTTTGTGCTTCTTCAAAAGGAAGTTGCGGCCCTCTTGGCCAAGGGGGCCATCGAGTGCGTTCCGACCCCAGAAGTAGGGCGTGGTTGTTACTCCCACTACTTTCTGGTGCCCAAAAAGGACAAGGAGGACATGCGTCCTATCTTGGACCTCCGGAACGTCAATCGCTTCCTCCGGAAGGAGAAGTTCAAGATGCTCACCCTAGCTCAGGTCTTGACTGCCCTCGACCCTGGAGACTGGTTGGTAGCGTTGGACTTGCAGGACGCATATTTTCACATCCCCGTCCTGCCGGCCCACCGGCGTTACCTGCTGTTCACGGTAGGCTTGGAGCATTTTCAGTTCACCGTGCTCCCCTTTGGCCTTACCAGCGCCCCTCGGGTGTTCACGAAAGTGATGGCGGTGGTCGCAGCTCACCTGCGCCGGGCAGGGGTTCCAGTCTTCCCCTACCTCGACGACTGGTTGTTGAAGGCGGGCTCGTCCCAGGCAGTCGTCTCCCACCTCCAGACTAGGGCCGAACTCCTGCACTCGCTGGGGTTCTCCATCAACGTGCCGAAGTCGCACCTGATTCCTTCTCCACAGCTCCTTTTCATCGGAGCAGTTCTGGACACAACGCAGTTTCAGGCCTATCCTCCCGAACGGCGAGTCCAGGATATTCAGGCTATGATTCCGATCTTTCAGCCTCTATCCTGGGTTTCGGTACGGATGACCCTGAGGCTGCTGGGCCTCATGGCCTCCTGCATCCTGCTGGTGGATCATGCCAGATGGCATATGCGGGCTCTGCAGTGGGACCTGGAGTTCCAGTGGGCGCAGCATCAGGGGAACCTGTCCGATTACGTCCAGATCTCGGAGGGAACTGCAACTTGTGCTTCGCCAACTTCGGTGGCGAAGCACAAGTTACTAACTTGTGTAACGATATATCTGTAAGAGACAGTAGTTAGTGACAGATTCCTTACCGCCCCTCCCATCCTCCCCGTTCTGCGAACTGATTTCTAGGGTTAAGGACATCCCTTTCAGGGCCCTAGTTTTCAGACACCAGTGTCAGTTTCTTGCATGGCTCTGCGTTTCTGGCGCGGAAAGTCGTGTACAGAACTGACGCCAGCGCGCATGGGCGGCGTCTAAGTACTGGCCGCGACGTCATCCCGGCGATCACGACGCCGACGACGGACGCGGAGCCGCACGACGACGCCTACCGACGCGCAGGGGTACTGCTACGCAAAACTTTCCGGATCCAACCTGACGCCTGGGAATATTCTAAGGTAAGGAATCTGTCACTAACTACTGTCTCTTACAGATATATCGTTACACAAGTTAGTAACTTGTGCTTCGCCACCGAAGAGAACGCGCAATGTCATCAGTTCTGCGCGTTGGAATTTCCAAGGCGGCACTCGCTCGGCGACGCTTTTCGTTGCGAGTGGAGTTGCGGTCTGTTGTACGCCTTTCCGCCTATACCACTTCTACCCAGAGTGTTGAAGAAGATTCGGCGCGACCGGGCCCAAGTCATTCTTGTGGCTCCGGACTGGGCTCGAAGAGTTTGGTATCCCGAGCTACTCAGTATGAGCATCGATCCCCCGATCCGTCTGCCTCTTCTGGAGGATCTTCTGTCGCAGCAGCAGGGGACGGTCCTCCACCCGAACCTGTCCAGTTTCCACCTCCTTGCGTGGAGATTGAGCGGCGGCAGTTGATTCCTTTCGACTTGCCTCCCGAAGTTTGTGATGTGATTCTGGCAGCCAGGCGTCCCTCCACTAAGGTGGTATACGCCTGCAGGTGGAACAAGTTTGTGGCATGGTGCGTAGCAAAGACCGTGAATCCCCTTTCTGCCCCTCTTTCTGAGGTTCTTCTGTTCCTTCTTTCTCTGGCCCAACAGGGTTCTGCCCTGGGTACCATCAAGGGCTACCTTTGTGCAATCTCGGCCTTTCTCAGGCTTCCTGATCAGCCCTCCCTTTTCAAGTCCCCTGTTGTTGACAGGTTTCTTAAAGGCATTACACACCTTTTCCCTCCTGTTCCGTTTGTGATGCCTCAGTGGGACTTGAACTTGGTTCTTACCTTTTTAATGTGCGCTCCCTTTGAGCCTCTCCATAGCTGTCCTCTTCGTCTTCTCACTCTGAAGACAGCCTTTCTGGTGGCTATCACCTACGCTCGGCGGGTGAGTGAGCTCCAAGCTCTTTCTTGCAAGCCCCCCTTTCTGTCTGTTCATCCAGACAAGGTTGTTCTTAGGACGCGTCCGTCCTTCTTGCCAAAGGTGGTTACTGCCTTCCACATTGGGCAGACCATCACTTTGCCCACCTTCTTTCCGCCTCCGCATCCTTCCAAAGAGGCTCCACCGTCTGGACCCAAAACGTGCAATTTCCTTCTATCTGAACCGCACACAACAGTTCCGTGTGGACGACCAGCTCTTTGTTGGCTACGTGGGCGCCAAAAAAGGTTGGGCGGTACACAAGCGTACCATCTCCCGCTGTGTTGTCTTGTGTATCAAAGCCTGCTATTCTTTGGCTAAGGAGCCCCCTGTTTGGCTACGTGCCCATTCCACCAGGGCGACAGCCGCCACCACGGCTTTTGGACGTGGTGTCCCATTGCAGGACATTTGTCAGGCAGCTACGTGGGCCTCGCTTGCCATGTTTACCAAGCATTACTGCCTTGACAGCCAAGTCCGGAGAGACGGCTTCTTTGGCCGTTCTGTTCTCCGAGACTTCCTCGTCTGATCTTTGTTCGCAGACGCACCACCGGGGTTGGTATTGCTGGGGTATCTATTCTAAGGTAAGGAATCTGTCACTAACGTGTCTCTTTCAGATGCACAAGTTACTAACTTGTGTAACGATATATCTGTAAGAGACAGTAGTTAGAGACAGATTCCTTACCGCCCCACCCATCCTCCCCGTTCTGCAAACTGATTTCCAGGGTTAAGGTCATCCCTTTCAGGGCCCTAGTTTTCAGACACCAGTGTCAGTTTCTTGCATGGCTCTGCGTTTCTGGCGCGGAAAGTCGTGTACAGAACTGACGCCAGCGCGCATGGGTGGCGTCTAAGTACTGGCCGCGACGTCATCCCGGCGATCACGACGCCGACGACGGACGCGGAGCCGCACAACGCCGCCTACCGACGCGCAGGGGTACTGCTACGCAAAACTTTCCGGATCCAGCCTGACGCCTGGGGATATTCTAAGGTAAGGAATCTGTCACGAACTACTGTCTCTTACAGATATATCGTTACACAAGTTAGTAACTTGTGCATTAGATCTAAGCTGTCTTTGCAAAAAGATACAACGTTGACATATCACTCTGCACAATATCAATAACAGACGGTACAATGTTGTTCAAAATACGAGATGACAACGTATTAATTCTATTATCAACAACAGCTAACACTTTTTCCAAATTATCTTGGTCAATTTGTCTTAAATGAGCAGCAGCTTCCATTTGGGACAATTTTCAAATTTCATTAAAAGTAGCATATATAAATCTTTTAGAACATGGAGATTTTGGAACTAAATAAAAATCTGATAAATTCATGTTTTCAGACAGGAGTGAAAGATGTTGTTTCACTGCAGACAGTATGGATGTTCCAACCGTTGTTGGCATAACTTTCCCACTCAATATGTGGTAACAATACCACCATGTGTTTTTTTTTTTTTTTTTAATTTTCTTTAATGAAAACATTCAACAAATATAGCAAGGTTATGCCACATTTCCCCAATTCAGTACACAGCACACATTTAATGTTATATTTACTATTCCATCTTAAATATCTTCATAGCCATCTCTGTCCTGTCCTTGGTGTTTCTGCTCATCAACTGTCCAGGGTGTCTGGATGCTTCATTAAATACACTGTGAGCGGTTGCCAAAAGTCATCTGATCGAGACTACTAGCCACAGATTCCTTAACGTAGAATTATCCCCAGGCGTGAGACAGGGCCCGGAAAACTTTCTTTGCCCCAGCATCTCTGAGCGCCGGGGGGCGGTACCACGCGACTCCGCCCTGACGTCGTCATAAGCCCCACCCCGGCGCGCTGACATCAATTTCCTTCTTTTCCGCATGCAACGCGGATCCGGAATCGTGTCCCTGACCTGTTTTCAGGCCTTCTTTTCACGCTTTCGCGTTGTGGAACAGTGTGCGAATGCCTTCGGGCTTCAAGACGTGTTCTTCTTGTGCGCGTCAGATGTCGGCGACGGACCCTCACCCTATTTGCATGTGGTGTTTGGGCGAGCACCATGATTCTACGGACTGCGACGCTTGCCAGCATCTGAAGCCGAAGTCCCGGAGGGAGCGCCGGATGAAACTCCTTTCGGCCCGCTTGTCCAGATCGGTGTCGTCACCGCGTCCGTCCCCCGCGGAAGGGTCCAAGAACCGCCTATTCCTCTTCCGACATCGTCCTCACCGAGGCCCCAGGGGCGTCGCTCGCCCGCCGGTAAGTCTTATAGCTTGTCCCCGAGGCCTGGTCCCCGTTCTGCGGAGGGCGCGGGTTCTCCTCGGGACATGCAGCATCGTTCGTCGCCACCCTACCAGCCGTTTCCTGGCGTTGGGGCGACGAGGGCCCAAATGGAGGCCTATGCTGCGGCTCTGCAGGCTTCCTTGA
Source organism: Calotriton arnoldi (assembly GCA_963921515.1). Taxonomy (NCBI): domain Eukaryota; kingdom Metazoa; phylum Chordata; class Amphibia; order Caudata; family Salamandridae; genus Calotriton; species Calotriton arnoldi. The sequence goes on along the minus strand of CAWUFW010002283.1, from coordinate 1,881,801 downwards.
CCCCTCCTCCTCCTCTTCCTGAGACGTCCGCGGATCCCTTGCCACGTGCGGGGCCTTACGTGGAGTCGCCGGCGGCTCCGGCCCCGTCGGGTTCGGTTCCAGGTTTTGGGGGTGTGGTGTCGTCGAGGTGCGGCCGTACGGGGTTCCCCTCTTCGGCCCACGGCGCCTCTGCCTCGCCGCAAATCCCCAAGGGTGGTCCCTGTGGTGTCGCAGGAGGTCGCCAGGACTCTCGGTTCGTCCCCGAGTCCCCCTCGGTCCTCTGGACAGGCGGCGGCCGAGCCGACGCCGCTCAGGCGCCTACGGCTGTTGGCCCTGGCGGCGCCGCAGGTGCTGGCTAGGGGCCGGGCGCTTCCCCGGGTCCCTCTCGGCCCTCCGCGCAGGCGGCTGCCTCGTCGGAGGTCGAGTCGGCGCCTTTTCGGCGCCGTTCTTTAGCCGCCCCGGCTCCGAACCCGCCCCATTCTCCTGGGGTGCCAGTGGTGGTGGGGGTCGACTCGGCGTCTCCGGTGACAGCACCGGCGCCGGGCGGCGTCGCACTGGCGCCTGTAGCGGACTCCACGGCGCCATGCAGGCGTCGGGTCGTTGACTCGTCTCCAGAGGTCCCCTCCTCTCCGGATGTCTGTCAACTTTTTGTCTCCTCTTCCCTGGAGACGGGATGCCGCGTCGTTGCTTTTTCCCCGGCGTCTTCCAGGGAGGGATCTTCGCCGTCTCTGCGATCTCGGCCTTCCCCGGAGGCACCTCAGGCCCCCCACTCGTCCGTGGATCCTCCGCCATTCAGGGGCTGGCCGTTTTTCCTCCAGCTGGACTCTGGGATGGCCGGCTTAGTTTACAGCCATCACCCACGGAGGAATTGCTCTCTCCCCCACGACGCCCTACGGATGCAAGTGCAGCTTTTGTCCGGGCCATTTCCACTGCCGCTGGCATTTTGCGCATGGACGACCCCGGCACCCCATTCCCTACGGACCATTTGTTAGAGGTTCTCCATCAGGGCTCTGGTGGACGGGATCTGCTTCTTCCATTCGAAGCTTCGCTCCATACTTCTCTTCTGGGGGCCTGGGGGCGTCCTGCCACGGGTGATCCCGTGCCTCAGCCGCTCCTACATCGCCATCGCCCTGCTCTGCACGATCCAGTCTGCCTTTCTTTCCACCCTTCTACCCAGGGCCCTCTTCTGCAGACTGCTTTTTCTTCCTTGCCCTTGGTGGTGTTTCCTCCGTCACGGGAGGCCCGGTGGTTGGATTCGTGGGGGCGCAACATCTTCGCTTCCTCTAGTGCTGCTTTGCGAGCGCTCAACACACTTTGTGTATTGGCCAGGGCTACTTCCAGTCTGTGGGATTCCGTGGAGTCCCTTCTGTCTGGTGCCTCCCCCGAAGGTGTCCGCGCTGATCTGCGGCCCCATGTGTTGGATGGCCGGGAGTTGGCCGAGTTTATTCTTCGTTCGGCCTTAGATGTTTCTGATGCTCTCGGCCGCGCTATGGCAAGTTCAGTAGCTCTCCGTCGCCATGCTAGGTTGAGGGATGGCGTTTTTCCAGAGAATATTAGGGAGCGTCTGGGTGACCTGCCTTTTGATGGGGTTCTTTTGTTTAACACCCATGCGGACTCCGCCATTCAGCGGCTTCTTGCGGTGCTCCGTCCTCCTCCCCCTCCGTAAACTTGGCTTGTCGGTCTTCGGGTGCTTTATGGGAGGCGTTATCCCACCTTTTTTCTGGGGTCTAGTGCTTAGATTGGCCCGTTTGGGTGTTCCGTGTCGTGCCTTCGGGGTCCTTAGGTTGGGCCCTCTGTACTGTTGGCTGCTGGTACAGCCCCCTTTTGGCTTTTGTGGTTTCTTGTCGGTTGGTAAACCCGTATAGGTCCTCAGTTTGGGCCTTCTGTGTCTTTTTTGGCTGATTGGCAAGCCGTCTGTGGTTTTACCCGCAGGTCCTTTATGTTCTTGTCCTCTGCTGCGGAATTTTTTCCTAAGAGGTGTTCCCATGTTTTCCTTGGGAGGTATCATGCCCAAAGTGGGGTACTTGTAGCTATTACATAGCTCTGTCCTGCGCATGGGGAGGTGTGGATGCCCTTTTTCGGGTTCCTTGCCTTTCCTGGCATCACTGTATGCCGCTGGTGCGGTCTCTTTTGCCTTTCTTGGTGCAGCTTGCGCTGCTCCAGCGTCTGTCATTCTCAGTGTTCGCTGCATCGCTAGACCAGCCTGGCATACGGTCTACGGCATCGTGTTGTGGCGTTTCCGCCTTCCTGTCCGGCGTTTCGGCCTGATCCTCTGTCTGGTGTTCCAGGGGGGCTAGGCGTCTTCTGGCTTTCCTGTGTTCTGGTTGCCGGCTGGTCCGTCCTCTGTGTCTCTCCTCTTTCTCTTCTGGCTGGTCCCACTTCTTTTCGTGGGCCGGTGTGTGTCTCTGGCACGGCCCCCCTTTGGGGATTGTTCTGGATTTCCCTGGCCGCTGTCCTCGGCTTGCGCCTGGATTGGTCTGGGTGCACTGCTCCATGGTGTTGCCAGCCGCCGGCTGCGCATGTCTGCTCGTTCTGGTCCACCGCCGTGGCCCTTGGTGTGTTCCCTTGTGCCCCTGCCTCTTGTTCTGCTGGGGTTTTGCGCAACTGTGCCTTTCTTCTTCGCCTGCGCTTTTTGGCTGTGGAGCCGCTCCTGCCTTGTCCGCTGCCTTGAGGCTGATGCCTGTTCAGCTGCCCCCTATCGCTGTGTCTGTGTTTTCCTACGGCGGGCTCTGCCTCCGGTTCTACCTCTTCTCCCTGGAGTTTGGGGTTGTTCTTTTCTTCCTTGGTGCTCCTCTGGCGCTGTCTGCCCCTTCGGGGTCTTCTGGCGGTTGTACCTTGGATGGGCTTGGGTTCTCCTGGCCTTCCCTTCACCTCATTCTTGCTTACTTCTGCTTGGTGAGGGCTGGGCCGCCCTTCTTGTCCCTGTGACACATCCCCTGCTGGGGCCCTGTGTTTCTTCCTACTGGGGAGGTTCTCTCGCAGGTCCTCCTCCCCTCTGGGTATGGCTAGGGTATCTATTCTACGTTAAGGAATCTGCGGCTAGTAGTCTCTATCAGATGTACAAGTTACTTACCTTCGGTAACGATGTATCTGGTAGAGACGATTCTAGCTGCAGATTCCTTCACGACCCGCCCTTCCTCCCCGTTCTGCGAGGACCTTCAGTTTGGTTTTCTGCACTCGCCTCCCTCCAGGTGGCTAGTCTTCTGTGGGTGTCTGCTTCGTCTCCTCCCGGACAGGATGCTTCGTTCTGCTTGATTGTTCCACCCCTTCCTTTATGATACAAGGTTGGTTGGTTCATGTGTGCTTCTGCATCCCTCCACTCTGGTTTTTTCTCCAGTGTAGGGGCCTACTTTTACTCTTCTCCCTTTTGCTTGCAGTTCTCTGCGTTGGGGTTTTTTTTTTGCTTGTACCTCGGCCCTTTCGTTCCTTTCAGGGGATAAGGCCCCCCTTGATGGTGTCGTCTGGGGGTGAATTGCTGTTACTCCTCTGTTCCGGGCTTGTTGCTCCTTCACTGTTGTGGATTGTGATTGCAGATTCTCTCTCTCTCTCTCTTCTGCTATAGCGTTTTTCACATGTGTTCTGCCTCCAGGGGGGCTGTTGCCTTAGCTTGCAAGGTTGTTCCTCAGAGCGGTGCTCTGCTCTTTCCCTGCTATGGCTTTCGCTGCTGTGGCTTTTTGTTACCTTAGTGCTTGGCACTTTTCCAATTGGTGCTGTTCCTCACCTTTCGTTTCTCTCTTCTCTTTTTCACTGATTTTTCGCACACTGTTCCCATAATCTCTACAGTTTTGTTTGTGATGGCTCCGCGTTGTGGCGCGGAAAAGTTCTCCGAAGAAAACTGATGTCAGCGCGCCGGGGTGGGGCTTATGTGACCTCGCTGACGTCAAGCCCACGGACGACGTCGGGGCCGAGTCGCGTGGTACCGCCCCCCGGCGCGCAGAGATGCTGGGGCAAAGAAAGTTTTCCGGGTCCAGTCTCACGCCTGGGGATAATTCTACGTTAAGGAATCTGCGGCTAGAATCGTCTCTACCAGATACATCGTTACCGAAGGTAAGTAACTTGTACTTTAGGTCTTGACGGTTGAGGCAGTTCCTCCTCATACGTTTTTAGTGCGTCTCTGCAATATATCATGTTGTTTATCCATTTTCGGCAGGTGGGGCTTATTTTGCTGTCCCAGTGTATTGCCACCCTTCTTTTTGCTAATAGTGGTGCTATTGCTATGAATTTAAGTTTTTCCGGCTGTATCTGATTTAGCATACCTAATAAGCATATTCTTGCCCAACATTCCAGATTGCAATCTGTTATACAGCACAACATCTTCATGACTTGCCCCCAATATGCACCTACCCTCTCGCATCTCCATGCTAAGTGTAGGAAGTCTAAGCAACTAGGAGGGGTTTGGCCCATAATCAGTAAGGCTAGGCCTATTTAATATCTAAAAACACCACACATGCCAGTACTGATAGTCTTTCACACTCTTTCTTCCTGATCACACCACACACTTGATATGACCACAACGAATTTCTTAATCCTTTTGTTATTTATTCTTTGACATTTGGTATTAAGTTCTTTCAAAACATTTTTTTCTTTTTACAAAGGTTAAGACAAACTTGTTTTTATCAACAACATTGTACACCATAAAGACAATGAACATAGAAATTGTGTTACAAAACTCAAACAACACCTAAAGTCATTACAATACACATATATGAATGAAATTACATATAAAAAAAGTTTTAAGCTAGCTCAGATTCTGCAATTGTTTCAGAAACAGTAAAAAAAGAAAGAAAATTAGACTAATGAAAGCCCTGCTAAACTTCTCCTGGAGCATGGGCTAACAATCAAACAGTGTTCCATTTAGGCTCATAATAAATTTGTATACATGATGCTTAATTCTTTTTGAAATGAGCCACCTTGGTATAACTCTATACTGTTACACTTGTTTGAAGAATTTAACTGTCGATGCATTTCGAACCCATGTTCTTTTGTTTCGGGTTCTCCTCAGGACACAGAACAGAAAAAGCTTTTTTTTTAACAAAGGAAAGGAATTGGAAATCCTCTTGGGTAATGCCACGGTCCCCTACATTTTTACTTGTCTGCAAAATTGTGAAAAATACTCAATAATCACTGGGGGAAAGGCAACTAATGTTCTCTGTAGCAAGCGGTGGTTCCGCTATCAATGCGAACTTCAATTCAGTTAAACTTCTCAATATATTCCCACGCGTTCAGGATACTCTTTTCCTGACCGCCGTGTTCCGGTTGTTGCTTCCGCTCTGCTACCAAATGTATTCCAGTTGTTGCTTCCGCTCTCCAACTAAATGTGTTCCGGTTGTTGCTTCCGCCTGTAGTAACTGTGCACACTTTTAATTAATCCAGTTCGGTCGTCCGATCGACGCTGCTCGATCGGACGACCGAACTGGATGCACAATCTCGCTGAACCCGGACACGGCTCACGTTGAGGACACAGACAACCAAAAATGTAAGTGTGCACATTTAGTACATGCCGTACAGTAATTCATTGAATATGTACAAAAAAAAACCACAACGAACCCTCCTAACTGGGAGTAGATAAGGAAATTTCCCGCATTTCTATATAGATGGCCTGAAGAAGCCCACATACGGGCGAAACGCGTTGGTTGTACAGAAGTTTTTACTTGTCTAAATCTAGTTAATGAAAATTGAATAAAGGATCAAACAACTCAAGAAACAACACCTCTCGATTCATCTCTTTGCAAACTGTATTTTGCTTGGAATCTACTACTTGTTTTGACAGTTGCCTCAGATATGCTAAAGAAGGGTTTGTGTTAACAATTGTAGTCTCATGGCTATAATTTTAGCTAGTATTTTAGCATGGGTATTGATAAGTGACAGTGGGTAGTACGAGTCCTATTTATCTGGAGTTTTATCAGGTTTTAGTAGCGCTACTATCATGGCCTCACGTAATGTTGGTGGCAGAATCTTTTTATTGTATGCATCCTCATACAGTTCCACGAGATGCGGGCCTATCAGTTCTACATATTCTTTGTAGAATTCACATGTGAACCCGTCTGGTCCTGGAGCCTTACCATGTGGTAAGGCCTTTATGGCTCCTTTTACCTCTTGTAGTGTGATTTGTTGCACTAGATATTCTCTCTGGCCATCTGAGAGCCGTACTATGGCTGTGTCATCTAGGTATTCTGCGATTTCCTTTATTCCCGCCGTCTCGCAGGATGCATAGAGGTTTCCTTATACCTCTGCAAATGCTCTCAGTATTCCTTTAGTGTCGTAATGGTCTTCATCTTTATTATCCGTAGTCTTTATAATTGTCTGCATTGTTTTTTCCGCCCGTATTTTGTGCGCCAGTGTGCGGCCAGGCCTGCCACCCTCACCATAGGCTCGCGCTGTCTGGCATTTCGCCATGTATTTGATTTCGCTTTCTGCGAACTCATTGTATAGGGTTAACTGTTCCCTAATGTTACCTAGAATATCCGCACGATGCATGCGGTCATATTTGTCCTCTAACTTCTTAATATTCCTTTCCAAGTTCTGTAGCTGTGTACATATATTCCTCCGTATCCCTGCATTTGTACTAATGCAAACATCTGAAAGAGACACGTTAGTGACAGATTCCTTACCTTAGAATATCCCCAGGCGTCAGGCTGGATCCGGAAAGTTTTTGCGTAGCAGTACCCTTGCGCGTTGGTAGGCGGCGTCGTGCGGCTCCGCGTCCGTCGTCGGCGTCGTGATCGCCGGGATGACGTCGCGGGCAGTACTTAGACGCCGCCCCTGCGCGCTGATGTCAGTTCTTCTTTTTCCGCGCCAGTAAGCGCAGATCTGGGAAGAGCAGTGCCCTAGTCAATTTTTGACTACATTTTTGGTGATTTTTTCACTGTTTCTTTTCGAGTCTTCTCGACTCCTAGGTGTCGGTAGGGATGCCCGGCTTCAAGCCATGCGACGTCTGTGGTCGAATGATGTCGATCACAGACCCGCATCTAGAGTGTCTCTACTGCCTCGGCCGCGACCACGACACGAAGTCGTGCCCTGACTGCCGGAAGTTACACCCGAAGGCTTTGCGAGAGCGGTCTCGAAAGCTCCTCGAGGTCCGGCAGTCGGCTCCGCGCCGCACCAAGCCCCGGTCCCGTGAGAGGTCGAGGGGCCGGTCGCGGAGCCCCCGCCGGTCGTCGGAGTCCAAGTCTTCGCGCTCCTCGGGTAAGTCGAAGCACAAAAAGTCTAAGAAGCATCATCGCTCTAAGACTTCGCCTCGCCGGTCTCGCGACTCGGCTGAGGCCCCTGTCGGCACCGTCCCCGGACGTGCCTGTGGAGCCGCCCCCGCATTACCCGTCCTTTCCGGGTTCGGGGGCGACTCCTGCCCAAATACAGGAATTCCTGTCGGCCATGGCCCGCCTCTTCGGGCCTCAAGGTCCCTCCGGTGCACCTTCGGGCCCCGCGGGCCCTGATGGGGTTGCTCCGGCGTCGCCGACGACTCGGGTCCCTGCGTCGCCTGTCCCGCCAGCCTCGATCCCGGCCTCGATCCCGGCTCCGGTGGTACCGCAACCCCCATCGACGCCGGTTGACCTAACCACGCCTCCGCCAATGTCCCCGGTGCCGTTCCTGACGCCGCCCGGGGCTCCGGGCGGCGTCGTTCCCCGGTTCTCTCCGGGTCCGGACATGGAGCCGGACCGACGTCGCTCGACGCCGGCTCCGGCGCCGATGAGACCTTGGGTCCCAGATGTCCCTCCTCCTCCATATTTTGAACCAGAGGAGGACCAGGAGAGCTGGGAGGGGTCGGAGACCCTCTCACACAGCAGTGTGAGTATGATCAGGACTGGGCAGAGGAACTTGGGGATGCCAGTGGTCTAGACACTTCCCCTGACACTGGCATGCTGTCTCCTCCCGTGGCTACGGAGGAGGGAGCAAATTTCGCAACAGTGTTGCGTAGAGCAGCTGGAGCCTTGCACCTCCAATTGCCTACTGTGGCTGTCAGGACTAATCTCCTGACGGAAGTGCTTCAGCCGGCAGCTTCCTCATTGGAGACTGTGCTGCTGTTTAATGATGCACTATCTGACGTTCTTTTGGGCACCTGGTCCAAGCCCACCACAGGGGCTCCTGTGGATAGGAACGTGGCCCGACGCCATCGCCCTGCTCCGGGCGACCCCTTGTTTCTCTCTCAACATCCCACCCCCGAGAGCTTGGTTGTCCAAGCCTCTGCCTCCCAAACCACCTTCCCTACCGCCCCTCCGGATAGGGAATCCAAACGCCTGGACCAATTTGGGAAGAAGGCTTTTTCTTCCTCCAGTGCTGGCTTGCGGTCCGTCAACACCGCTTGCCTTTTAAGCCGATATACCCACTCCCTGTGGGATTCGGTGGCGGCTGTTTTGCCCCAGTGTTCTGAGGAGGTTCAGACACTGCTTACCCGCACCATTGCGGAAGGTAGGGATACGGCAAAGTACACCATACGTTGTGGCCTTGATACCGCCGACTCGCTGGGCAGATCGCTTGCAACGACGGTGGCGCTGCGTCGCCACGCCTGGCTGAGAACGACTGGTTTTTCGGGTGATGTCCAGAATACACTCATGGACATGCCCTTTGATGGAGTCGGTCTTTTTGGTTCCAAAGAAGACCATGCGCTGGAGCGTTTTAAGGACTCACGGGCTACTGCAAAGTCCCTGGGCCTTTCTGTTGTGCGCCCTCCGCTAACCTCTGCTTTTCGCCCCTTTCGTGGCCACGGAAGGGGCGCCCAGTCACGTCCGCTGCCCAGCCACCGGCCCACGCAGCAAGCGTCTTCGCGTGGCCGAGGACGTGGCTACCGCCGTGGCGGTTCGGGCAACCAGCGTGCGGGTCAGGCCACCAACTCCGCCCCGTCCGCGGCCTCCAAGCCCTCCTAGTCCCTCCTTTCAGGTGCACAGCACGCCAGTAGGGGGCAGGGTCCGCCATCACCTTCACCACTGGCGTGCCATCACCTCGGACAGGTGGGTCTTGGACATTGTCCGAAGGGGCTACTCCCTCCCCTTCGAGACCACCCCCCAGCCATGCCACCTCAATTCCACCGCATGTCAGGGGATCACTTGGTGCTTCTGCAGAAGGAAGTCACGGCCCTCTTGGCCAAGAGGGCCATCGAGCATGTTCCGACCCCAGAAGTAGGACGTGGTTGCTACTCCCACTACTTTCTGGTGCCCAAAAAGGTCAAGGAGGACATGCGTCCTATCTTAGACCTCCGGAACGTCAATCGCTTCCTCCGGAAGGAGAAGTTCAAGATGCTCACCCTAGCTCAGGTCTTGACTGCCCTGGAGACTGGTTGGTAGCGTTGGACTTGCAGGACGCTTATTTCCACATCCCCGTCCTGCCGGCCCACCGGCGTTACCTTCGGTTCACGGTAGGCCTCGAGCATTTTCAGTTCACCGTGCTCCCCTTTGGCCTTACAAGTGCCCCTCGGGTGTTCACGAAAGTGATGGCGGTGGTCGCAGCTCATCTGCGCAAGGCAGGGGTTCCAGTCTTCCCCTACCTTGACGACTGGCTGCTGAAGGCGGGCTCGTCCCAGGCAGTCGTCTCCCACCTCCAGACTACGGCCGAACTCCTGCACTCGCTGGGGTTCTCCATCAATGTGCCGAAGTCGCATCTTATTCCTTCTCCACAGCTCCTTTTCATCGGAGCAGTTCTGGACACGACGCAGTTTCGGGCCTATCCTCCCGAACGGCGAGTCCGGGATATTCAGGCTATGATTCCGATCTTTCAGCCTTTATCCTGGGTTTCGGTACGGATGACCCTGAGGCTGCTGGGCCTCATGGCCTCCTGCATCCTGCTGGTCGATCATGCCAGATGGCATATGCGGGCTCTGCAGTGGGACCTGAAGTTCCAGTGGGCGCAGCACCAGGGCAACCTGTCCGATCACGTCCAGATCTCGGAGGGGGCTGCACAACAGTTGCAGTGGTGGCTCTCGAACCAGCAAAGGGTCAGGGGCAGATCCCTCTCCCTTCCCCAGCCAGAGCACACAGTTGTGACGGACGCGTCCCTTCTGGGATGGGGCGGTCACATGGGAGAGGCGGAGATCAGAGGCCTCTGGTCTCCGGCGGAGTCCAGGCTCCATATCAACCTTCTGGAGCTCCGGGCGATCCGACTTGCACTCAAGGCACTCCTTCCCTCTGTCAAAGGGAAGGTAGTGCAGGTGTTCACAGACAACACCACCGCCATGTGGTACTGCAACAAACAAGGCGGGGTGGGGTCGTGGACCCTCTGTCAGGAGGCTCTGCGCCTCTGGACATGGCTGGAACATCAGGGCATGTTCCTGATGGTTCAACACCTGGCAGGTTCCCTGAACGCCAGTGCGGACGAACTCAGCCGCAGGTGCATGATGGATCACGAATGGCGTCTTCACTCGGAAGTGGCGCAAGGTCTCTTTCTGCAGTGGGGAGAGCCTTGGTTAAATCTATTCGCCACCGAAGAGAACGCGCAATGTCATCAGTTCTGCGCGTTGGAATTTCCAAGGCGACACTCGCTCGGCGACGCTTTTCGTCGCGAGTGGAGTTGCGGTCTGTTGTACGCCTTTCCGCCTATACCACTTCTACCCAGAGTGTTGAAGAAGATTCGGCGCGACCGGGCCCAAGTCATCCTTGTGGCTCCGGACTGGGCTCGAAGAGTTTGGTATCCCGAGCTACTCAGTATGAGCGTCGATCCCCGATCCGTCTGCCTCTTCGGGAGGATCTTCTGTCGCAGCAGCAGGGGACGGTCCTCCACCCGAACCTGTCCAGCCTCCACCTGCTTGCGTGGAGATTAAGCGGCGGCAGTTGATTGCTTTCGACTTGCCTCCCGAAGTTTGTGATGTGATTCTGGCAGCCAGGCGTCCCTCCACTAAGGTGGTATACGCCTGCAGGTGGAACAAGTTTGTGGCAGGGTGCACAGCAAAGGCTGTGAATCCCCTCTCTGCCCCTCTTTCTGAGGTTCTTCTGTTCCTTCTTTCACTGGCCCAACAGGGTTCTGCCCTGGGTACCATCAAGGGCTATCTTTGTGCCATTTCGGCCTTCCTCAGGCTTCCTGATCAGCCCTCCCTTTTCAAGTCCTGTTGTTAACAGATTCCTTAAAGGCATTACACACCTCTTCCCTCCTGTTCCGTTTGTGATGCCTCAGTGGGACTTGAACTTGGTTCTTACCTTTCTCATGTGCGCTCCCTTTGAGCCTCTACATAACTGTCCTCTTCGTCTTCTAACTCTGAAGACAGCCTTTCTGGTGGCCATCACCTCCGCTCAGCGGGTGAGTGAGCTCCAGGCTCTATCATGCAAACCTCCCTTTCTGTCTGTCCATCCAGACAAGGTTGTTCTTAGGACGCGTCCGTCCTTCTTGCCAAAGGTGGTTACTGCCTTCCACATTGGGCAGACCATCACTTTGCCCACCTTCTTTCCGCCTCCGCATCCTTCCAGAGAGGAAGAGAGGCTCCACCGTCTGGACCCAAAACGTGCGCTTTCCTGTTATATCAACCGCACACAACACTTCCGGGTGGATGACCAGCTCTTTGTTGGCTACGTGGGCGCCAAAAAAGGTCGGGCGGTGCACAAGAGAACCATCTCCCGCTGGGTAACCTTGTGTATTAAAGCCTGCTATTCTTTGGCTAAGAAGGAGCCTCCTGTTGGGCTGCGTGCCCATTCCACCAGGGCAACGGCTGCTACCACGGCTTTGGGCCGCGGTGTTACGCTGCAGGATATCTGTCAGGCAGCTACGTGGGCCTCGCTGCACACGTTTACAAAGCATTACTGCCTTGACAGTCCGGTCCGGAGGGACGGCTTCTTTGGCCGTTCTGTCCTCCGGGACTTCTTTGTCTGATCTTTGTTCGCAGACCCACCACCTGGGTTGGTATTGCTGGGGTATCTATTCTAAGGTAAGGAATCTGTCACTAACGTGTCTCTTTCAGATGCACAAGTTACTAACTTGTGTAACGATATATCTGTAAGAGACAGTAGTTAGTGACAGATTCCTTACCACCCCACCCATCCTCCCCGTTCTGCGAACTGATTTCTAGGGTTAAGGACATCCCTTTCAGGGCCCTAGACTTTTTTCAGACACCTATGTCAGCTTCTTGCATGGTTCTGCGTTCCTGGCGCGGAAAGTCGTGTACAGAACTGACGTCAGCGCGCAGGGGCGGCGTCTAAGTACTGCCCGCGACGTCATCCCGGCGATCACGACGCCGATGACGGACGCGGAGCCGCACGACGCCGCCTACCGACGCGCAAGGGTACTGCTACGCAAAAACTTTCCAGATCCAGCCTGACGCCTGGGGATATTCTAAGGTAAGGAATCTGTCACTAACTACTGTCTCTTACAGATATATCGTTACACAAGTTAGTAACTTGTGCGCCTCGGATCGTTGCCTTGAAGGCCTCCCATAACGTACCTGCATCACTCACTGAACCTTTATTCATGTGAAAGTATTCTGTCACGGCCTCCTTAATAGTCTTATTATTTATTGGGTCTAATAAAGATGCGGCATTGAATCTCCATGCGTGTTGTGGAGGTGTATACGTTGGAATATCTAAGGACAACAGCACCGGTTTGTGATCCGATAGTGTCTTAGGGAGGTGCTGATTTGCATTCACCCAGTTACTGCCCCCCCCCCCTGTTGCCAGCCAGTAATTGAGCCTGGACCAACTTGCGTGTGCTGTTGAGGCATATGTGCCTTCTTGTTTTCGTGGATTGTGCAGGCGCCATGTGTCTACCATGTGAAATTCTTCCATGCCAGTAAGTATCACCTTAGCCGCTTGTTTGTGGTGCTCTATTGCTGTTATCGATCTATCGTTGGTAACATCCAATGCCACATTCAAATCTCCACCACACATTATCTCCATCTGCGGTATCTCTCTCAATTTATTCCATATATTCATGTAAAACCCGGGTCGTCTATGTTGGGCCCATATGTGTTCACCATCCCCACTCTGGAGACGTGTAGTAGTCCGATGAGAATTATGTACCTGCCTTATTGGTCAATGATGGTGTGTTCTACTCTGAATTGTACTCCCTTTTTAATCAAGATCATGACACCCCTAGAATAAGAGGAATAGGAAGAAGCCACTGTTACTTACGCCCATCGTTTCCCTACTCCATTTTCAGTACGTTTAGTTAGGTTAGTTTCTTGTAGCATGGCTATTGCTACCTGGTGTCTGTCTAGGTATGCCAACACTTGTCGAATTTTTCTTGGGTCATTCAGGCCCCTCACATTCCTGGTAATCAGTTTTAGCGGTGCAGGACGTCTGTGGCTATGCATATGTATATGTATGGTACATATTTTTGCATGCGTTTGTTCTCATTCCTGTGTGTGCATTATTACCGTGTGGTCTATGAATTTGTATAATAGTGGCCAACAAAATAAACAGCCCCCCCCATCGCAGCCGCCTCCCCCCCCCATCGCAGCCACCCCCCCTACCATCCCAATCATGCTGGAGAAGTTCCCATAAAACAAAACAACACTTATCCATATGTAGACTTGTACTGTAGCGCTGGAATTACACACCATCCCGTAGTCTACAGTGTGGGGTATACCCACTGAGGGGGCCCGCTAGAGTCCCATCTCACGCCCCTTTTTAGTGAGGGGCGGGCCATGAGCGTTCATTTCTTATTATCAGCCATACTGTTTCCATTTATTTTGCTGCGTTCTCATCCATTCAACCCTGTATCAGTTCTCCTGCTTATCGTCAATATTCTTATTTGTCCCCCTGTTCATTATTGTCATTTTCGGTGTAACACTCCCAGACCCCGGGCCTGGGATGTTGACAGACGGAACAGTCCATTCACTTTTCTTCGGTTTCTTGTCGTTTTTGCTTGTTGCCATCTGTTAGCAAGTCCGCATAGTCCATAGCTGCTTTTGGTGTATGGAAAATCTTTTCTTTGCCCTTGTGCATTATTTTCAACCTTGCAGGGTATATCATGGCGTAGGATATTTCTGCTTTTTGCAGGTGCTTTTTGACTTGCTGGTATTCTTTCCTGGCCGCCTGTACAGCCATTGTGAAATCTGGAAAGAAAAGGAAACGTGTTTCCTTGGTAGTTTATATCTTTTTTATCCCTGGCCAGTCGTAATACCGCATCCCTGTCCCTATAGTTTAAGAGTCTTGCAACGATGGGGCGCGGCAGCGCTCCAGGCGGGGGTCGACGCGCCAGGGAGCGGTGCGCTCTTTCTACCATTAACATGGGCGACATGGCTTCTGCTCCAAAGATCTCTTTTAACAGGTTTTCAACATAAATCTCCATCCTTCCAGTGTTTGTTGATTCTGGTACGTCTACTATGCGTATATTATTTCTTCTTGATCTTGCTTCCAACTCCTCATTTTTGACCTGGACTACCGCTATCACTTTTTCCATGTTCAGGCTCTTGTTGCTTAGTGTTTGCATAGTTTCTTCAGCAGCAGAGATCCTGTGTTCCACTTCATTCAATCTGCTCGTTTGTTGTTCCATCTTGGTTGTCAGATGATCCATTCTGAAATTCAGGTGATCGATTTTCCCATCTATTGATTGCAGACTTTGCTACATAGCTGCCAGTGTGGCTTCAAGAGCGTCAGAGGGGTGACTTTGTCCTTCCATGTTTGTCACCACTTTCCCTGTCGTCCTCGTGGTCTTTCTTGGTTCAAATGTTAGCTTGGGTTGGACTTTATCTGCTTTCCCCATTTGGTTTGTGGGGCTATAGTAGGGTCTTTCCCTACGGGATGCCTGATGTTAATCTATTTTGTACTTGCGCCATGTTTCTTTCCTGTTGCACCCGAGCTGCCTCTTAATAGGCGCCACTGCTTTTCGAAGAGTTATTTGGCCACTCTACACTGCAATTTCCCGGCACTGACAGCCTTCTTCAGCTACGTTCCGTTCCTTCCACTGTTTCTGTTTCGCAAGCAATTATATTAGTCTATTTAGCTGTTTTTCCAGTCTCTCCGCCTTTCATTAAAGGCCTCCTTAATTTGATACATGCTCAGCTGTTGTCGCACTTAATCGGCCGTGGGCACATAAATTGGTCCTACTCATTATGTTTACTGGCCGATGTGGCTGTTTGATTTTCGTCAGTGCAGAGCCGTCCCGCACGTCGAGTGTCCCACCACTCCCAGCGCCGCAGTGTCCCTATGTGGGTTCACAGTCGCGGGTGTCAGTCCCTTCTGAGGGTCACCAACCTCTACACCAGGCGCGCCTACTGTTTTAGGGGATCCCCGCTCCGCCAAAGATCTCTGATATCATAGGGTTCAGGCTCGGGATCCCAACCTCACGCTCCCCTTTGGTTCCAGCAATGGTCGTTTCGCAGGTATGTGGCGGACCGCTCAACCTTCGCTGTGCCCCTTGCCCCTTCTCCTGCAGTCCTCAGCCGGCTGGCACCGCCATTTTGCTTGGCGCGTCCAGCACAGCCTTCTCTTCCAGCCCGCTGGCCTCTCTCTGTCGCACTCTGTGTGGTATACGACACTCGCTCCTACGTTGTCTATGGCGACACAGGGCTCCACCACCGATATTTTAAACTCCCACACTCATCAGCCACTGCAGCGCCGGGGTCTTCTGATGCTTAGGTGGGTGTCACTGCGGCCTCTATTTCTTACCCGCTACTTTTCCGGCTGCTAGTTGGTCGGCACAGCCATTTTGCCTGGCCTCGTCTGCCGCGATTTCCAGTCCCCAGGGCTTAAAGCAGCAGCATCTGCAGCAACTTTACTGTTCTTTCCAGCCACTGCAACTTCCGCAAGCATTGCCCAGCGTTTTCAGTTCGTTTTTGTCAGCTGAATCGGGATACTGTCTGATTTCAGGCTCATGGCCGGCTGAGCTGCACTAGGGTGCGGCCAACTTGCCGTGGGCTCTCTAGCGCCCGACAATACCAGCATGTGTTGACTGAAAGTATCAGGTATCAGTTCTGCTTGATTTAAACCCAGGCGTGGAATTAAGAAAACGGGCATGACAACCCATTGTGTCCACCGGCCATTATAGGCATCTCCAGGACCTGAAAATGAGAACTTAAATGTGCCATTGTGCATCATGCTATTTTATTGATCTTCAGTATAGTTAGTCAGACTCTGCCGGCTATCAAAGCAGGCAATAGAGGGAATGGTTGGGGCGTTTATTTCTTCAATTTTTACCAATTCCAGACAGGTAGTCTGTTGGATCGTTTCATTCAAGAAAATCATTTGTGTGGGAATTAAACCAGCTCGAAATAAGGTTTGCGTACCCTGAACCTTCCAGGACTTCGTACCCCAAATCGATTTCAATTCAATACCTTTCCAGTAATCTTAGTCTTTGAGGGCTAACTGGTTGACAAACGAAGTTGTATAGATGAGCTTAGTCTTAGTAAGCATATATTGTCTTGGTGGGGTTAGAACTAATTTAAAATATGACGTGGGGTCTGAAGTATCATATCCTGTAAAGTAAGTATACTTGTCTTTTTGATTTCTGAAACTCCTATGTGGGGGAGTTGGACAATGTTCCCACTGTGTATAATTAAATTGGGGATGCTGTCCACTGGCTTTGTGCAGAAAATGATGTCCATAGTGATGATGACAGAACATATTGGTGTAATTACAAGAATTAAGATATAGATCCTCCGATTCAAAAACAGTATAATACTCTAGACAAGAAAGCATAGAATTTACAGTGTCAACAGCCCAATCATCCGAATGCAACCTCAGTTTTATTGCATAACCCATAGAAAAGTTAATCACATATGGTATCTGCAGTATCTCCGTGGGCCCAAATACGTCAAAAGGAACCTTATCCCAAACAATTCCAGTCACTGGAACAGCTGAAATTTTTACGAGGGACAAGTCTCTTTTCAATCTGTGTGATGAAGAATGAGAGGCCAACACCCCGTTGACCAGTATCCGCAGCGGTGGTCTTCATGGGCAGCAAATAGGTCTTGTCGAAAGGAACTGTTGCATTGCATACTGTGAAGAATCGGCCACATGGTGTAATTTGACATGGTCAATGGAGACAAAGCGCTCGTCTTTAGAGCCTGGGAGTGGTGGCAGAATCACAGTGTGTGTACCTTGGACACCAAGGACTGGAACTTCCGGCGCAAACAGCACTGAAAACATCCTGCGGAGCTGACCAACGCCACCTACCGGCACCCAAGGGTATTGTTCAAGCAAAAGATTTGGTATCCAGCCTGACGCCTAGGATATTCTAAGGAAAGGAATCTGCGGCTAGATTGTCTTTACCAGATGAGGCGTTATAGAAGGTAAGTAACTTGTCCATTCAAACCATGCTCATCATACAGTGTGTACAGGCAAAGTATGTTGAATATCCTGCTACATACAAGGTAATTAAAATTTACAACAGTAAAGGCAGAACATGGATGTTAAGTGAAAAGGGCACTTTTATGGCCCGTTACATTTCATGCTACTTACTTCAGTGTCAAATTAACCATAGTGCTCCATCCTTCCCTTAGAATAACCTCTCTATCCAACAGTACCCCCGGTATTCCTACCAGGCCCCCTACACCTTCTCCCACTTCTTAGGGCAGCCCTGCTCTGATAGACTACCTTTTGTGCTCTCTGGCACCAGTCTAGATCAGATTCCCACTCTGTAACTCTTAGTGGAACAGCACTGCCCCATGCCCTTGCATTGTTCCGCTTGGCCGCCATCACTAGCCGGATATTCTGGTATTGGGTCAGGACTCCTCTCCCGACACTGTCAGTAGGAGCTACTTTGCGTACATTGGAATCTCCGTTGACAATACTCGGGACATAACCCCAGTGACCCCTTTCCAATACTCCTGTATCACCGGACATTCCCACAAAATATGAAAGAATGTACCCTCAGAGGCCCTTTGACATGTCTGCCCTCCCAATCTTGCCTAGCAAGGTTCTTGAGTAATAGGACCTATGGAAAATTCTACGTTGAACTAGCCGAAACAGAGCCTGTATCGCAATTACACACAGTTACATTTTAAATTCAGAGTTTGTGTTTCTCCAGATCACAAAATTGTAACATATAATGCGTACCAGTATAGATGACGTGATTCCTACACCTTGTGGTCTTTATTGTCTTATGTAACATGTTGCATACTTTGGTTTACACACATATGACGCATCTTCTTTGCATAAAATGCACTTATGTGTGTGATGTATAGGGCTTTGACACCCTACATTGGGATGAGTAGCATTAAAAAGGAGATTAAATACATGCTAGAAAGAGGCTATGGAGTTATTAGGGACACAGTTGGAGGGTTATAGTGAGGGAATCCGTGGAGAAGGAGATCCTTGGAGGTGTGCCAACAAAGATGGTCACACCATGCGCCATCAGCTTTAAATCCAGCTTTAGTGTGATTTAATATTTTTCAATTTGTGTATCTGGCAATATTCAGGAAGAAGAGGCGGCGACAGAGAATGAAGAAGTACCAGAGTCCTTAGATAGGATGGAGCATGAATCAAGTGGCAAAACAGCAGAAGAAAATTTGCAGAGTGAGAGTGCTGTTGAGCTGGCCGGTGAAGCTTCAGAGAAGGACCAAGCCAAAGAGGTAAAGTAGACATAATCTAGAAAAAATACTTTTTTTGAGTTGCATACCTATAAGTGGTCCTTACAATGAGGTGGCTCTTGTTTGAGCAGAGTATATTAGGCACATTAAGATTGTCAATCTAGCTGAATGTTTTTGACCTTGTAGTTCTCAACGGTGTCACTGCAGTCTACAAAAAACCCCTGAGTCTCAAAATATTACAATTTGCTTAATTGGACTTAACATGTCCAATTCCGATGCATACTTCTGAGCGCAGACTCCTCACCTTTAGAAGGTTCCCAGGTACCAAAGTGGATGAAAAGGTTTTGTTTTAGCAATGTTGTCTTTGTGCCGCCGGTAGATAGGACCATATGGTTCTGCTGCGATTTCATACCACCCCGAAAGTGACGGCAATGAGCCACACATGAGCGCTACCCCTGTGCTCTGACATCAATTCCATTTTTTCTCTCCCCTTTGATACAGGTCCGGAGCTCCACTTCCTACTTTGTTGGTTTTCCAATGACTTGAAAATGATCCAGTCACGAATAACAACAGGATTAAAACCGCCTCACGACCGCAGAAACCAGATACCGACCACTGACCCACACTTCTGTGGTGCTTGGGATCTGAAAGAGACACGTTAGTGACAGATTCCTTACCTTAGAATATCCCCAGGCGTCAGGCTGGATCCGGAAAGTTTTTGCGTAGCAGTACCCTTGCGCGTCGTTAGGCGGCGTCGTGCAGCTCCGCGTCCGTCGTCGGCGTCGTGATCGCCGGGATGACGTCGCGGGCAGTACTTAGAACGCCGCCCCTGCGCGCTGACGTCAGTTCTTCTTTTTCCGCGCCAGTAAGCGCAGATCCGGGAAGAGCAGTGCCCTAGTCAATTTTTGACTAAATTTTTGGGTGATTTTTCACTGTTTTCTTTTCGAGTCGTCGACTCCTAGGTGTCGATAGGGATGCCCGGCTTCAAGCCATGCGACGTCTGTGGTCGAATGATGTCGATCACAGACCCGCATCTGGAGTGTCTCTTCTGTCTCGGCCGAGACCACGACACGAAGTCGTGCCCTGACTGCCGGAAACTTCACCCGAAGGCTTTGCGAGAGCGGTCTCGAAAGCTACTCGAGGTCCGGCAGTCGGCTCCGCGCCACACCAAGCCCCGGTCCCGGGAGAGGTCGAGGGGCCGGTCGCGGAGTCCCCGCCGGTCGTCGGAGTCCAAGTCTTCGCGCTCCTCGGGTAAGTCGAAGCACAAAAAGTCTAAGAGGCATCATCGCTCTAAGACTTCGCCACGCCGGTCTCACGACTCGGCTGAGGCCCCTGTCGGCACCGTCCCCGCGGCCCCGGACGTGCCTGTCGAGCCGCCCCCGCATTACCCGTCCTTTCCGGGTTCGGGGGCGACTCCGGCCCAAGTACAGGAATTCCTGTCGGCCATGGCCCGCCTCTTCGGGCCTCAAGGTCCCTCCGGTGCGCTTTCGGGCCCTGATGGGGTTGCTCCGGCGTCGCCGACGACTCCGGTCCCGGCGTCGCCTGTCCCGCCAGCCTTGATCTCGGCTCCGGCCCCGGCCTCGATGGTGCCGCAACCCCCATCGACGCCGGTTGACCTAACCACGCCTCCGCCGACGCCGATGTCCCCGGTGCCGTTTCTGACGCCGTCCGGGGCTCCGGACGGCGTCATTCTCCAGCTCTTTCCGGGTCCGGACATGGAGCCGGACCGGCGTCGCCCGACGCCGGATCCGGCGCCGACGAGACCTTGGGTCCCAAATGTCCCTCCTCCGCCATATTTTTCACTAGAGGAGGACCAGGAGAGCTGGGAGGGGTCAGAAGACCCTCTCACACGGCAGTGTGAGTATGAGCTGGACTGGGCAGAGGAACTTGGGGATGCCAGTGGTCTAGATACTTACCCTGACACTGGCATGCTGTCTCCTCCTGTGGCTACGGAGGAGGGAGCAAATTTCGCAACGGTGTTGCGTAGAGCAGCTGGAGCCTTGCACCTCCAATTGCCTACTCTGGCTGTCAAGACTAATCTCTTGACGGAAGTGCTTCAGCCGGCAGCCTCCTCTGCGGAGACTGTGCTGCCGTTTAATGATGCACTGATTGACGTTCTTTTGGGCACCTGGTCCAAGCCCACCACAGGGGCTCCTGTGGATAGGAACGTGGCCCGACGCCATCGCCCTGCTCCGGGCGACCCCGTGTTTCTCTCCCAACATCCCACCCCCGAGAGCTTGGTTGTCCAAGCCTCTGCCTCCCAAACCGCCTTCCCTACCGCCCCTCCGGATAGGGAATCCAAACGCCTGGACCAATTTGGGAAGAAGGCCTTTTCTTCCTCCAGTGCTGGCTTGCGGTCGGTGAACACCGCTTGCCTTTTGGGCCGATATACCCACTCCCTGTGGGATTCGGTGGCGACTGTTTTGCCCCAGTGTTCTGAGGAGGTCCAGACACTGCTTACCCGCGCCATTGCGGAAGGTAGGGATGCGGCAAAGTACACCATACGTTGTGGCCTTGATACCGCCGACTCGCTGGGCAGATCGCTTGCAACGACGGTGGCGCTGCGTCGCCACGCCTGGCTGAGGACCACTGGTTTCTCGGGTGATGTCCAGAATACACTCATGGACATGCCCTTTGATGGAGTCGGTCTTTTTGGTTCCAAAGCAGACCATGCGCTGGAGCGTTTTAAGGACTCACGGGCTACTGCCAAGTCCCTGGGCCTTTCTGTTGTGCGCCCTCCGCTAACCTCTGCTTTTCGCCCCTTTCGTGGCCACGGAAGGGGCGCCCAGTCACGTCAGCAGCCCAGCCACCGGCCCGCGCAGCAAGTGCCTTCGCGTGGCCGAGGACGTGGATACCGCCGTGGCGGTTCGGGCAACCAGCGTGCGGGTCAGGCCACCACCTCCAACCCGTCCGCGGCCTCCAAGCCCTCCTAGTCCCTCCTTTCAGGTGCACAGCA
Organism: Calotriton arnoldi; assembly: GCA_963921515.1. NCBI lineage: Eukaryota > Metazoa > Chordata > Amphibia > Caudata > Salamandridae > Calotriton > Calotriton arnoldi. The sequence continues at coordinate 1,860,484 of CAWUFW010002283.1, read as the reverse complement.
CGCCAGTAGGGGCAGGGTCCGCCATCACCTTCACCACTGGCGTCCCATCACCTCGGACAGGTGGGTCTTGGACATTGTCCGAAGGGGCTACTCCCTCCCCTTCGAGACCGCCCCCAGCCATGCCACCTCAATTCCACCGCATGTCCGGGGATCACTTAATGCTTCTGCAGAAGGAAGTCATGGCCCTCTTGGCCAAGAGGGCCATCGAGCGTGTTCCGACCCCAGAAGTAGGGCGTGGTTGCTACTCCCACTACTTTCTGGTGCCCAAAAAGGACAAGGAGGACATGCGTCCTATCTTGGACCTCCGGAACGTCAATCGCTTCCTCCGGAAGGAGAAGTTCAAGATGCTCACCCTAGCTCAGGTCTTGACTGCCCTCGACCCTGGAGACTGGTTGGTAGCGTTGGACTTGCAGGACGCTTATTTCCACATCCCCGTCCTTCCGGCCCACCGGCGTTACTTGCGGTTCACGGTAGGCCTCGAGCATTTTCAGTTCACCGTGCTCCCCTTTGGCCTTACCAGTGCCCCTCGGGTGTTCACGAAAGTGATGGCGGTGGTCGCAGCTCATCTGCGCCGGGCAGGGGTTTCAGTCTTCCCCTACCTCGACGACTGGCTGCTGAAGGCGGGCTCGTCCCAGGCAGTCGTCTCCCACCTCCAGACTACGGCCGAACTCCTGCACTCGCTGGGGTTCTCCATCAATGTGCCAAAGTCGCATCTGATTCCTTCTCCACAGCTCCTTTTCATCGGAGCAGTTCTGGACACAACGCAGTTTCGGGCCTATCCTCCCGAACGGCGAGTCCGGGATATTCAGGCTATGATTCCGATCTTTCAGCCTTTATCCTGGGTTTCGGTACGGATGACCCTGAGGCTGCTGGGCCTCCTGCATCCTGCTAGTCGATCATGCCAGATGGCATATGCGGGCTCTGCAGTGGGACCTGAAGTTCCAGTGGGCGCAGCACCAGGGCAACCTGTCCGATCTTGTCCAGATCTCGGAGGGGACTGCAAAACAGTTGCAGTGGTGGCTCTCGAACCGGCAATGGGTCATGGGCAGATCCCTCTCCCTTCTCCAGCCAGAGCACACAGTTGTGACGGACGCGTCCCTTCTGGGATGGGGCGGTCACATGGGAGAGGCGGAGATCAGAGGCCTCTGGTCTCCGGCGGAGTCCAGGCTCCATATCAACCTTCTGGAGCTCCGGGCGATCCGACTTGCACTCAAGGCATTCCTTCCCTCTGTCAAAGGGAAGGTAGTGCAGGTGTTCACAGACAACACCACCGCCATATGGTACTGCAACAAACAAGGCGGGGTGGGGTCGTGGACCCTCTGTCAGGAGGCTCTGCGCCTCTGGACATGGCTGGAACATCAGGGCATGTTCCTGATGGTTCAACACCTGGCAGGTTCCCTGAACGCCAGGGCGGACGAACTCAGCCGCAGGTGCATGATGGATCACGAATGGCGTCTTCACTCGGAAGTGGCGCAAGGACTCTTTCTTCAGTGAGGAGAGCCTTGGTTAGATCTATTCGCCACCGAAGAGAACGCGCAATGTCATCAGTTCTGCGCGTTGGAATTTCCAAGGCGGCACTCGCTCGGCGACGCTTTTCATCGCGAGTAGAGTTGCGGTCTGTTGTACGCCTTTCCGCCTATACCACTTCTACCCAGAGTGTTGAAGAAGATTCGGCACGACCGGGCCCAAGTCATTCTTGTGGCTCCGGACTGGGCTCGAAGAGTTTGGTATCCCGAGCTACTCAGTATGAGCGTAGATCCCCCGATCCGTCTGCCTCTGCGGGAGGATCTTCTGTCGCAGCAGCAGGGGACGGTCCTCCACCCGAACCTGTCCAGCCTCCACCTGCTTGCGTGGAGATTGAGCGGCGCCAGTTGATTCCTTTCGACTTGCCTCCCGAAGTTTGTGATGTGATTCTGGCAGCCAGGCGTCCCTCCACTAAGGTGGTATACGCCTGCAGGTGGAACAAATTTGTGGCATGGTGCACAGCAAAGGCTGTGAATCCCCTTTCTTCCCCTCTTTCTGAGGTTTTTCTGTTCCTTCTTTCCCTGGCCCAACAGGGTTCTGCCCTGGGTACCATCAAGGGCTATCTTTGTGCAATCTCGGCCTTCCTCAGGCTTCCTGATCAGCCCTCCCTTTTCAAGTCCCCTGTTGTTAACAGGTTTCTAAAAGGCATTACACGCCTCTTCCCTCCTGTTCCGTTTGTGATGCCTCAGTGGGACTTGAACTTGGTTCTTACCTTTCTTATGTGCGCTCCCTTTGAGCCTCTGCACAACTGTCCTCTTCGTCTTCTGACTCTGAAGTCAGCCTTTCTGGTGGCCATCACCTCCGCTCGGCGGGTGAGTGAGCTCCAGGCTCTTTCATGCAAACCTCCCTTTCTGTCTGTTCATCCAGACAAGGTTGTTCTTCGGACGCGTCCGTCCTTCTTGCCAAAGGTGGTTACTGCCTTCCACATTGGGCAGCCCATCACTTTGCCCACGTTCTTTCCGCCTCCGCATCCTTCCAGAGAGGAAGAGAGGCTCCACCGTCTGGACCCAAAACGTGCGCTTTCCTTTTACCTCAACCGCACACAACACTTCCGGGTGGATGACCAGCTCTTTGTTGGCTACGTGGGCGCCAAAAGGTCGGGCGGTGCACAAGAGAACCATCTCCCGCTGGGTAACCTTGTGTATCAAAGCCTGCTATTCTTTGGCTAAGAAGGAACCTCCTGTTGGGCTGCGTGCCCATTCCACCAGGGCAACGGCTGCTACCACGGCTTTGGGCCGCAGTGTTCCACTGCAGGATATCTGTCAGGCAGCTACGTGGGCCTCGCTGCACACGTTTACAAAGCATTACTGCCTTGACAGTCAGGTCCGGAGGGACGGCTTCTTTGGCCGTTCTGTCCTCCGGGACTTCCTTGTCTGATCTTTGTTCGCAGACCCACCACCGGGGTTGGTATTGCTGGGGTATCTATTCTAAGGTAAGGAATCTGTCACTAACGTGTCTCTTTCAGATGCACAAGTTACTAACTTGTGTAACGATATATCTGTAAGAGACAGTAGTTAGTGACAGATTCCTACCGCCCACCCATCCTCCCCGTTCTGCGAACTGATTTCTAGGGTTAAGGACATCCCTTTCAGGGCCCTAGTATTTTTTCAGACACCTATGTCAGCTTCTTGCATGGCTCTGCGTTCCTGGCACGGAAAGTCGTGTACAGAACTGACGTCAGCGCGCAGGGGCGGCGTCTAAGTACTGCCCGCGACGTCATCCCGGCGATCACGACGCCAACGACGGACGCGGAGCCGCACGACGCCGCCTACCGACGCGCAAGGGTACTGCTACGCAAAAACTTTTCCGGATCCAGCCTGACGCCTGGGGATATTCTAAGGTAAGGAATCTGTCACTAACTACTGTCTCTTACAGATATATCGTTACACAAGTTAGTAACTTGTGCCTCTGGTCGTGACTTGAATTTGTGCAATTAGTGAGCCGTCATGCACCCGAAGATGACCAGGGACGGGAGGTGAAATCCTACATCGCGGAGTATTAAAAGAGGTTGCATTCGAAACGGGTCTCACTCCAAGTCCCTGGTCCATTCTCGGTCATAAGATTTGTCCTGCACGAACTCCTGTTCCCACAAAAAATCTCCCATTATTTAAAAAAAAAGCGCAAGAAAGCCAAGGCAGACTTCGACTGCATCCTGCCACTCGAAGTCTGGTGAAAACTTCAATTGTGACGCCAGTCTCTGAACCTGAATCCACGTCAGCCTGCAATAGGTCTATGCCGCACTATGAAATAACGATGGCACAACCAGTGTTTGTACAGCCAGACCTTCAATCTCGGCCATTCCCTCATTGCCAATACTGTTAGAGGCTTGAAAGCCCTATTCGGTTTAATCTCCGATACAGTCCAGGGCATAGCTTAAGTCCCTCACAACACAGATGATTATGAAGAGGGGGACAATCCGCTCCTACCTCATTAAGCTGATGTAGACTCTACTTAGACTTGCAAAATGCCAGTGAGCTCCGATACCTCATGAAGAACAGAGCTGGATTCAACATCTGGTCCAGAAATGGAAGAAAGTGCCTCTTTTACTGTAGTTTCGGAAAGAGCAGCAGAAGTGCTAGATTTTCAGTTGTCTACTCTAGAAACCAAAGTCTATTTAACCAAATCCAACTTCATCTGAGCCACTGTTACCATTTAACCAAGACGTTTATGGACACTTATGGCCACTTATGGCCAGTTGGTCTAAGTCACACTCAACCCCTGTGGTCAGCTGACCTGTGGCTAGAGGGCACAGATCGGACCTTGACATTTTGACAAAACACTCCATGCCTGAAAGCATTGTGGTGACTGCATCCCAAGTAAAGTCAATCCAAATGCTTTTCCTTCGAACCCCCCCTGATAGGAAATTGAAATGTATTGTTGCCTTTGGCAAGAAAATTATTTCCTCAGCTAGTGTTGCTTTATTATCGTTGAATCCTTTCTCCCTTTGGAGCAGGTACAGTCATGCCTAATAGAACGTTTCTAGCATGAGTTTATTAGCTGTCCTGCAGGACCTCATGGACTCACTCTCCAAAACGATCCAAGACGGACAGGACGCAGCATGGTATACGTTGCATGTGGACCTACACACCACCAACTGCCCAGACCATGTTGTTGGCACCAGTGGCGCCCTTTGATGCCATCAACTGTGTTTTTAGGGGATGTCCAACTTTCTTATGGACATGCCCTTTGATGGCTCTAAACTATTCGGAAAAAGGCTGCTTGCACTTGGCAATTCAAAGTTAGTCAGATCACAGATACTGTTTGGGGTTCTTGTTCACAATCGGACAATTTCACCTGCAGTATAGAACGTTTAGGGGCTATTCCAGAGGCCTTGCTTACAGGCCATGTCAGCTTTCCCAGTCGATGCAGATGTATTCTCATACCTTTCAGTCCACCTGGTGTGGTGTGGTGTGGTGCGGTGCGGTATGTGAATTAATGGAAAAACTAAAATTGAGAAACAACATTGGAGTAAACCAAATCATGGAAAACCAATTTTAAGGAAAGGCAACAAAAAAAATGAAAGGAGAGATAACATTTTTATAGGAAATATAACTTTAAGGAAAAATCCAAAATGACATTAAAATTGTACTTGTGGGTAGTGAAGGGTTTTTTGGTTCTGGGATGGGTGATGAAGGGTTTATGGGGTGAGAGATGGGCGAAGTTCAGGTGTAGAAAGGGGGTTTAGCACTCAGGAATGCATGGAGTTTAGGGGTGGTGGAGGGTTTTTAGGGTTCTCGGATAAGTGGCGATTAGGGGTGGTGAGGTGTTTTTAGGGATCAGGGAAGGGTAGAGTGTACTGGTGTTGAGGGCCTTTAGGGTTCACAGATAGGCAGGACAGAGTTTAGGGCTGGCAAGGGTTTTTTAAGGGTCAGTGATGGATAGAGTTTAGGAGTGCTGAGTATTTTTTAGGGTTCAGTTATGGGCAGAGTTTACGGGTGGTGAGGGATTTTAGGGGGTGGGAATGGGCTGAGTTTAAAGGCAGAGCGAGTTTTAGAGTTTGGAATGGGTGGAATCTAGGGTGGTGATGGGTAAGTGTTCATAGATGGGTGTAATTTAGGCATCGGGGAGGGGCTTTAAGGGGGCAAAAAGTAGATCATGTTTAGGGATTGTTTGGGAGAATCAGGGATGGATGATGTTTAGAAGAGGCGAGAGATCAGTGAATTAAAAGTATCCAAAGTAATTGGCAACGTGAAAGATAGAAAACCGAAGTAATGTCCCCTGAAGTAAAGCACAGAAATAAAGGCCTCGGGCAAAAAATGTTTCCGAAAGTAAGACCTGCAATATCTACACTTTAAAAATAAACATGCACAAGCCAATTTCAAAATAAGACCTTATACAAGTTGGTTTCTATGAAATGGTTAATGCCATTCATCCAGTAAGCATCCAACAGTTTAGGTGAAATGGTTTCTCAGTAATGGTATTCCATGAAATCGTTTTTGTATGAAATCATGTACAACCCATGGTGCTATCCGAAGCTGTTCACACCAGCATGGACAGCAAGCCTCCAACTCTTCCTTTAGCAGCAGCAGTTCCTAGCCAGTAGGGAGCAGGATATTCTATTTCCATCACCGCAGTCCACTGGGTTTTGCATATTGTTCTAAAAGGCTAAGCACTGCATTTTATTTCGTCCCTACTTCTTATTTCTCCCACACCAGAGAGATTTTTGGAGGACCACGCCTCTATCGTGGTCCAAGGACAAATTCAGAATGCTCACTCTGACCCAGATCTTCTCTGCTTTGGATCCTGGGAACTGGATGGTGTTCCAGGACTTGCAGGATGCATATTTCATATGCCAGGCCTACAGTCTTACAGGCAGTGCCTGCGGTTTACAGTGGTGTTGCAACACTTCCAATTTGCTGTCCTGCCCTTCAGCTTTAACTCTGCCCCTCAGATGTTAATGTAACTGCGTTTCATTGGTCAGGAATACATGCATTCCATAACTCGATGCCTGGCTGCCCAATGCAAGATCGCCACAGTCCTTCATAAAGCAACTCTGGACAACAGTCATGCTTCTCCATCAATGAGCCGAAGTCCCACCTGAGCAATACGAAGACGATTCCCTTCATAGAGGCTGTGTTGGACACAGTAGCATTCAAAGCATTTCCTCTGCCGCAGTGAGTCCTTGACTTTAAGGATATGATCCTGATTTTTTTTATTTCATCCCTGGTCTCCTTAAAGAAGCGTTATTGACTTCCTGGCTGCGTTCAGCCTCCTCATCTCATATGCCAGATGGCACATATGTACCATACAATGGCACCTACAGTTTCTGTGGGCCCTCACCTTGGTTGCCTCTCGGACTGTCTAAACCTCGCAAAACACAGCTCTAGACCTCATTTGGTGACAGGTGAGTGCCAGCCTGAAAAATGGCAGGCCACCCTTCCTTCCCTAACTGGATGTCACAGTTGTTACAGATGCTTCATTACTGGGAGATGAAGGCCTCTAGTATTCATCAGAGAGCCAGCTCAACATTAAGCTTTTGGAGCTTCGGGCGATCCACCTGGCCCTGAAAGTCTTCCTATCAACCATCAAGGTAAGGGTAACGGGCAACACAATCTCTATGTGGTAGAACAACAAACAGGGCAGGGGGCATCTTGGGTTCTGTGCCAGGAGACTGTTTCTGGAGGTGGTTGGACAAGCTGAAGATCTTTTTGGTAGCCAACCATCTAGCAGGGGTCCCTGAATGCAAGAGCAGATGAGCTGAACTGGAGGTCAGCTTGCAGAACTCGAGTGGTGTCCCTGTCTTGAGATGTCACAGAGCGTCTTTGATTAGTCTGGCACCTGTTTGCCACTCTTGAGAGTGTGCAGTGTCCAAGCTTCTGCACACTGGATCAGATGCAAGTCTCCTGTACACGTTCCTGCCACTCCCTCTCCTGTCTTGAGTTTTGAGGAAAGTCAGGGCAGAACAGGCCCTGTCATCTTAATAACCTCGGACTGGGCTTGGAGAATGTGGTACCTAGAGCTTCTAAGCCTGAAAATGTACTCTCCAGTCTTTTAACCCTGTCGGAAGATCCATTGTCTCAGCAACAGGCGACGTTCCTATACCTGAATATTCACAACCTGCACCTTCATCTATGGAAATTGAGTGGTGTCATTTGAATTCTTTTGACTTGCCACCTGAAGAAGTAGATGTCATTCTTGCAGCCAGATGCACAAAATCCACCAATGCCAGGTGCTCGGAAACATTTGGGGCTTGGTGTGGGGTCTGTCATCTCGACTCTGCAGGCCAAATTTTCTAAAGTATTGTTTATCTGTTGGCCCAGAGTGTTTTTGTAGTGGGTATCTTCTCTGCCCTTTGCCTTTTTGTTTGCTTCATCAACCCTCTCTCTTTAAATCACTGATGGGGATGCTTTTTGTAAAGCACATGATGCATATGTTCCCTCTAAAGCCATTTTTCATAGGTCAGTGGGACCTAAATGTCCTCCTGCCATTGCTTTTGGACAAACCATTGGGGTTGATGCACAGTTGCTTGCTCAGGCTTCTGACAATTACGATAGTCTTACTTATTGCTATCACTGCGTGCTGCATGAGTAAACTGCAGGCACTGTATCTGCAACCCCCCTACTCAAATTTCTTCCTGGACAAATAAGTGCTGAGAACTTGGGCTGCCTTCCTGACCATGGTGGTATCACCATTCAATGTTGGTGAATTGATAACTCAACCAAAATGTTTTGCTCTGCCACACCCCTTGAAAGAGGAGGAGAAGATTCTATTGGCTTTCAACATTGACCGTACCAGAGACCTTTCTGTGTGGGGTTCACTGGAACCAAGAAAGGCACGTCGGTGCAAAAGAGGGCTCCATCAACGTGGATTGTCATCTGCTACACCCAGGGTAAGAAGGAACCACCCAGAAGGCTGTGGTTTCATAAGCCTGACGACTCAACCCACCAGGGCCAAGGCCCCTACGACGGCATTGCAAAGAGGGCGTTCCAGTTGTGGGCATCTGCCAGGCTGCAACATGGGTGTCTCAGTCACAAAACACAAATGCTTGGAGCATTGCTGGAAAAAATCTTGAGCTTCGGTCTGGTGCCTGGGAATATTCTAAAGCTTTAGAATCTACAGTTAGGGCGATTGTCCACCAGAAAGGTGATTTCAATTAAAAACATGCCATTTGTGGGTTACAAGACCTTTGTCTATGAATTCCTTTCTCTAAATCAGGTTATTTATTATAGTGTTATGTTACTAATGCAGTATATGCTTTATTTTGTGTTTTCTGGTGTGGTTTTCATGGTATACTGTGTTTTTATTTACCCAAGAGCTGTTTGACAAGCACTTTGTCCATCTTCTCATAGGAGCATGGGAGCGGAGCTGCAGATGCTAGTCAGTCCGAAGGCCATGAATCCAAGTTAATGGCACGATTAGCTTCCCAAAAACAAAGCACAAGACCAACTCAGGTATTTTTTTTCCAGATCTTATGTATAAAATCACAAATAAGCCTCTATACTCTGGATAGTTTACCCCCTCCATCTTCAGGACACAAATGATTCACAATAACTTGTAGCTATGGTAAAACTATAATAGCAAGTGAAGTTTCTCCTAATGATGCTACTAATTTTTCGTTTCCCATTAATTGTCAGAGCTTCAAAAGGAAACTTGGCGAGGCAGATAACGAGCGTTCCTTGGGCAATCACAGTGAACGTATACAGAAGAGGCTGAGGATGGTAAAATCCAGTGGTGAGGAAAAGGAGTCTACTCCACCGGAGGCAAAAGTTGAAGACGCTGATGCCTATGAACATATGAAAGAAGGCACTGAATCCTATGATGCTCAGACCTACGGTAGGCAATGCTTCATATCCCTATAAAGACTATTGTGTCCTCCTCCTTTTGTACTTGTCTTAATCCTGTTAGTGGATGCTAGATCCCTTATCTGTAAAGCCTGTGAAGAATTGGATGTCAGTATGGAAGCAGCAGGGGGACAGGCAAAAACCTTCTACCCTCCTAGAGTTACACATGTGTGAATCACTCAACATCCAGAGCCAAGTTAGTCAGTTTCTTATGGACATTATCTTACAAGAAAGTTTCGGCCCCAAAAATGATACCACGCTCCCAATAGCTAATAACACATTCTTATCAAGTTTGTAAATATTGTATCTGAAAGAGACACGTTAGTGACAGATTCCTTACCTTAGAATATCCCCAGGCGTCAGGCTGGATCTGGAAAGTTTTGCGTAGCAGTACCCTTGCGCGTCGGTAGGCGTCGTCGTGCGGCTCCGCGTCCGTCGTCTGCGTCGGGATCGCCGGGATGACGTCGCGACCAGTACTTAGACGCCGCCCATGCGCGCTGGCGTCAGTTCTTTCCTTTTCCGCGCCAGTAAGGGCAGATCCGGAGAGAGCAGTGCCCCAGTCAATTTTTGACTGATTTTTTGTGACTTTTTGTCACTGTTTTCTCGAGTCTTACGACTCCTACGGTGTCGGTAGGGATGCCCGGCTTCAAGCCATGCGACGCCTGTGGTCGAATGATGTCGATCATGGACCCGCATCAGGATTGTCTCTACTGCCTCGGGCGCGACCACGACTCCAAGTCGTGCCCTGACTGTCGGGCCTTGCATCCGAAGGCTTTGCGAGAGCGGTCTCGAAAGCTCCTCGAGGTCCGGCAGTCGGCGCCAAGCCCCGGTCGAGAGAGAGGTCGAGGGGCCGGTCGCGGAGTCCTCCTCGTTCTTCGGGGTCAAAGTCTATGCACTCCTCCGGTAAGTCGAAGCATAAGAAGTCAAAAAAGCGTCATCGCTCGACGACTTCCCCTCGCCGGTCTCGCAACTCGGCTGAGGGTCCCATCTGAAAGAGACACGTTAGTGACAGATTCCTTACCTTAGAATATCCCCAGGCGTCAGGCTGGATCCGGAAAGTTTTTGCGTAGCAGCACCCTTGCGCGTCGGTAGGCGGCGTCGTGCGGCTCCGCGTCCGTCGTCGGCGTCGTGATCGCCGGGATGACGTCGCGGGCAGTACTTAGGCGCCGCCCCTGCGCGCTGACGTCAGTTCTTCTTTTTCCGCGCCAGCAAGCGCAGATCCGGGAAGAGCAGTGCCCTGGTCATTTTTTGACAATACTTTTTGGTGAATTTTTTCACTGTTTTTTCATCTTTCAAGGTGTCGTAGGGATGCCCGGCTTCAAGCGATGCGGCGCCTGTGCGCGGATGATGTCCGTCACCGACCCGCATTGGGAGTGTCTCTTCTGCCTCGGCCGAGGCCACGACACGGAGTCTTGTCCCGAATGCCAGGCCCTCAACCCGAAAGCTTTGCGAGAGCGGTCTCGAAAGCTCCTCGAGGCCCGGCATTCGGCTCCACGGAGGCCCCGGTCGCGTGAGAGGTCCAGGGGCCGATCGCGGAGTCCACACCGGTCGTCGGCGTCGAAGTCTTCTTCGTCCGGTAAGTCGAAACACAAGAAGTCCAAGAAGCATCATCGCTCTCGGACTTCGCCTCGCCGGTCTCGCGACTCGGCTGAGGCCCCTCCCGGCACCGTCCCCGCGGCCCCGGACATGCCTGTGGAGTCGCCCCCGCCATACCCGCCCTTCCCGGGTTCGGGGGCGGATCCGGCCAAAGTGCAGGAATTCCTGACGGCCATGGCCCGCCTCTTCGGGCCTTCAGGCCCCTCCGGAGCGCCTTCGGGCCCCGCGGGCCATGATGGGGTTGCTCCGGCGTCGCCCGTGCCTCGGTCCCGGCTCCGGCTTCGGCCCCGGCCTCGATCCCGGCTCCACAACCCCCATCGACGCCGGTCGACCTAACGACACCTCCGCCGGCGCCGATGTCTCCGGTGCCGTTCTCTACGCCGCCCTGGGCTCCGGGCGGCGTCGTCCCCCAGTTCCTTCCGGCTCCGGACATGGACCCGGAACGACGTCGCTCGACTCCGGCGCCGATGGGACCTTGGGTCCCAACTGTCCCTCCTCCTCCTTATTTTGAACCAGAGGAGGACCAGTTGGACTGGGAGGGGTCTGATGACCCTCTGACACGACACTGTCAGTATGATGAGGACTGGACAGAGAGTCTAGGGGAGGCCAGTGGTCTGGATACTTCCCCTGACACTGGCATGCTGTCTCCTCCCGTGGCTACGGAGGAGGGAGCCAATTTTGGTACGGTGTTGCGTAGGGCAGCTGGGGCCTTACGTCTCCAACTCCCTACTTTGACGGTCAAGCCTAACATCTTGACAGAGGTGCTTCAGCCGGCAGCCTCCTCTGCGGAGACTGTGCTGCCGTTTAACGACGCCTCACTGACGTTCTTTTGGGCGCCTGGTCCAAGCCCAACACAGGGGCTCCTGTGGATCGGAACGTGTCACGACGCCATCGCCCAGCTCCGGGCGACCCCCTGTTTCTCTCTGTCCACCCCACTCCTGAGAGCTTGGTTGTCCAAGCCTCCGCTTCCCAAACCGCCTTCCCTACCGCTCCTCCGGATAGGGAATCCAAACGCCTGGATCAGTTTGGGAAGAAAGGTTTTTCTTCCTCCAGTGCTGGCTTGCGGTCCATTAACACCGCTTGTCTTTTGGGCCGATATACCCACTCCCTGTGGGATTCGGTGGCGGATGTTTTGCCCCAGTGTCCTGAGGAGGTCCAGGCACTGCTTTCCCGCGCCATTGCGGAAGGAAGGGATGCGGCTAAATACACTATACGTTGTGGCCTTGACACCGCCGACTCGCTGGGCAGGTCTATTGCAACGACGGTGGCGCTCCGACGCCACGCCTGGCTGAGAACCACTGGTTTTCCGGGGATGTCCAGAATACTCTCATGGACATGCCCTTTGATGGAGTCGGTCTTTTTGGGTCCAAAGCAGACCATGCGTTGGAGCGCTTTAAGGACTCACGGGCTACTGCCAAGTCCCTGGGCCTTTCTGCTACACGCCCTCCGCTGACTTCTGCTTTTCGCCCCTATCGTGGCCACGGTAGGGCGCCCTTCACGTCAGCAGCCCAGCCACCGGCCCGCGCAGCAGGCGTCTTCGCGTGGCCGAGGACGTGGATTCCGCCGTGGCGGATCGGGCAACCAGCGTGCGGGTCAGGCCACCACCTCCAACCCGTCCGCGGCCTCCAAGCCCTCCTAGTCCCTCCTTTCAGGTGCACGGCACGCCAGTAGGGGCAGGGTCCGCCATCACCTTCCCCACTGGCGCACCATCACCTCGGACAGGTGGGTCTTGGACATTGTCCGAAGGGGCTACTCCCTCCCCTTCGAGACCACCCCCCAGCCATGCCACCTCAATTCCACCGCATGTCAGGGGATCACTTGGTGCTTCTACAGAAGGAAGTCACGGCCCTCTTGACCAAGAGGGCCGTCGAGCATGTTCCGACTCCCAGAAGTAGGGCGTGGTTGCTACTCCCACTACTTTCTGGTGCCCAAAAAGGACAAGGAGGACATGCGTCCTATCTTGGACCTCCGGAACGTCCAATCGCTTCCTCCGGAAGGAGAAGTTCAAGATGCTCACTCCTAGCTCAGGTCTTGACTGCCCTCGACCCTGGAGACTGGTTGGTAGCGTTGGACTTGCAGGACGCATATTTCCACATCCCCGTCCTGCCGGCCCACCGGCGTTACCTTCGGTTCACGGTAGGCCCCGAGCATTTTCAGTTCACCGTGCTCCCTTTGGCCTTACCAGTGCGCCTCGGGTGTTCACGAAAGTGATGGCGGTGGTCGCAGCTCATCTGCGCCGGGCAGGGGTTTCAGTCTTCCCCTACCTCGACGACTGGCTGCTGAAGGCGGGCTCGCCCCAGGCAGTCGTCTCCCACCTCCAGACTACGGCCGAACTCCTGCACTCGCTGGGGTTCTCCATCAATGTGCCGAAGTCGCATCTGATTCCTTCTCCACAGCTCCTTTTCATCGGAGCAGTTCTGGACACGACGCAGTTTCGGGCCTATCCTCCCGAACGGCGAGTCCGGGATATTCAGGCTATGATTCCGATCTTTCAGCCTTTATCCTGGGTTTCGGTACGGATGACCCTGAGGCTGCTGGGCCTCATGGCCTCCTGCATCCTGCTGGTCAATCATGCCAGATGGCATATGCGGGCTCTGCAGTGGGACCTGAAGTTCCAGTGGGCGCAGCACCAGGGCAACCTGTCCGATCACGTCCAGATCTCGGAGGGGACTGCAAGACAGTTGCAGTGGTGGCTCTCGAACCGGCAATGGGTCATGGGCAGATCCCTCTCCCTCTCCCTTCCCCAGCCAGAGCATACAGTTGTGACGGACGCGTCCCTTCTGGGATGGGGCGGTCACATGGGAGAGGCGGAGATCAGAGGCCTCTGGTCTCCGGCGGAGTCCCGGCTCCATATCAACCTTCTGGAGCTCCGGGCGATCCGACTTGCACTCAAGGCATTCCTTCCCTCTGTCAAAGGGAAGGTAGTGCAGGTGTTCACAGACAACACCACCGCCATGTGGTACTGCAACAAACAGGGCGGGGTGGGGTCTTGGACCCTTTGTCAGGAGGCTCTGCGCCTCTGGACATGGCTGGAACATCAGGGCATGTTCCTGATGGTTCAACACCTGGCAGGTTCCCTGAACGCCAGGGCGGACGAACTCAGCCGCAGGTGCATGATGGATCACGAATGGCGTCTTCACTCGGAAGTGGCGCAAGGACTCTTTCTACAATGGGGAGAGCCTTGGTTAGATGTATTCGCCACCGAAGAGAACGCGCAATGTCATCAGTTCTGCGCGTTGGAATTTCCAAGGCGGCACTCGCTCGGCGACGCTTTTCGTCGCGAGTGGAGTTGCGGTCTGTTGTACGCCTTTCCGCCTATACCACTTCTACCCAGAGTGTTGAAGAAGATTCGGCACGACCGGGCCCAAGTTATTCTTGTGGCTCCGGACTGGGCTCGAAGAGTTTGGTATCCCGAGCTACTCAATATGAGCGTAGATCCCCCGATCCGTCTGCCTCTTCGGGAGGATCTTCTGTCGCTGCAGCAGGGGACGGTCCTCCACCCGAACCTGTCCAGTCTACACCTGCTTGCGTGGAGATTGAGCGGCGGCAGTTGATTCCTTTCGACTTGCCTCCCGAAGTTTGTGATGTGATTCTGGCAGCCAGGCGTCCCTCCACTAAGGTGGTATACGCCTGCAGGTGGAACAAATTTGTGGCATGGTGCACAGCAAAGGCTGTGAATCCCCTTTCTGCCCCTCTTTCTGAGGTCCTTCTGTTCCTTCTCTCTCTGGCCCAACAGGGTTCTGCCCTGGGTACCATCAAGGGTTATCTTTGTGCTATCTCGGCCTTCCTCAGGCTCCCTGATCAGCCCTCCCTTTTCAAGTCCCCTGTTGTTAACAGGTTCTTAAAAGGCATTACTCACCTCTTCCCTCCTGTTCCGTTTGTGATGCCTCAGTGGGACTTGAACTTGGTTCTTACCTTTTTAATGTGCGCTCCCTTTGAGCCTCTGCATAACTGTCCTCTTCGTCTTCTGACTCTGAAGACAGCCTTTCTGGTGGCCATCACCTCCGCTCGGCGGGTGAGTGAGCTCCAGGCTCTATCTTGCAAACCTCCCTTTCTGTCTGTTCATCCAGACAAGGTTGTTCTTCGGACGCGTCCGTCCTTCTTGCCAAAGGTGGTTACTGCTTTCCACATTGGGCAGACCATCACTTTGCCCACCTTCTTTCCGCCTCCGCATCCTTCCAGAGAGGAAGAGAAGCTCCACCGTCTGGACCCAAAACGTGCGCTTTCCTTTTACCTCAACCGCACACAACAGTTCTGGGTGGATGACCAGGTCTTTGTTGGCTACATGGGCGCCAAAAAAGGTTGGGCGGTACACAAAAGGACCATCTCCCGCTAGGTAATCTTGTGTATCAAAGCCTGCTATTCTTTGGCTAAGAAGGAGCCCCCTGTTGGGCTACGTGCCCATTCTACCAGGGCGACAGCTGCTACCACGGCTTTAGGCCGCGGTGTTCCGCTACAGGATATATGTCAGGCAGCTACGTGGGCCTCGCTGCACACGTTTACCAAGCATTACTGCCTTGACAGCCAAGTCCGGAGGGACGGCTTCTTTGGCCGCTCTGTTCTCCGGGACTTCCTTGTCTGAATCTGTTCGCAGACCCACCACCGGGGTTGGTATTGCTGGGGTATCTATTCTAAGGTAAGGAATCTGTCACTAACGTGTCTCTTTCAGATGCACAAGTTACTAACTTGTGTAACAATATATCTGTAAGAGACAGTAGTTAGTGACAGATTCCTTACCGCCCCACCCATCCTCCCCGTTCTGCGAACTGATTTCTAGGGTTAAGGACATCCCTTTCAGGGCCCTAGTATTTTTTCAGACACCAATGTCAGCTTCTTGCATGGCTCTGCGTTCCTGGCGCGGAAAGTCGTGTACAGAACTGACGTCAGCGCGCAGGGGCGGCGTCTAAGTACTGGACGCGACGTCATCCCGGCGAGCCCGACGACGGACGCGGAGCCGCACGACGCCGCCTACCGACGCGCAAGGGTACTGCTACGCAAAACTTTCCGGATCCAGCCTGACGCCTGGGGATATTCTAAGGTAAGGAATCTGTCACTAACTACTGTCTCTTACAGATATATCGTTACACAAGTTAGTAACTTGTGCTTCTGGATATGAGTGCAGATCTACATTAGGTCTCAGACTGTTAAGTGAGTGTATTATCAGAAAGTTGACAACAAAATATTTACCTTTTAGTCACCGCCTTGTATTAGCTTTTTGTAGCAACAAAAGACACATTTAGAAGGTTTACATAAGTATTATACCTGAAATTTCTTTTTGTTTAGAGATATTCTTTGGGCCTTTCACTTATTTGTGAGTGATCATCAAGTTCTGAATGCCCTTTCACAAGCTTAGAGCTCTTGGGTTGTGCTGCTTTGACACATTGACCACCCTGAGGTCTTATGTGACTATAGCATCACGTTGTAGATGTGTTGGGGGATAAGGCTATACTGGCAATCCTGATTAGTCTTACTGAGCACTGCCATTTGGTAGTTGTTGGCGGTGAAGGTTTCAGAGTTAGAAGGGTCCTTTAGGTGAGGACAGTCTTGCGTCTCTTTAGTGATCAGTGTTCAGTGTGGGTGTTGATATCTATGTGCACAAAGCTCCTACATGTGTTGCGTGGGTACTCAAGGCTGGAGACTACAATGCTTTAAGGAGCATTAATCTACACAAAGGCTTTGTCTGGAGAGGACACTTGAAAGAAGAACCACCCCAAACCGATTCTGTAAGTGCCTCTGCTTTCATTGTATAAAAGTGGGAGCGACTGCCCTACATATTGTTCCAGTTCCAAGTTCTCTTTGGCCAAGGAAGGGAGTGTGCTTCTGAGTACTCAGAGGACTGCTGTGCAACCAGAACTGGTGTTCGTCTGATAGCTAGCTTCCCAGAGGTGTCGGGACATCACCCGGCGTCATGCCTGGAAAGAAGAACCTGTTTCAGTTATCTGAAGCACCTGGAAACCAACCTGCCTACAGAGAGAGTGAAGGAGTCTGCCAACCCTGCCGGTAGTGCGACTATTTAGGGGGAGCCAGAAACAGCTTGACCCCAGTAGTATGAGGGTCTGTCTGAACAGGTAGGCTGAGAGGGTGGTCTGCTTGCGCTAGCCAATGTAGCATAGTCTCTCTGGACGAGTAGTTCCAGTTGGGAATCATGGTACCAATGGCTTGCCCACTTCATCAATGAAGTGTGCCAAATTGGACATTGCTGTTGCATCATTGAAGTGTCCGAATGAACTGTTCTGCTGCAGTGAATCGTCCTTGAGTGACTGTGCCGCAGCAATAATGAGCTGAGCCCTAGAGGACTGTGTATCTGCATCAAACAGTGCAAATGATGGGGCTGTGTCGCACCAGATTTCATAAAGGCAGACTGTGATCTTTGAACCTGCAGCCTAAACTACTATCTCACCAGAAACAGGGTTAATAGTCAACTGGAAGCCTGCATCTCCTTTGAATCCTGCACATCTGCATAGTCTCTGAGCAACACCCTCCACTGCTACCTTCAGCAGTCGCAGCCTGAATGCTAGAGAACCTCCAGCCAGCCTGCCTTCTCCTGGAAGAGGGAACAAGCCTATTTGAAAGAGACAATTAGTTATAGATTCCTTACCTTAGAATTACCCCTAGGCGTCAGACTGGATCCGGAGAATTTTTTTCTTAGCAGTACCCCTACACATCGGTAGGTGGCGTTGGTCAACTCTGCGTTCGTCGTCGGCGTCGTGGTCACCGGGATGACGTTGCGGTATCTACTTAGACGCCGCCCTCACGCGCTGACGTCAGTTCTTTCTTTATACGCCCCAGCCAGCGCAGATTCGGAGAGAGCGGTACCTCTAGTCACTTTTTAACTACTCTTTTTCGACTTTTGTCGACTTCTTTTCGAGTCGTTCAACTCCTGGTGCACGTAGGGATGTCCCGTCCTCGAACCTGCTTCAAGGCTTGCGACTCCTGTCGCAAATTGATGTCGGTTACGGACCCGCACCTCGTGTGCCTTTCGTGTTTGAAGCGCGACCATGACCCACAGTCGTGCTCCGACTGCTGGGCCATGAACCCGAAGTCTTTGCGGGAGCAGTCCCGAAAGCTTCTCGAGGCACTGCAGTCTGCTCTGCGCCGCTCGAGGTTCCGGTCGAGAGGGAGGTCGCGGGACCGTTCGCGGAGCCATCACCACCACTCATCGTCAAATTCTTCGGGTAAGTCGAAGCACAAAAAGAAGGCGAAGAAGCATTGTCTCTCGTCGCGTTCTCCCCTTCCGTCGGCTGATGCGACGCGGTTTGCGGAAGGTAGTTGTCCGGGTCGACTCTGAGCCTCCCTTCCTTCCTGGAAGCCGGGGCGACTCCTGCCCAACTTCGTAGTTTTTACGAAGCCCTCCACTCGATCTTTGGGCAGCCCTATTCCGCTGGCGCGCCTTCAAGCGCTGCGGACTCGGCTGGGGGTTCTAGACCTTCGAACCCAGCGTCTTCGGCCCCGGCGCCGCAGGGCCCCCAGGGATCCTGGCCTGGATCTGCACCAGTCGACCTTACGACACCTCCTCCGGCGTCGAATCCACTGACGACACCTCCGGCCCTTCTGACGCCGGTTGTGTTCCCAGCCGGCGACGACCCCGCCCTCCACCCTGACCTTGAAACAGAGCTGGACTGGCGTTGACGACGCCGGATCCGGCACCGGGTGGTACTTTGTACCATTGTTCTATCCTGGCGTTCCCTATCGCCCTGAGTGGCAGCCAGAAGAGGACGAGGTGGACTGGGAGGGGTCTGGTGAACCTTTAGCTGACCAGTTTAGTGAACCGGACTGGAGAGAGGAGTTGGGTGATGCCAATGGTCTGGATACCTCACCAGACCCTGGTATGCTTTCTCCCCCGACCGTGGCTACGGAGGAGGGAGCCTCATACGCAGTGGTGTGGCGTAGGGCGGTGGAGGCCTTGAACCTTGAGCTCCCTACGGTGGCAGTTGGGACCAACCTCCTGACTGAGGTGCTTCAACCGGCAGCGGCCTCTTCGGAGCCCCTTCTGCCGTTTAATGAGGCCCTTACTGACATCCTTCTGTGCACCTGGTCCAAGCCCAGCACAGGGGCTCCTGTGGATAGGATGATTGCCCGACGCCACCCCCCGGCCCCGGGCGACCCACTTTTCCTCTCCCAACACCCTACCCCTGAGAGCTTGGTGATCCAAGCCTCTACTTCTAAGGGTGCATTCCCTACTGCTCCCCCAGATAGGGAATCCAAGAAGCTGGATCATCTTGGGAAGAAGATGTTTTCTTCCAGCTTGGGACTGCGGTCGGTGAACACTGCATGCCTTTTGGGCCGTTATTCTCACTCTGTGTGGGATACGGTTGCGCAGGTGCTGCCACAGTGTCCGTAGGAGGCCCGGGACACACTCTCCTGTGCAGTCGTTGAGGGCAGAGATGCAGCGAAGTTCACCATTAGGTGTGGGCTGGATACCGCCGACTCGCTAGGCAGAACAATTTCAACGTCAGTAGCCCTGCGACACTACGCCTGGCTGAGGTCCACTGGCTTTTCGGGTGATGTCCAATCTACTCTTTTGGACATGCCCTTGGATGGCCGTCGCTTGTTTGGCGACAAAGCGGACAACGCGCTCGAGCGCTTTAAGGATTCCAGGGCTACGGTCAGAACCGTGGGCCTCGCTACCACCTCTCGCCCCGCGCAGTCTGCTTTTTGCACCTTTCGTGGCTACGGAAGTGGTGCCCCGCCACGTTCCGCCCAGAGCCACAGGCCTGCGCAAACTGTTCAGCCTCTGCACGGCCGGGTACGTGGGACCTAGCATCGTGGGTCAGGGGCCAGCGGGCGGGCCAGTCCACCAGCGCCCCCTCTGCAGCAGCCTCCAAACCCTCCTAGTCTGTCCTTTCAGGGCCACCAGTTGCCAGTGGGCGGCAGGATCTGCCATCACCTCCCCCACTGGCAGACCATCACATCCGACAGGTGGGTTTTGCAGATAGTCCGAAGGGGCTACTCACTCCCCTTAAAGACTATCCCTCCACCCATGCCACCACAATTCCATCGCATGTCTGAGGATCATTTGGCCCTTCTCCATCAGGAAATTACGGCTCTCTTGGCCAGGGGGGCTATCGAGCGAGTTCCTGCCCCAGAAGTAGGTCGTGGCTGTTATTCCCACTACTTTCTGGTGCCCCAGAAGGACAAAGGCCTGTATCCTATCTTGGATCTCAGGAACGTCAACCGCTTCCTCCGGAAGGAGAAGTTCAAAATGTTGACATTGGCTCAGGTCCTGTCTGCCTTCGACCCTGGAGACTGGATGGTGGCGTTGGACTTGCAGGACGCCTATTTCCACATACCCGTCCTGCCGGCCCACAGGCGTTACCTACGGTTCACGGTAGGCCACGAGCACTTTCAGTTCACTGTGCTCCCCTTTGGCCTTACCAGCGCCCCTCGGGTGTTCACAAAAGTGATGGCGGTGGTCTCACCTCATCTGCGCAGATCAGGGGTTCCAGTCTTCCCCTATCTCGACGACTGGCTGTTGAAGGCGGGCTCGCCCCAGGCTGTCCCACCTCCAGACTACGGCAGACCTCCTGCATTCACTGGGGTTCACTGTCAATGTACCGAAGTCGCACCTGATTCCCTCTCAGAAGCTCCTTTTCATCGGAGCGGTTACTGGACACAGCGCAGTTTCAGGCCTATCCTCCTGAGCAGAGAGTCCGGGATATCTGAAAGAGACACGTTAGTGACAGATTCCTTACCTTAGAATATCCCCAGGCGTCAGGCTGAATCCGGAAAGTTTTGCGTAGCAGTACCCCTGCGCGTCGGTAGGCGGCTTCGTGCGGCTCCGCGTCCGTCGTCGGCGTCGTGATCGCCGGGATGACGTCGCAGCCAGTACTTAGACGCCGCCCATGCGTGCTGGCATCAGTTCTTTCTTTTTCCGCGCCAGTAAGCGCAGATCCGGATTGAGCAGTGCCCCCAGTCATTTTTTGACTGAGTATTTTTTGAGACTTTTTTTGTCCAAGTTTTCGAGACGCTTCGACTCCAAGGTGTCAGTAGGGATGCCCGGCTTCAAGCCATGCGAGATCTGTAATCGCATGATGTCGATTACGGAACCGCACCGAGAGTGTCTCTTCTGCCTGGGGCGCGGCCACGACCCCAAGTCGTGCCCCGAGTGTCGGTCCCTCGCCCCGAAGGCTTTGCGAGAGCGGTCTCGAAAGCTTCTCGAGGCCCGGCACTCGGCTCCGCGCCGCTCGAGGTCCCGGGAGAGGTCGAGGGGCCAGTCGCGGAGCAGTCATTCGTCGGGGTCGAAGTCTTCGTCTTCAGGTAAGGCAAAGCACAAGAGGTCTAAGAAGCGTCGCTCTAAGACCTCCCCTCGCCGGTCTCACGACCCGGCCGAGGGTACAGATGGTACCGCCCCCGCTGCTCCGGGGGTACCCGAACAGCCGACGCCGGCCTACCCGCCTGTCCCGGGTCCGACGTCGACTCCGGCCGAGATACAGGACTTCCTGTCGGCCATGGCTCGCATCTTCGGGCCTAAGGGTTACCCCGGTGTGCCTTTGGGCCCCGCGGGCCCCTGTGGGAGTCCTCCTTCGGCGGCTCCGGCCCCGGTGTCTCCGGCGGCTCCGGCCCTTGCGCCGCAGGACCCCCTCGGATCCAGGTCTGGATCCCGGTCGACGCCGGTTGACCTAACTACACCTCCACCGGCGCCGACCTCACCGGTACCGTTCACGGCGCCGTCCCCAGGTTCTCCCCGGAACCGGACACTGAGCCGGATCGACGTCGCTCGACGCCGATTCCGACGCCGATGGGACCTTTCTTCCCTCATTTCCCTCCTCCATACTTTTCACCTGTTTTGGAGGACTGGGAGGGGTCGGAAGACCTTCTCACAGCTCAATGTGAGCCTTATCAGGACTGGGCTGAGGAACTGGGTGATGCCAGTGGTCTGGACACCTCTCCTGACCTTGGCATGCTATCTCCTCCTTCCGTGGCTACGGAGGAGGGAGCAAGTTATGCAACGGTGTTGCGTCGGGTGGCCGCGGCCTTGCGCCTCGAGCTCCCTACAGTGGCTGTCAGGACTAACCTCCTGACGGAAGTGCTTCAGCCGGCGGCTACCTCTTCGGAGCCACTGCTGCCGTTCAACGACGCACTTTCTGACGTTCTTTTGGGCACCTGGTCCAGGCCCACCACAGGGGCTCCTGTGGACAGGAACGTGGCCCAACGCCATCGCCCGGCCCCGGGCGACCCTCTGTTCCTCTCCCAACACCCCACCCCGAGAGCTTGGTTGTCCAAGCTTCTACCTCTCAAACCGCCTTCCCTACGGCTCCGCCGGATAGGGAATCCAAAAAACTGGAACAGTTTGGGAAGATTTTTTTCTTCCACCAGTGCTGGCTTGCGGTCCGTGAACACCGCTTGCCTTTTGGGCCGTTACTCCCACTCTCTGTGGCGCAGGTGCTGCCCAAGTGTCCTGAGGAGGTCCAGGCACTTCTCTCCCGTGCTATTGCGGACGGGAGAGACGCAGCGAAGTTCACTATCCAATGTGGCCTAGATACCGCTGACTCGCTAGGCAGATCGCTTGCTACGACAGTGGCGCTGCGCCGTCACGCCTGGCTGAGGACCACTGGTTTTTCGGGTGATGTCCAAAACACCCTTATGGACATGCCCTTTGATGGTATCCGCCTTTTTGGCAATAAGGCAGACAGCGCGCTGGAGCGCTTTAAGGACTCGCGGGCTACGGCCAAGTCCTTGGGCCTCTCCGCCCGCGCCCTCCGCAGCAGTATGTTTTTCGCCCCTTTCGTGGCCACGGAAGGGGCGCCCAGTCACGTCCACTGCCCAGCCACCGGCCCGCACAGCAGGCGCCTTCGCGCGGCCGAGGGCGTGGCTCCCGCCGAGGCGGGTCGGGTAACCAGCGTGCGGGTCAGGCCACTACCTCCGCCCCGTCCGCGGCCTCCAATTCCTCCTAGTCCATCCTTTCCAGTCCACAGCACGCCAGTGGGGGGCAGGGTCCGCCATCACCTTCCCCATTGGCGCACCATCACCTTCCCCATTGGCGCACCATCACATCGGACAGGTGGGTTTTGGACATTGTCCGAAGGGGCTACTCCCTCCCCTTCGAGACTACCCCCCCCAGCCATGCCACCTCAGCACCACCGCATGTCGGGGGACCATTTGGTACTTCTTCGACAGGAAGTTGCGGCCCTCTTGGCCAAGGGGGCCATAAAGCGCGTTCCGACCCCAGAAGTAGGGAGTGGTTGCTATTCCCACTACTTTCTGGTGCCCAAAAAGGACAAGGAGGACATGCGTCCTATCTTGGACCTCCGGAACGTCAATCGCTTCCTCCGGAAGGAGAAGTTCAAGATGCTCACCCTAGCTCAGGTCTTGACTGCCCTCGACCCCGGAGACTGGATGGTGGCGTTGGACTTGCAGGACGCATATTTTCACATCCCCGTCCTGCCGGCCCACCGGCGTTACCTGCGGTTCACGGTAGGCCTCGAGCACTTTCAGTTCACCGTGCTTCCCTTTCCAGCGCCCCTCGGGTGTTCACGAAAGTGATGGCGGTGGTCGCAGCTCATCTGCGCCGGGCAGGGGTTCCAGTCTTCCCCTACCTCGACGACTGGCTGCTGAAGGCGGGCTCGTCCCAGGCAGTCGTCTCCCACCTCCAGACTACGGCCGGACTCCTGCACTCGCTGGGGTTCTCCATCAACGTGCCTAAGTCGCACCGGATTCCTTCTCCACAGCTCCTTTTCATCGGAGCAGTTCTGGACACAAAGCAGTTTCGGGCCTATCCTCCCGAACGGCGAGTCCAGGATATTCAGGCTATGATTCCGATCTTTCAGCCTCTATCCTGGGTTTCGGTACGGATGACCCTGAGGCTGCTGGGCCTCATGGCCTCCTGCATCCTGCTGGTCGATCATGCCAGGTGGCATATGCGGGCTCTGCAGTGGGACCTGCAGTTCCAGTGGGCGCAGCATCAGGGAAACCTGTCCGATCACGTCCAGATCTCGGATGGGACTGCAAGACAGTTGCAGTGGTGGCTCTCGAACCGGCAATGGGTCATGGGCAGATCCCTCTCCCTTCCCCAGCCAGAGCACACAGTTGTGACGGACGCGTCCCTTCTGGGATGGGGCGGTCACATGGGAGAGGCGGAGATCAGAGGCCTCTGGTCTCCGGCGGAGTCCCGGCTCCATATCAACCTTCTGGAGCTCCGGGCGATCCGACTTGCACTCAAGGCATTCCTTCCCTCTGTCAAAGGGAAGGTAGTGCAGGTGTTCACAGACAACACCACCGCCATGTGGTACTGCAACAAACAAGGCGGGGTGGGGTCGTGGACCCTTTGTCAGGAGGCTCTGCGCCTCTGGACATGGCTGGAACATCAGGGCATGTTCCTGATGGTTCAACACCTGGCAGGTTCCCTGAACGCCAGGGCGGACGAACTCAGCCGCCGGTGCATGATGGATCACGAATGGCGTCTTCACTCGGAAGTGGCGCAAGGACTCTTTCTACAGTGGGGAGAGCCTTGGTTAGATCTATTCGCCACCGAAGAGAACGCGCAATGTCATCAGTTCTGCGCGTTGGAATTTCCAAGGCGGCACTCGCTCGGCGACGCTTTTCGTCACGAGTGGAGTTGCGGTCTATTGTACGCCTTTCCGCCTATACCACTTCTACCCAGAGTGTTGAAGAAGATTCGGCACGACCGGGCCCAAGTCATTCTTGTGGCTCCGGACTGGGCTCGAAGAGTTTGGTATCCCGAGCTACTCAATATGAGCGTAGATCCCCCGATCCGTCTGCCTCTTCGGGAGGATCTTCTGTCGCAGCAGCAGGGGACGGTCCTCCACACGAACCTGTCCAGTCTACACTTGCTTGCGTGGAGATTGAGCGGCGGCAGTTGATTCCTTTCGACTTGCCTCCCGAAGTTTGTGATGTGATTCTGGCAGCCAGGCGTCCCTCCACTAAGGTGGTATACGCCTGCAGGTGGAACAAATTTGTGGCATGGTGCACAGCAAAGGCTGTGAATCCCCTTTCTGCCCCTCTTTCTGAGGTCCTTCTGTTCCTTCTCTCTCTGGCCCAACAGGGTTCTGCCCTGGGTACCATCAAGGGTTATCTTTGTGCTATCTCGGCCTTCCTCAGGCTCCCTGATCAGCCCTCCCTTTTGAAGTCCCCTGTTGTTAACAGGTTCTTAAAAGGCATTACACACCTCTTCCCTCCTGTTCCGTTTGTGATGCCTCAGTGGGACTTTAACTTGGTTCTTACCTTTTTAATGTGCGCTCCCTTTGAGCCTCTACATAACTGTCCTCTTCGTCTTCTGACTCTGAAGACAGCCTTTCTGGTGGCCATCACCTCCGCTCGGCGGGTGAGTGAGCTCCAGGCTCTATCTTGCAAACCTCCCTTTCTGTCTGTTCATCCAGACAAGGTTGTTCTTCGGACGCGTCCGTCCTTCTTGCCAAAGGTGGTTACTGCTTTCCACATTGGGCAGACCATCACTTTGCCCACCTTCTTTCCGCCTCCGCATCCTTCCAGAGAGGAAGAGAGGCTCCACCGTCTGGACCCAAAACGTGCGCTCTCCTTCTATATTGACCGCACAAAACACTTCCGGGTGGATGACCAGCTCTTTGTTGGCTACGTGGGCGCCAAAAAGGTCGGGCGGTGCACAAGAGGACCATCTCCCGCTGGGTTACCTTGTGCATCAAGACCTGCTATTCTTTGGCTAAGAAGGAGCCTCCTGTTGGGCTGCGTGCCCATTCCACCAGGGCAACGGCTGCTACAACGTCCTTGGGCCGTGGTGTTCCGCTGCCGGTTATATGTCAGGCAGCTACGTGGGCCTCGCTGCACACGTTTACAAAGCATTACTGCCTTGACAGTCAGGTCCGGAGGGACGGCTTCTTTGGCCGTTCTGTCCTCCAGGACTTCCTTGTCTGATCTTTGTTCGCAGACCCACCACCGGGGTTGGTATTGCTGGGGTATCTATTCTAAGGTAAGGAATCTGTCACTAACGTGTCTCTTTCAGATGCACAAGTTACTAACTTGTGTAACGATATATCTGTAAGAGACAGTAGTTAGTGACAGATTCCTTACCACCCCACCCATCCTCCCCGTTCTGCGAACTGATTTCTAGGGTTAAGGACATCCCTTTCAGGGCCCTAGTATTTTTCAGACACCTATGTCAGCTTCTTGCATGGCTCTGCGTTCCTGGCGCGGAAAGTCGTGTACAGAACTGACGTCAGCGCGCAGGGGCGGCGCCTAAGTACTGCCCGCGACGTCATCCCGGCGATCACGACGCCGACGACGGACGCGGAGCCGCACGACGCCGCCTACCGACGCGCAAGGGTACTGCTACGCAAAAAACTTTCCGGATCCAGCCTGACGCCTGGGGATATTCTAAGGTAAGGAATCTGTCACTAACTACTGTCTCTTACAGATATATCGTTACACAAGTTAGTAACTTGTGCTTCTGGCCCCCAAGGTTAAGGCCTTTGCTCTCAGGAGGCCAGAAACAAAGCCTGCTTGGGCAGAGGGTGTTTACAACCCCTCCCATTGGATGACCTGCTGATTAGCATTCTAAGACAAGGGAGCTTAAGAGCCCACCGCATTTGGTATGCCATTCTAGCTTCTCTCACAGAAGAGGAAGCCGACCCTCTTTGTCTAGAGCCTTTTTGTACCTGGACAGACAGAAAAAGTAGATGGGCATGTCCCCCTTCCGGCTAGTGCACCCCTAAGGTGGGCTACCTTAAGGGGATGCAACTTCAAAGTTGGCCATCGTGGTGATGGCAAACATAGGAACTCTGGGACAGAGTAATGCCCGCTTCCCACAGGAAGTGGTCATATAGGGGGTGTAGTGACCCCAAGGGTAGGTAGCCCATTGGCTACTACCTTACACGCCCCTAAATTCAGTCAGAAGGGGGATGGGAGCCCACTGCCTCACATCCCAGCACAGTTCACCCCTTCGCATTATGGTGAATGCAGTTCACATTTAGTGCTTACTTGAATATTAGCAGTAGTATTTCATTAAAGTTGGTGCAGGTAGTGCTGTTCATCTCTAGACACGCGTTTCTGGATTTTATCCTTCAGTAGAGATCAAAAACAAATTTTATCAGGGATTGCTGAGAATGCTGCCACAGTCGCCTAATTATCTCTCACAGGTGCATCTCCTAAAGCTTGTCAGCTCACTGGCTCAAACAGAAGGGGGATGGAAGCACGCTGCCTCACATCCCAGTACAGTTCACCTTGGGTTTCCCCACTGTGGACTTCTTGACGACGGCTGCAGCCTCTGTTTGCATCCCCCTCAACTGCGACTGCTCCCTGTGACAGACTGACCCCTAAGAACACCCCTGCACCCATCGCTCCTGGCCTGTGTAGAAGAGGACTGAAGGTGTCCCCACGTTCCCGAGCATTGTGAGGCCTGAGCCTCGCTGTTGCAGCAGCCCGACTGGCCTCCCAGTCAAAACCTGCAGCCTCTTTTCCCGCAGACCTATTCCCATTGGCTAACATTGGGCACCCGACTCTGTATTGCACCCCTGTACCCAGTCGCCCTTGTGCCGCCGGAGTTGACTTGCTGGTGCTGCCTTGGACCATGCCCCATACTCACCTTAAGTCCAGGAGATTTATCTCATTCGCTGTACTGTACCTGAATGCCGTACTAGTTTTTCCTCCAATAGGATAACATTGCAGCTTCTGAAAAATGCACTGTCGACTTTTTAAACGTAAAAGTATATCTGAAAGAGACTGTAGTTACAGATTCCTTACCTTTAGAATTACCCCCAGGCGTCAGACTGGGTCCGGAGATTTTTTCTTTAGCAGTACTCTTGTGCATCGGTAGGTGGCGTCGGTCGACTCCGTTGTTGGCGTCGTGGTGGCCAGAATGACGTCACGGTGTCTAATTAGACGCCGCCCCTGCGCGCCGACGTCTTTCTTTTTCTGCGCCAGCCTAGCGCAGATTCAGAGAGAGCTTGCCCCGTAGTCACTTTTTGACTAACCTTTTTCGACTTTTTGTTGACTCCTTTTTCGAGTCTTCGACTCCTGGTGCACGAGGGATGTCCCTTCATCGAACCAGATTTAAGCCTTGTGACTCCTTTCACAACCTGATGTCCGTCACGGATCCGCACCTCGTGTGCCTCTGGTGCCTGGAGCGCGACCACGACCTGAAGTCGTGCTGTGACTGTTGGGCCATGAACCCGTAGTCTTTGCAGGAGCGGTCCCGAAAGCTTTTGGAGGCCCGGCAGTCGGCTCCGCGTCGCTCGAGGTTCCGGTCAGGAGGAAGATCTCGGGACGGGACGCGGAGCCACTATCCCCTTTCGTCTTCCAAGTCTTCGCACTCCTCTGGTAAGTTGAAGCACAAGAAGAAGGTGAAGAAGCACCGTCGCTCTTCGCCTTCGCCCCGTCCGTCGGCCAACACGACGCGGGACCCAGAGCGTCGTAGCTCTCCGGCTCTGTCTTCGGAGCGTGCTTCTGGGACGGCTCCGCACTTCCCTCCCTTTCCCGGAGCTGGAGCGTCCCCTGCCCAGCTTCGAGCCTGTTACGAAGCGCTTCACAGCATCTTTGGGCAGCCCAACTCCGCTGGCGCGCTATCAGGCCCCGCAGACTTGGCTTGGGGCCCTGGGCCCTTCGATGCCGGCGCCAGAGGGCCCTCGAGGATCCAGGCCTGGTTCCGGATCGGCGCTGGTCGACCTCACGGTACCTTCCCTGGCGCTGATTCCAGTGACGACGCCCCTGACTTGGGCTGTGCCCCCCGACCGGCGTCGACCCCAGCCTCACCCCAGACTTGGACACGGCGCCGGACCGAAGGTACATTTGTGCCTCTGTTCATTCCTAGTGTTCCTTTTCACCCTGAGTGGCAACCAGAGGAGGGTGAGGAGGACTGGGAGGGGTCTGTGGACTCTTTGGCTGACCAGCTTGAAGAGCCGGACTGGCGAGAAGAACTGGGTGATGGCAGTGGTTTGGATACCTCCCCAGACCTTGGCATGCTCTCCCCCCCCCCTACCGTGGCTACGGAGGTGGGAGCCTCATACTCAGTAGTGTTGCTTAGGGCAGCTGAGGACTTGGGCCTTGAGCTTCCTATGGTGGCAGTGAGGACTAACCTCCTGACGGAGGTGCTTCAACCGGCGGCGGCCTCTTCGGAGCCCCTTCTGTCTTTGAATGAAGCCCTCACCCACATTCTACTTGGCACTTGGTCCAAGCCCAGCACAGGGGCTCCTGTGGACAGGGTGATTGCCCAACGCCACCGCCCGGCCCTGGGCGACCCACTTTTCCTCTCCCAACACTTGACCCCAGAAAGCTTGGTGGTCCAAGCCTCGTCCTCTAAGGGCGCATTCCCTACTGCTCCCCAAGATAGGAAATTCAAGAAACTGGACCACCTTGAGAAGATGTTTTCTTCCGCCAGCTTAGCGCTGCGTTCAGTGAACACCGCATGCCTCTTGGGCCGTTATACCCATACGGTGTATGGTGCCACAGTGCCCGGAGGAGGCCCGGGCCATTCTCTCCCGCGCAGTGGCCGAGGGTAGAGATGCAGCAAAGTTCACCATCAGATGTGGGCTGGATACCGCCGACTCTGGGCAGAACGGTTTCCACGTCAATAGCCTTGAGCTACTATGCCTGTTTGAGGACGTCTGGTTTCTCTGGGGATGTCCAATCCACTTACTGAACATGCCCTTTGATGGCCGTCGCCTTTTTGGTGACAAGGCGGACTCCGCGCTCGAGCACTTCAAGGATTCTAGGGTTACGGCCAGATCCTTGGGCCTCACTGCAACCTCTCGCCCCACGCAGTCTGCCTTTCGCCCCTTTCATGGCTACGGAAGGGGTGTCCTACCACGTTCGACCCAGTCCAGCCACCGGGCCACGCATGCTACCCAGCCTCTGCGTGGACGTGGGACCCAGCGACGCGGGTCTAGGGGCCAGCGGGCGGGCCAGTCCACCCATAACCCCTCTGCAGCAGCCTCCTAGTCTGACCTTTCAGGGCCACCAGAGGCCAGTGGGCGGCAGGATTCGCCATCACCTCCCCCACTGGCAGAACATCACGTCAGACAGGTGGGTTTTGCAGATAGTCTGAAGGGGCTACTTCCTCCCCTTCGAGACTACCCCTCCCTCCATGCCAACTTCCTCCCATCGCATGTCGGAGGATTACTTGGCCCTTCTCCGCCAGGAAGTTGCAGCTCTCTTGGCCAAGGGAGCTATCGAAAGGGTCCCTGTGCCAGAAGTAGGTCGTGGTTGCTACTCCCACTACTTTCTAGTACCCAAGAAAGACAAAGGCCTGCGTCCTATCTTAGACCTCAGGGCCCTCAACTGCTTTCTCCCGAAGGAGAAGTTCAAGATGCTCCCATTGGCTCAGGTCCTGTCTGCCCTTGACCCCGGAGACTGGATGGTAGTGTTGGACTTGCAGGACGCATACTTCCATATCCCCGTCCTGCCAGCCCACAGGCGTTACCTACAGTTCACGGTAGGCCACGAGCATTTTCAGTTTACCGTGCTCCCATTTGGCCTTACCAGCACCCCTCCGGTGTTCGCGAAAGTGATGGCGGTGGTCGCAGCTCATCTGCGCAGATCAGGGGTTCCAGTCTTCCCCTATCTCGACGACTGGCTGTTGAAGGTGGAATCGCCCCAGGCTGTCGTCTCCCACCTCCAGACTATGGCGGACCTTCTGCACTCGCTGGGGTTCACTATCAACGTGCCGAAGTCACACCTGACTCCCTCTCAGAAGCTCCTTTTCATTGGAGCAGTTCTGGATGCAGCGCAGTATTGGGCTTATCCTCCCGAGCAGCGAGTCTGGGATATTCAGGCTATGATACCGATGTTTCAGCCTCTATCCCGGATTTCGGTGAGAATGACCCTGAGGCCGCTGGGCCTCATGGCCTCCTGCGTCCTGCTGGTGAATCATGCCAGATGGCATATGCGGGCTCTGCAGTGGGACCTGATGTTCCAGTGGACGCAGCACCAGGGGAATCTTTCCGACTACGTCTAGATCCCGGAGGGGACTGTGCACCAACTGCAGTAGTGGCTTACGAACCAAGCTTGGGTCAGAGGCAGATCCCTCTCCCTTCCCCAACCAGACTTCACAGTGGTGACTGATGCGTCACTCCTGGGATGGGGCGGCCATCTGGGAGAGGCGGAATCAGAGGCATCTGTTCTCCGGCGGAGTCCAGGCTCCATATCAAACTGCTGGTGCTCCGGGCGATTCGTCTGGCACTAAAGGCATTACTTCCCTCTCTCAAAGGGAAGGTGGTGCAGGTGTTCACAGACAACACCACGGCCATGTTGTACTGCGATAAGCAGGGCGGGGTGGGGTCGTGGACCCTATTGTCAAGAGGCTCTTTTTCTCTGGACATGGCTGGAACATCAGGGCATGTCCCTGGTGGTTCAACACCTAGCATGTTCTCTGAACGCCAGGGCAGACTAACTCAGCCGCCTATGCCTGGTCGATCACGAATGGCATCTTCACTTGGAGGTGGTGCAAGGTCTCTGTCTGCGGTGGGGAGAGCCTTGGTTAGATCTGTTCGCAACCGAAGAGAACGTGCAATGTCAGCAATTCTGCGCGTTGGGATTTCCAATTCGGTACTTGCTCGGCGACGCTTTTGGTAGCGAGTGGAACTGAGGCCTCCTGTACGCCTTTCCGCCTGTACCACTTCTGCCCAGAGTGCTGAAGAAGTTCATCTGCAACCGGACCCAAGTCATTCTTGTGGCTCCGGACTGGGCACGAAGAGTCTGGTACCCAGAGCTCTTGAGCATGGCCATCGATACTCCGATCAGACTGCCTCTTCGGGAGGATGTTGTGTCGCAGCAACAGGGAAAGGTCCTCCACCCGAACCTGTTCAGCCTCCACCTCCTTGCGTGGAGATTGAGCGGCGACAGTTGACAGCTTTTGACCTTCCTCCTGAAGTCTGTAATGTCATCCTGGGAGCCAGGCGTCCCTCCACTAAGATGGTATACGCCTGCAGATGGAACAAGTTTGTGGCATGGTGCACAGCAAAGGCTGTGGATCCCCTTTTTGCCCCTCTTTCGGAGGTTCTCTTGTATATTCTTTCTTTAGCCCAGCAGGGCTCTGCCCTGGGTACTCTTAATGGCTACCTTTCGGCCATATCTGCCTTTCTTCGCCATCCTGATCAGCCTTCTCTTTTCAAGTCCCCTAATGTAAATAGATTTCTAAAGGGCATTACTCACCTCTTTACTCCTTCTCCGTTCATAATGCCCCAGTGGGACATGAACCTGGTCTTAACCTATCTTACGTGCACTCCCTTCGAGCCTCTTCACAACTGTCCTCTCAGGCTCCTCACTCTGACGACAGCTTTCCTTGTTGCCATCACCTCTGCTCGCAGAGTGAGTGAGCTTCAGGCTTTGTCTTCCAAACCTCCTTTTCTTGCTGTTCATCCGAACAAAGTAGTCCTTCGCACAAGGCCCTCTTTTTTTCCCAAAGTGGTTACCTCTTTCCATATAGGACAGACCATCACTTAGCCCACCTTCTTCCCACCTCCACACTCTTCCGAGGAGGAGGAGAGACTCCACCGTCTGGACACAAAACTGCCGTCTTTCTATCTCGACCGCACAAAAGATTTCCGGGTGGACGATCAACTCTTTGTTGGATATGTGGGGGCCAAGAATGGTCGGGCTGTGCAAAAACACACCATCTCTCGATGGGTTGTCCTATGCATTAAAATCTGCTACTCCTTGGCAAAGAAGGAAGCCCCAGTGGGACTGCGTGCCCACTCCACCAGGGCGACGGCAGCTACTACTGCCTTGGGGCGTGGAGTCCCACTCCTTGACATCTGTCAGGCAGCCACGTGGGCATCTCGGCTGTCCGGGAAATAATGTTTGGTGAACGTGTGCAAAGTCCGGAGAGACGGCTACTTTGGCTGTTCTGTTCTCCAGGACTTTCTGGTGTGAACTTGGTCGCAGACCCACCTCCGGGGTTGGTATTGCTGGGGTATCTATTCTAAAGGTAAGGAATCTATAACTACAGTCTCTTTCAGATGAACAAGTTACTTACCTTAGGTTACGATGTATCTGTAAGAGACATATGTAGCTATAGATTCCTTAGCACCCCACCCATCCTCCCTGTTCTGCGAACTGACTTCTAGGTATAGGGACTCCCTTCCAGGGCCCAAGTTACATGCCCCAGTGGCGAGCGTCTTGCATGGCTCTGCGCTTCTGGCGTGGAAAGTCGTGTCAGAACTGACGTCA
The DNA here is from genome assembly GCA_963921515.1 of Calotriton arnoldi. Lineage (NCBI taxonomy): Eukaryota > Metazoa > Chordata > Amphibia > Caudata > Salamandridae > Calotriton > Calotriton arnoldi. Next base: position 1,827,491 of record CAWUFW010002283.1, on the reverse strand, counting down.
GCGCGCAGGGGCGGCGTCTAAGTAGACACCGCAACGTCATTCATTCCGGCGGCCACAATGCCAACGACGGACGTGGAGTCGACCGATGCCACCTACCGACTCGCAGGGCTACTGCTAAAGAAAAAAATCCCTGGATCCAATCTGACGCCTGGGGATATTTCTAAAGGTAATGAATCTATAACTACATATGTCTCTTACAGATACATCGTTACCAAAGGTAAGTAACTTGTTCTTCTCTTGCAAGACGTTCTTACCTGGTCGTATTGATTCTGGTGCCTAAACATATATAAAGAGATGTTATTTCTCGAGGTTGTGTGCCTCATGTATCGACTATTGTGTGTATTTGCAGATGTCTAACACTCATCTCTGATAAGCCTAAACCTGCTCGACCACACTACCTCCTTGTGATTGCTAGAGGAAGCACGTGTCCACTCATAAGGGAACCCCTGGACTCATTTCACTATATACCTCCTTTTGGTATATCATATAAAGAGCTATCTTCCTACAAAAGGCAGTTGTCCGTTTCCTTATAGGGGCATTAAAGACTGCACAATTGGATTGTGAATTCACTGCTGACGCAACCAGTCTTCGCATAGCCTGGGTCATATTTATCACATCTCTCAAAATGAGAGTGAACAGTTTGGCTGGACCCTGTTATCAGAGCACAGCTCTAATGGTAAATGGAAAAGTAGAAATACTTCCAAAATGTTTAAGTTCAATTGGAGGAGGGGGTCACAGGGCTAATTACAATAAATATAGAGAGCCAGATGGCTTTTTGAACCTATTCTTGGGGACATTAAATCTAACACTTATTCTTGGTTGGTTTTCTTAATAATGTTCATGCACACCTCCTGCCATGTCTGCCAGTATGACATCCTATGATATACAGTCTGTTCTCCAAAATCATATTAAGTCAAGGTGGAGAGTGAAACACTTTAAAAGAAATTGGTCTCCTAATGGTTATCGAAACACAAGGGAAAATAGCACTTAACACAATTGTTATAAGACTGACAACCATGATTACAAGTGATATCACAAGTTTGATAAACGGTAATTAGTATACAAGCTGAATAAGGATCTGTTTGCAGTCAATTAACTATTTGCTGCAAATAAACTTTTTCCAATGGCGTGGTAAATGAATGAGAAAATAAAATGCACATGAACCTATTAAACCTTTAGAAAAATGAGTTTGCCCTGGCTTGGACGTATCTGAAACTGAATTGAAATGTTCTTAGGCCCATGTTCTGGCTACATGATTTCTCAGATTTGCGTTACTGTATGGAACAGTAGGCCAATTTCTATGTCATGGTATTTTTTTTTTGTTTTTTTATTGAGCGTAGGAAACCTACCTAGTACAGACAAATTTGCAGACTCTCCAATCACATATAATAGACAATAAGTTTAACAAATTTCAAAATCCATTAGTACATAATAAATCTGATACACAAAATATACTAAAAGGCAGAGAAGATAAAACCTATTGCATATTAAGTCTCACATTTAAAATCCATGGTAAAAAAAGACACAAATTCATACTCCATTTTACATGATGTATAAAACCAGCATTCTAAACGTCAAATCTATGATAACATGTGACCCCTAGCTTAATAACCTATATAATTACACTCTTTGCCTGGAAATTCCACATTAATAAATCACATAGTATCATTTATGTGTGTGATTGCAACATAGCCCTTCCATGTCATCCCAAATCTCCGCACCGCCCCTATCCTCTTTGCGTAGGCCTCCTCAAATTTGTAAGTCCTCTCCATCTTTTGTAACCACAGGGTCAATGTAGGTAATTTCTGAGATCTCCAATTTTGTAAAATTAAAGATCTGGCTACTGCTATGGCAAGGGACACGAAGAATTGCTCGTATAATGAGAGCTGCTCAATTACGTAGGAGAAGCCAAATAGCGCCAGCGATGCACATGGAAGGATAACTAATGAGACACATTTACTGATAAACCTAAAAACCTCTTCTCAAAAGTGTTGTAATTTCAGACAAGTGAAAAATATGTGTCCAGTCCCCTGCCTCAGGCAGATTACATCTAAAACAGTCATTCGGTAGCGTAGGGAACCATTTATGGAGCCTGGAGGGAGTGTAATAGGTCACCCATCTAGAAAGGAAGGACATTCTTTGAAAGTTGGCCGCTCTCAATGCCCTGTGGCCAAGCTCACAGACTCGTAGCCATTCCTGTCTACTAAACCTGCAGTTAGTTTCCTGAGCGATTTTTGGGAGTATTAATTCAATGAGGTTCTTGTTCTTCTCCTGGCGTAGTACCTTGTACCAGTTGCCAATGCCCGAAAGGCTGATTCAAAAGCAGCTTTTAAAATTACTCTTGTACTCTCATTGATTCCTCTGAAGTTAGTCCGGAGGAAGCATGAAATCTGCCTAAAACTTAGCCAGAAGTCACGGCTCTGTGTTTCAAATTGTGTCACAAAAGCCTCCCACGTCATCTGATTAGTACCATTATAAAAATCGCCCCATTTACAAAAGCCCAACAAAATATAAGGCTGTACCCCTTTTTGTGGGAGATTGAGGCCCCATACCTCAGTCACAAAGAAAGGAGTATGCATGGCATGATGGAATATTATAATTTTTATGAAATCGCTGAATAGTATATTCACCACCTTATATCTTTTTTTTTTTTGGTAACTTTGCAGTTCGCAAAAATGCTGGTAGCTTAATAGCACTCTCCCTAAGCATATGATTAAATAAAAAATTATCAAACTTCGAGAAAGGGGACAGAAGCTGAGTTATTAAGCTAAGTAATGCAGCTTGGTAATAAGTAGCTAAATGAGGTACCGCAAGACCTCCTTGATCTACATCCAATTGTAAAATAGATAAATTAATGCGAGATTTTTCTTAGCCCAAATAAACTCCCGAAGCACCTTATCAACTTCATTAAAATATGAGATTGGAATCTTTAAAGGAAGATTTGAAAATCAAAATAACAACAAAGGAAGAATCGACATTTTTATCAGAGAGACTCGACCTATTATTGACAAGGGCAATAATGCCCATCTATCTAACAGACTTTTTATTTTGTCAAGTGTTTTACCGTAATTTAGGTGAAAAAGTTGAAGGAAGTCCACTGTTACATACAAGCCCAGATATCTAATTGGTTTAAATGGGAAAAAATTGAGCCCTTCCGGCAGCTCTATTCCTGGTGTATTAAATAAAAGAAGCTCCGTTTTAGATTGATTGACCCTGTAACCTCCCAATTCTGTAAATGCCTGGATTTCTCCCAATGCTCTCTGGATGTTTGATTTTTCTGGATTCAGGTACAGGATCAGATCATCAGCGAATAGCTTTATTTTGGCCATTTCTAATAGGGGGGCTTGGATTAATGTGTTAGAACGAATTTTTATCGCTAATGGTTCAATAAAAAGTGAGAACAGAAGGGGGGAGAGGGGGCATCCCTGCCTAGTACCCCGCCTTTTTACTACCTCTCCCGCCTCCTCTGAATTTATAATAATTTTTGCGATGGCTCCCCTATAGATTCTCTCCAGCATCTCGATCAGATGGCGTGGAAAGCCAAACTCCCCCAAAATAAAGAGGGCCTGCCAATCCACCAGGTCGAATGCTTTTCCTGCGTCCATCATTAAGATGGCCGCAGCCTCCTTTGTAGCAGAAAAATAGTCAATAGCTTGAATCAGATAGAAGGTATTCGCAGCCATAGATCTCCCCGGCAAAAACCCCGTTTGGTCTGCATGAACCAAATAATGTGCGCAGCCCATAATTCTATTTGCCCAGATTTTCATAAGAAGCTTATAGTCTACATTTAGTAGGCTTATTGGGCGATAAGAGCTTGGATCTTTAGGGTCCTTATCCTTTTTAGGTCTCGCCTACGCAGCGCGCATGCGTTGCGTAGGAGGACCTTTAGCCGTCGCTCTGCTCTTTTTGGAAGCACATACTCGTGCTTGTGGCGGCATCCACCTTGCGGGAGCGAGCAGGGGCGCGCCACAAGCACGAGTATGTGCTTCCAAAAAGAGCCGACTGCGCACGCACGCATGCACCACTCCCGGGCCAGCAAACACACGATTGCAGTGCCAGCAGTGTGTTTTGCTTTTACTGTGACAAGCACGCGTGTGCTTCAAAATAGCAGCATTAGTTATTCACTCGTGCACGGCTATCATTTACTCTGTTTTGCTTTTAGTGTGACAAGCACTCGTGTGCTTCAAAATAACAGCATTAGTTATTCACTCGTGCACGGCTATCATTTACTTTGTGTTTTGCTTTTACTGTGACAGTTTTCTCATCACTTCTTCCCTCGTGCTCTATCTTTCTTTCTTTTTTTTTTATCATTCACTCTGTGTTTTGCTTTTACCTTTTCTCACTATTTGTCTTATATTTCTTTTCACCGCCTTATTAACTCTATTTTGCTTGCACTCTGTCTCTTGCTTTTTTTTTCTTTTTTCATTTTATTCTCCCACAGGACAAGGCAACATTAGCTGATCCATTTTTCGCATCACTTTTACCATTGTGCACTCTCTCTTGTTTTCTCTTTTAGCATTCACTTTGTGTTTTGCTTTCACTTTTTCTCGCTATTTTAAAAAAAAATGTATTCCCCTCCTTATTCACTCTATTTGGCTCGCAATTTGTCTCTTGCTTTTTTTATTTTTTTTATTCTCCCACAGGACAAGGCAACATTGGCTGTTACTTTTTCGCATCACTTCTTCCCTCTCTCTCCCCCCCACTCTTAGTGCAAAAACAACAACTGTTACATAGCTAAAAACGTATAAGATCCCAAAGGCAAGACCTATTGGCTTTGCCAATACTTGTTTAGAATTGAGATCATCACTGATTCCTTGAATCTGTCTGAAACTCCCGTTCCAGCCATAACTTGGTTATACAGTGATACTAAGAAAGGGGTGAGTTCGTTTAAAAACAGTTTATATACTTCAATGGGGATCCCATCATTGCCACTCGCCTTCCCATTTGCCATTTTTTCAACGATTTCACTTAATTCTGTCATTGTAATCGGTTCAGTCAAAAGCATACAGTCCTCCTCGCTAACTTTAGGCAGGTGGACTGTTGTAAAATAATCCGCAAGAGCTTGAGGGTCAACTGTCTGGACTTAGGCATATATCTTGCTGAAATGTGATATAAAAATTTCGGCAATTCCGTCTTTATCGTTCACCAGGCACCTAGTACTCGGATTTCTAATTTGTGGGATAGACTGTTTGCTCTGTTGCGTTTTTGTGGACCAAGCAAAAAATTTCCCGATATGCTGGCTTTCCTCGTACGCCTTTTGACGGGCGGCTTTACTTCCAGCAATTTCCTCAAGCAGAAAAAAACTTTTCAGCTCCTCCTTAGCTCTTAATAGTTCCTGGTGAAGTGCCTCTTCCTCCTCCCCAGTTGACCTCCCTGAAAGTTCTCTCCTAACCCGCTCCACCGCTTCTTGGAGACCGGCAATCTTCAGTTTCCTTAGCTTATTAAGATTAGCACTATATGCCACCACCCGTCCCCTAAACGTAGCCTTAAAAGCCTCCCATACCATAAAACCTGGCGCCGTATTCACATTCTCCTTGAAGAACCACCCTATAAAATCACGGGTTTCATCAATCCATTTTTGATCTGATGAACAGTGCTTTGTCAAATGCCACCTATTACTCTTTCTCCTGGGGGCAGGCAAGTGTAATATTAAGGATACTAAAGAGTGATCTGAAAATGGATTCGAGAGAATCAAAGAATCCCCCCTTGTGAACCGATTACTATTCAAAAAAAAATTCCATACGGGATGCTGTTTTAAATCTCGCTGAGTAACACGTGAACTCAGTGACACCTGGGTGGTCTACCCTCCATGGGTCCAGTAAGGCGAGATCCTCTTTAATAATTTTTAAGAGCCTATCTGTTTAGCCTTTTTTCCCTTATTGGAGGTATTGAGACGTAAATCTCGTATTAAATTAAAATCTCCCCCCATAATTATATACCCCTGCACACCCACCAGCAGATCATATACCTGTTCCAGGGCCGCACAGTCGTCACCAATTGGACCATAATAATTGAGCAAGACGACAGCTATTCCATTAACTAAGACTTCTATCCACAACCACCTAGCACCCTCGTCCCGAATCACCTTACCCACCTCCCAATCCGAAGACAAAAGAATACCCACTCCTCGCACTGCCGCCTGGGCCGGGGCAAAGTATGCTTGGGCATATTTCTTAGGGAGAGTAAAGTTGGGGGAATTAGATTTAAAATGTGCCTCCTGCAAAAAAAATCACCTGGGGTGAGAAAGATTCTAGCCACTTTAACATAGCTCTTCTTTTTTGTGAGTTCAAGAGGCCATTCACATTACATGAAATTACTTTCAACAATTGTGTCATCCCTTAGACCTATGTAGCTCTTTACAACCAGGACCATCATATTCTCTATCATATTCTCTCCTCCAACTCTCTTCCATTTGTACCAGATCTTTCAATAGAATCAAGTCGAGCCCCTTGGTGACAGAGCCCCTGCCAATTTCAACTTGGCCTCCAAATTTAATCATATTGCTCAACATTCCTAGTCTGCCTGCTAACCATACGCTCATTTTTTTAATGCTACCCCCCTCCCCTCTGCCCACCCCAAACGGTCTGTGGAGTGAGGTTGCCCTTCCTTCACTACCACAGCCTCCCTCCAACAACAAGGTTCCTTGACTTGACACCCGGGAGCACGTCCTCCCCCTTCACCTATGAAAAAGAGAAATCTCAATTAAATTAACCCCGGGGTATTTGAGATATATCACCCATAGCTTGCTAATTCAATACGTATAAACATATGCAGTACAGTATCCAATATTCATTAGTGCAAAAAAAAAAAAAGCACAGTACCTGAGAAGGTAATGTGCAAAGTGCCATACAGATAACATCAGCTATAAGCCTATTACAGTCTACTGCAGCGAATGCAATGTTCATTAGTACAGTTTACTACCTCGATATACCTCAATATACCTTATGAACACGGGGTAGACCATATATAGTGCCAGTACCAGAAAAAAATAAAGTGCAATGTGCAAAATACAAAGAACGTCAGCTACAAGCTTACTATACCAAATGCAAAAGCAAATGCAACTGTCAGTGCAAAAAACTGCAAAAACATGCATATCATTACCTCCACAAATATATTTTGGCAAAGGGGTAGAGTATATAGAGTACCAAGAAAAGTGTAGAGGAATAGACTCTCTAAAGTGCCAATGCAGAAAAGTGCAGTGTGCAAAGTGCCATATGTTTAAAAAAAAAAAAAACATCAGCTATAAGCTTATTGCTTACTGTAATATATACAATGTCAGTGCAAAGACCGCAATTTTACTGCCCCAACATACACTATGAAAAAAGGGGTAAACCCTGTAAAGTGCTCTGTAAAGTGCATTACAACTCATCTCCCCCCTTCCCCAAAAGGAGAGTATAGTGCAAAATGGCAATAGGTCCTATCAGCAAAAAGTAGCCTTCAGAGTTGTTTAAAGTGCCAAAGTTCCAAGATACAAAAGCAAAAAAAAGGAAAAACATATTGAGCAGTTCTTACAGTAAGCTGATTGTTCAGGAAAAAAAAAACTCTACTTGAGCCTACTACAGTTTAATTGGGTCTACCCAAGTCTCTTAATGTTTTTCATTATCTTGAACAATCTTTTGTAGTAGATCTTGGGCTTCTTCAAGAGAAACACATAGATGGAACCTTTCTTTCCTTAGCACTCTGTTTGGACTGCTGCGCAATAGAGGCCTGGGCTCCTGCACTCTTGAATTGGCTCAGCATTCCAACAAAATCCTTCCGTCTCCGAGCTGCTGCTGCCGACATGTCGGAGAAAACTCGTACTCTGCCTCCGCTGGGTAGAACAATCTCTCTCTTCTGAATTGCCTTTGTTAGTACTGCCTCTCTAATACGATAATCCGAAAAGTTCACAATTATTGTCCTGGGAAACTTAGCCCCTGGAATTTTCTGGAAAGGAACTCTATGGGCTCGCACTACTGTAAGGTCTTCAGGTGCTTTCTCGAGCAAATGATCTCTAATTAATGATTCCATATAAGCCACTGGGTCGGATTGCGTTCACTATCTTCTGGAACCCCTGTGAAACGCAGATTCGAGCGCCTTGCATAATTCTCCATCTCATCGATCTTATTCTGGGAGGCCTGAAGCTTCTTCTGGAGAGAGACAATGTCAGAATCACATACTGCAGACCGATCCTCAATATCAGATACCCGTTGTTCCAGCTCTTTAAATCTCTCAGGTATTTGCTGTACCATGGTTTCAATTTTATCTAGGCGTTGGTGCAGTAAAGAGAGTTCCTGAGCTTGCGAGGTCTTACAGTCTCGGATCTCTCCCAAAATGGTCTCAAAGAGCTGCTGCATCTGATCTAACGGGACGACTGAAGATTTGGCCATAGCAAAGACAGTATCAACGGTGCCTCCCCCAGCATTAGCGGCGCTATTATCCGTTTCCTGCTGCGAAGCCAAGGCCCTTGGTTCTGGCCCTGGTCCCCTCGGTGCGCCGTGCTGTAGTGAAGGGGACAAAGACCCCAGGTCCTCACTTGTCCTGGAATTGTGTCTTGCTACCTCCAGCGTTACCCCTTGTGCAGTCCCTGCTCACTGCCTTGATTGAACTTGATTTTCTGAACTTTTTTCGCAAGAGAGCTCTCCTTCATTTCCTAGAGGAGCCCTAGTTCCCGTAGTGGCATCCGCACCTTTCTCTCGAATTACAGGGACAGCTTCTTCAGGAAGTGTCTTGTCCGCTATCCGCTTGTCCGCTGTATTAACCACATTAGCCATCTGATTAAATTTTCGATTTATAGAAAATACCGGGTACTCCTTAGGAGGGTTAGGAGAATTAACCACTTCTGGGTTCCCAATACCTAGTGCATCAGAACCTGACAAAGACAACACCGCTACCGTTGCCCCTGGGACTCTGCCTTTGCCCTCAGATCTCACTTCTGGCGAGAGCTCTAGCGAGGCCGCAGATGTTTCAGGGGAGTCAGAAAGCGTAGAAGAGAACTTCTGAGACAAAAGAGCCACTTGCAAGCTCGTGAAGTTTATATCTCCCCTAGTTTTCTGAACAGTTCTTCCTCGCCTGGCTGCCAAAATATGAGCCTGCTCTGTTTGACGTCTAGCTTTCTGTGCTGATGATGGAGAAGCGGGGGGGCTGTGGTTGGAGCTGCTGCTCGAGCTGTTGTCCCTCTCAAAACCATCTGACGCATAGCTCTCTATCCAAGCCCTTAATTGACTTCACTTGCGCAATTATTTTTTTTCACTGTCCATATAGAACATATAGGACACCTTACAGTCACTATTGCGGCCAAACTGCCTGCAACCACACAAGAAGTAGCCTAAGAGGGGATTATGTAACTACTGACAATCTGTCAGGAAAGATCCAGCCAGCACGGTACTCTTAAGAGTTTGTGAAATACAAGAAAACAACTCACAGAGAAAGTCCTACCGTGCCTTACAGACTTGGTGGCAATGCGCAGTGCAGTGCCTGGTAATACGTTGCTGCCCCTATTCCACACTCGCAGTCCTCGCTGCCAGCCCTCTAGCTCTCTTAGCTCCTCAGGCTCTTTAAGGGCTGATTCCTCATCAGCGCGATCCTCAGACCACTAGCTCCATGGGTCTCCCGCCTTGCAAGACCTCTGACGATTTCAGCTACAGCCTTGACGCCGATATCACGCCAATACCTCGTGTCTGCACTGCGGGGGGGGCAGCCGGCGGTCCGCAGCCTCGAAGCCGCTTCACGCGCCGGTAATTTCTTCAGGGCGCCGATACCGTAGCGCTCGCTTCACTGCAGCCTCGTCTCGCTGCAAGCTGTTACAGCCGCATCATCCCGGAAGCCGTGGAAAGAGGAAAAGGGAGGGGCGACGTGCTCAACTCCAACAGGACATCGGGCTCACCTCATGTCATGGTTAAGTTGTTGTAGGTTTTTAGTGCTACTATATTTTGGATCTATTTTAGGGTGTTTGTTATTATTCTCTCTCTTAGTACTTGTGATCCGTGCCGTCTTTAAAGTGTTAATTTAAATTTATGAACAATTTGTATTTGCTTCAGCCTAGTTGGGTTTTGCTCCATTTTCATGGCTTCCTTTTTCCTTTCCTGTAGATGTAGCCAGCAAAGAACAGCAGACAATGGTTAAGCCCTCTAGTGACAAGCAAGAGGATGAAACAGATGCTGAAAACACATCTATGGAAGTAGATGAAAGAAAGGATGAAGATCTGAAAGCTGTAACTGCTGATGAACTTAAACCAGAAGATATCAAGTCCGATGCTTCGAAAACCAAAGGTAAATAAATTGAATCCTACTGCCGGAGGTGTACAGTTGATCATATTAAAACGATTAATGCACTTAAAGCATACACGTGGTAATAACAGCCTTGGAGTAACGTGTGTCTATGATGATGAGCTAACAAATTACTCTGTTTCACATGGGACAGCATGTGTTTTTATCCCAGTATCCTTGGTGTTATATGGCCAACATTGCAGTCCTATGTCAAAACGCTAGAATGTTCATTGTTAGTAAATCTTTAAAATCCACTGATCAATGTACCTTTGACTTGAACAATTCATCATCTACTCTGTGTACAGTACATTGACACACAGACAGAATTAGTCATAGCCAGAGACTAGGAGCTTAAGCTTCCTCTCTGGGTCTCCTTTTTTGTGTGATAAATTGCAGTGTTTGTTTAGAAGTGGCATGTAAACCGCTGCTGACACTTTGCACCATCAAACAGCAGCACTTCATTTATAATGTTTTACCAGTGTCACTGTTTGAATGTACGCTCTTTCTGATGGATGCTTCTAACCGCTGATTTTTCACTTTGGTTATATTCCCGGGCTTCAGACTTGACCATGTACGTTTAAAGTATTACTTCTGCATGCTGGTAGGTGATGTTGTGCGGCTCCACTTGAACGTTGGAGGTGACGAGCAGAGCCTCATTTAAGCACCAATCATGTATGCTAATGCCACTTCCTTTTTTTCCCCTCCCTTTCAGATGCGGATCCAGCGCTTGTCCTTGGTCTTTTCAAGGCCCTTTACTTAAAAAAATTTCCAGTATATAAGGGAAAATGTCATCCCCTAAGATAACAAGGGTCAAGCCGTGTAGGGACTGTTGCAAAATGGTCACTGATAAACCCTCATGAAGTATTCCTGTGGTGCCTTGAGTCAGAGCACGATTGCAGAGCCTGTGATGACTGTGCCCATATGAATCTGAAGGCCATACAAGACTGCAAGGGAAAGCTGTCTGTTGCCAAACATCAGTAGCTGCAGGCCACAATCAGTTGAAGTCCAAGGAAAGGTCCAGCTCCCAAATTTGTTCCTGCAGCAGATCATCATCGTGATCAAAGTCCTCTGGTAAGTCCAAGAAGATGAACAAGAAATCAAAATGGGAATTGACCCCTTCTCGCCACTCTTAAACTTCAGAGAGGGCCCCAACATGCCATCCCGCAGCTCTTCCGATCGCCATCGGAGCCAATTGCGAGTCTAGTCTTGACACATCCAAATTTCTAGGTCCATCTGCTCCGTTGCAAAAAAGTAGAGCCCTTTAGTGATGCTCTGCAGTGCATTTTCTGCACTTTACTTGCTCCCTCCGGGATGCCTTTGGGCTCCAAGGTTTCACATGGTTCTTTTGTTGGATTTACTCTGGTGGGTCTGCCCTTGGCACCATTTGGGCCCCTCATACCCGCTTCGGGTCCACGCTGGCTCTGGTGCCGATGTTGGTTCTGGTGCTATCCACTGGTCCCAATCACAGCGACATCTGATAGAGACATCTAGCCGCAGATTCCTTAACTTAGAATATCCCCAGGCGTCAGACTGGATCCGGAAAACTTTTTCCCCATCAGTACCTCTGCACGCCGGGGGGCGGCATCGCCTGGCTCCGTCCTGACGTCGTCCACGGAAGTGACGTCAATGGAGCCATATAAGACCCCCTCGGCGTGCTGATGTCAGTTTTTCTTCTTTTCCGCGTCCTCACGCGGATCCGGAGTTTAGCGGTTCCTCTGGCCTGTTTTCAGGCCTTTGCGACGCCTTTTGCATCTGGAACAGTGTGCCGATGCCTGCGGGCTTCAAATCGTGTGCGTCCTGCTCGCGGCAGTTGTCGGCGACCGATCCACACGAGATCTGTATGTGGTGCTTGGGCGAGCACCACGACTTTGCCGAGTGCGACGCCTGCCGGCAGCTGAAGCCAAAGTCCCTGCGGGAACGAGGGATGAAACTGTTGTCTGCCTGGATGTCCCGGTCGGAGTCCTCGCTGCGCCGGTTGCCGTCTCCAGTGGAGGGCTCCAAAAGGCGCAGCTCTTCTTCCCACGCTGAGGTCTCTCCTCGGGACAGATACCGGAGTCGTTCCCGTGGACGTCGTTCGCCTGCCTCTGGTAAGCACTGGAGGAAGTCAAGGAGGTCGTCGACCTCGCACAAGCGTGACACTGGGGGCCGCCGCTCCCGGCCTTCACTGGACGTGAGTCCTCAGGAGTCGACCCCGCCTATCCACCGTTTCCTGGTGTTGGGGCGACTCGGACCCAGATTGAGGCCTATTCTAGGGCTCTCCAGGCCATCTTTGGGTCACCCCCTCTCCCTGGTGCGCCTTCGGGCCCCACACTGGGGGGTAGGGACTCAGGTCGGGGGTTCGCCCTCGGCGCCGACCGAGTGCCTTGACTCCGGTTCCGGAGTCGCTGCGACGTCGGGGCACGGCCCGGATGGGCATCCCTCTCTGACGTCTAGCCCTCCTGACGCGTCTTCGCACAGTCCTGCGGGGCTCCCTGCGTCGTCGCTGGATACGGCTGCAGCGCGGAGTTCGCCTCCGAGTCGGATTTGTTCCTCCACGCCGGCTCCGGCCTTTGTGGAGGCCGAGTAGACGCCGGTCTGACACCGGGTGGTCGAGCCCTCTTCGAAGGCCATCGGCGCCGACGCCGGTCGACGCCGGTTTGGTCCCCAGTTTGTCCCTCTGTTGGAGGACGTGACCCCAGTGGGCTCCCCGCCCACACAGGTGTTCCCATGCGCCACGGAGCAGAATCCCATGGGGCACTGGCCGGTTCATTTCTCTGCAGATCCGCTGTCGTTGGGCGGACGGATTAGCCTGCGGCCATCCCCAACGGATGACTTGCTGTCTCCACCTCGGATGGCCACGGAGGCCGGCGTTGAGTTTGCGCGGGCAGTTGGTAGGGCTACCCGTGTGTTACACATGCAGCCGCCCTCTGTCTCCTTGCCTTCGGATCCCTTGTTGGATCTTCTACACCAGGGCTCGGTGGATGTGGAGCCTCTTTTGCCTTTTGGCAGGTCATTATATGATGTCCTTCTGGGGACTTGGGCTAGACCCTCGTCTGGTGACCCCGTGGCTCGTGCCGTGGCGCATCGCCACCGACCGGCTCCGATGACCCTGCCTGTTTGTCCCTTCATCCTAGGGCTCATGGACTGGTAGTCCAGGCTGCCCATCCTTCCTCTCCTCCACAGTTGCTCCCTCCTACTCGGGAGTCTAGGTGGTTGGAGTCGTGTGGCCGCAATGTTTTTGCGTCCACCAGTTCCGGCCTTCGTTACCTCAACACGATCTGCTTGTTTGCTCGGGCTACTTCTGCCCTTTGGGACACTGCTGAGCTACTCCTTCCCTCCTTGCCGGAGGGCCCTCGGGCTGACCTGCTCCAGCTGGTTCGGGATGGCCGCGACATGGCGCAGTTTACCATCCGGTCGGCCATGGATGCCACTGACTCAGTGGGTCGTGCTATGGCCAGCTCAGTTGCCCTGCTTCGACATGCTTGTCTACGCGACGGCAGTTTCCCCCACAATGCTCGGGAGCGACTCGGAGATCTGCCTTTTGATGGGGCCCATTTGTTTGACGACCATGCCGAATCGGCAGTACAGTGTCTCTTTGCAGGATTTCGTTGACTTCCTAGGCTTTAGTCCACTATGGTGGATCTATGGTTTCGTGTGACGGTGTTGTCACTGTTTTTCTGTTTGTCTTTGGGTCCAAGAAGTTGTCCCACGACGATTGTATGGCTGTTCAGCCAGAGGTTTTTTCCCTTACTTTACTGCAGCTGGGCAGCTGTTGCTATTTCTTTTGACCTCTGCCTATGAGCTTGTCTCAAGAGGTGTCCCTTGCTTTTATGGGGATGTGACGTACCCTATGTGGGGTATTCGTTTGCTATTGTGTAGCTTTTCCTTGTCAGTAAGTTTCGGAGGCTCCCGTGGAGCTCTCTTGCTATTGTCTTCCTGCTAGTACGTACCCTTGTTTGAGTCCCACAGAATGACATGGCCCTCTCCTGGTGCTTCTCTATCGCTGCCTACGGTTGTTCCGTGGCATTCTCGGGCGTCTGTGGACGCAGTGGGCTCTGGGGTTTTGTTGGGGCTCTGCCGTCTCCGGCTCACCCCAGAGGGGTTTTCTCGTCTCCCCTGCCATGCTTTGGCTCTCCTTCTACCTTCTTTCTACCCTAAGCGCTGTTGGCGGTCTTGGGCGTGGGTACGCGTCCCTGAGGGCGCTCTGTTCCGCTCTGGGTCGGTTCTTTCTGTCACCGCTTGTGACCCGTCCTATGTGTTTGTATTCTCATAGGGGACCCGTTGGGTTCCTTGGACCATTGTCTTGCATGCGCTTTTTTGCTGTGGCCTTCTTCCCTGGTGTTGAAAAGGCTTGGGTACACCCTGTCGGGGGTTGGCTAATGAGTGGTACATTTTTACCTGACCGGACCTCTGTTCCGTTTTGCGTTGTGTTCCTGGTCTCCCTTGGAGGAGCCCCGGCCTGGCATTGTCGCACACGGCTCGGGTATTCTTTTCCTGCCCGCTGCGACGAGTTTCGACAGATTCTCCGGATGTTCTCTGAATTCATCCTGTCTACATCTGTTCCTTTTTCGGACTTTCTATGTTTGCATGTTACTAACTTCTTCCTCTTCTTGGTGTGATAGTCAGTATTACCGCCTGTATCGCGGGGGGGTTGGTCTCACTCCCGGATCGAGGGGTTTGGGCCGCCCTCTTTGTGGTTCGGACGCCTGGCCATTCTCTAAGGGCGTCCTTCTGGTTTACCCCCTTGGTTGTCATTCCTGACTATTCCAGCATTTCGGTGTGCTGTGTTTGCACGCGAGGGGGGAGGCGTGCAGAGTCTCCCTGTGGTGGATCCTGGGGATTGTACCAGGTTCCCCATTTGTTTCTATCTCTTTTCTCCACTCTCTCCCTCTGGGGAGCTAGTCTTGGGCATGTTCGGCTTGCCAGTCGCCCTTGGTCTTTATTCCCAGGAGTACGGTTGCCTGGTTGGCTACCTGGTGCTGTGCTGTCTTCTCGGTCGGCCCGCACATGTTGTTGTTGTTACGCTTCATTCAGCGCTCCATTGTGTGGAGTGGTTCTCAGGGTACACCCTACCTGTTTTCGTGTGTTCTTGTCATTCACATCTATGCACCTCCTGGTAGTCATAGTTGTGTGTTCCGGCATGATGCCCTCTGCCCTGACATGCCATCTGTTGCCATCCCTTCGGTGGACCTTTGTCTCTTCGGACCCTGGGGTCCTATACTCAGTTTCCCTCTTTCGTGGAAATCTGTGGCATTCTGTCATGGTGCACTGCCTTTCTGGTCCTATGACTTCGTTCCTGTCTGGCCGACAGTGGCCTTGTGTTGTCCTCTACTAGACTGTGTTACTTGCTTCCCTTGCTCATGCTCCGCCCTGACCTTCAGGGTTTGGGGTCAGCTATGCTGGTAATGTTGAGCCTTATGGGTCTGGTATCAGCTGCGCTGGCATTGTGGCCTCCACCTTGTGTCAGTCAATGTTTTTGACGGTCTACTTCCTTCGGGACCGTGGTGGGGTTCAGTCGCAGACCCTCCTCCAATGGGGTATAGCTATGGTATCTATTCTAAGTTAAGGAATGTGCGGCTAGATGCGTCTATCAGATGAACGAGTTGCTTACCTTCGGTAACGATGTATCTGGTAGAGACACAGTCTAGCCGCAGATTCCTTAACGCCCGCCCATCCACCCCGTTCTGCGAGGACCTTTCCAGGTGGGGTTATACCACCTTGCCTCTTTTCAGGAGGCCATACTCTTCCTAAGGGGTGCTCTAGTTCACCCACCTCTGGGGCAGGGTGTGTCTTTCTGCCTTAGGCACGTTAGCTTACCACCCTTCTCTTTTGGGTGTCTAAATTATGTGTACTCCATCCGGGTTCATCCGACATGGAGTTTATCATGTTTTCTAACCCTCCTTCGTCTGTCTCCCCCTGTTTTTGGGGTCTCCTTGTCTCTGCTGCAGACGCTTGGTTTGAGCTTCTATTGGACTATGCTCAGTGCATAGGTCATTGTGGGGGTGTGGTACCACTTCTATGTGGTTGTTTACTTCCTTGCTCACAGACTCTGTCGTACAGTTCCATCCAGTGGCTGCGTTCTGTCCTTTGATTGTCATGTCATTCATTTCCACTGCTGTTGCCTCTTTAGGGGGGGCACGGTTCTTTGCTTGGTGGGATTTTTTTATCTGAAAGAGACACGTTAGTGACAGATTCCTTACCTTAGAATATCCCCAGGCGTCAGGCTGGATCCGGAAAGTTTTTTGCGTAGCAGTACCCTTGCGCGTCGGTAGGCGGCGTCGTGCGGCTCCGCGTCCGTCGTCGGCGTCGTGATCGCCGGGATGACGTCGCGGGCAGTACTTAGGCGCCGCCCCTGCGCGCTGACGTCAGTTCTTCTTTTTCCGCGCCAGTAAGCGCAGATCCGGGAAGAGCAGTGCCCTAGTCACTTTTTGACTATCTTTTTTGGTGAATTTTTTCACTGTTTCTTCAACGAGTCTTCACGACTCCTAAGGTGTCGTAGGGATGCCCGGCTTTAAGCCCTGCGAGGAATGTGGTCGCATGATGTCGATCACGGACCCGCACCTCGAGTGTCTCTTTTGTCTCGGCCGAGACCACGACACGAAGTCGTGTCCTGACTGCCGGAAACTTCATCCTAAGGCTTTGCGAGAGCGGTCTCGAAAGCTCCTTGAAGTCCGGCATTCGGCTCCGCGCCGCACCAAGCCCCGGTCCCGGGAGAGGTCGAGGGCCGGACGCGGAGTCCCCGCCGTTCGTCGGATTCAAAGTCTTCGCGCTCCTCCGGTAAGTCGAAGAACAAGAAGTCTAAGCGGCGTCATCGCTCTAAGACTTCGCCTCGCCGGTCTCGCGACTCGGCTGAGGTCCCTGTCGGCACCGTCCCCGCGGCCCCGGACGTGCCTGTCGAGTTACCCCCGCAGTACCCGCCCTACCCGGGCTCGGGGGCGACTCAGGCCGATATACAGGAATTCCTGTCGGCCATGGCCCGCCTCTTCGGGCCTCAAGGTCCCTCCGGTGCGCCTCCGGGCCCCGCGGGCCCTGATGGGGTTGCTCCGGCGTCGCCGTCGACTCCGGTCCCGGCGTCGCCTGTCCCACCAGCCTTCGTCCCGGCCTCGGCTACGGCCCCGGCCTCGACCCCGGCTCCGGTGGTGCCGCAACCCCCATCGACGCCGGTTGACCTAACCACGCCTCCGCCGACGCCGATGTCCCCGGTGCCGTTTCCGACGCCGTCCGGGGCTCCGGGCGGCGGCGTCCCCGGTTCTCTCCGGGTCCGGACATGGAGCCGGAACGGGCGTCGCCCGACGCCGTATCCGGCGCCGATGAGACCTTGGGTCCCTGATGTCCCTCCTCCTCCATATTTTCAACCTGAGGAGGACCAGGAGAGCTGGGAGGGGTCTGACGACCCTCTCACACAACAGTGCGAGTTTGACCCGGACTGGGTTGAGGAACTTGGGGATGCCAGTGGTCTGGATACCTCCCTGACTCTGGCATGCTGTCTCCTCCCGTGGCAACGGAGGAGGGGCTAATTTTGCAACGGTGTTGCGTAGAGCTGCTGGAGCCTTGAATCTCCAGTTGCCTACAGTGGTCGTCAGGTCTAACATCCTGACTGAAGTGCTTCAGCCGGCGGCCTCCTCTTCGGAGACTGTGCTGCCGTTCAACGAGGCACTGACTGACGTTCTTTGGGTGCCTGGTCCAAACCCACCACAGGGGCTCCTGTGGATAGGAACGTGGCCCGACGCCATCGCCCTGCTCCGGGCGACCCCCTGTTTCTCTCCCAACACCCCACCCCTGAGAGCTTGGTTGTCCAAGCCTCTGCCTCCCAAACCGCCTTCCCTACCGCCCCTCCGGATAGGGAATCCAAGCGCCTGGATCACTTTGGGAAGAAGGCTTTCTCTTCCTCCAGTGCTGGCTTGCGGTCTGTTAATACCGCTTGCCTCTTGGGCCGATACACCCACTCCCTGTGGGATTCGGTGGCAACTGTTTTGCCGCAGTGTTCTGAGGAGGTCCAGACACTGCTTACCCGCGCCATTGCGGAAGGGCGTGATGCGGCTAAATATACCATCCGCTGTGGCCTTGATACCGCCGACTCGCTGGGCAGATCGCTTGCAACGACGGTGGCGCTGCGTCGCCACGCCTGGCTGAGAACCACTGGTTTTTCGGGAGATGTCCAGAATACACTCATGGACATGCCCTTTGATGGTGTCGGTCTTTTTGGTTCGAAGGCAGACCATGCGCTGGAGCGTTTCAAGGACTCTCGGGCTACTGCTAAGTCCCTGGGCCTTGCTGTTGTGCGCCCTCCGCTCACGTCTGCTTTTCGCCCTTTCGTGGCCACGGAAGGGGCGCCCAGTCACGTCCGCAGCCCAGCCAACGGCCCGCGCAGCAAGCGCCTTCGCGTGGCCGAGGACGTGGATACCGCCGTGGCGGTTCGGGCAACCAGCGTGCGAGTCAGGCCACCACCTCCAACCCGTCCGCGGCCTCCAAGCCCTCCTAGTCCCTCCTTTCAGGTGCACAGTACGCCAGTCGAGGGCAGGGTCCGCCATCACCTTCACCTCTGGCGTCCCATCACCTCGGACAGGTGGGTCTTGGACATTGTCCGAAGGGGCTACTCCTCCCCTTCGAGACCACCCCCCAGCCATGCCACCTCAATTCCACCGCATGTCAGGGGATCACTTGGCGCTTCTACAGAAGGAAGTCACGGCCCTCTTGGCCAAGAGGGCCATCGAGCATGTTCCAACCCCAGAAGTAGGGCGTGGTTGCTACTCCCACTACTTTCTGGTGCCCAAAAAGGACAAGGAGGACATGCATCCTATCTTGGACCTCCGGAACGTCAATCGCTTCCTCCGGAAGGAGAAGTTCAAGATGCTCACCCTAGCTCAGGTCTTGACTGCCCTCGACCCCGGAGACTGGTTGGTAGCGTTGGACTTGCAGGACGCCTATTTCCACATCCCCGTCCTGCCGGCCCACCGGCGTTACCTTCGGTTCACGGTAGGCCTCGAGCATTTTCAGTTCACCGTGCTCCCCTTTGGCCTTACCAGTGCCCCTCGGGTGTTCACGAAAGTGATGGCGGTGGTCGCAGCTCATCTGCGCCGGGCAGGGGTTTCAGTCTTCCCCTACCTCGACGACTGGCTGCTGAAGGCGGGCTCGTCCCAGGCAGTCGTCTCCCACCTCCAGACTACGGCCGAACTCCTGCACTCGCTGGGGTTCTCCATCAATGTGCCGAAGTCGCATCTGATTCCTTCTCCACAGCTCCTTTTCATCGGAGCAGTTCTGGACACGACGCAGTTTCGGGCCTATCCTCCCGAACGGCGAGTCCGGGATATTCAGGCTATGATTCCGATCTTTCAGCCTTTGTCCTGGGTTTCGGTACGGATGACCCTGAGGCTGCTGGGCCTCATGGCCTCCTGCATCCTGCTGGTCAATCATGCCAGATGGCATATGCGGGTTCTGCAGTGGGACCTGAAGTTCCAGTGGGCGCAGCACCAGGGCAACCTGTCCGATCACGTCCAGATCTCGGAGGGGACTGCAATACAGTTGCAGTGGTGGCTCTCGAACCGGCAATGGGTCATGGGCAGATCCCTCTCCCTTCCCCAGCCAGAGCACACAGTTGTGACGGACGCGTCCCTTCTGGGATGGGGCGGTCACATGGGAGAGGCGGAGATCAGAGGCCTCTGGTCTCCGGCGGAGTCCCGGCTCCATATCAACCTTCTGGAGCTCCGGGCGATCCGACTTGCACTCAAGGCATTCCTTCCCTCTGTCAAAGGGAAGGTAGTGCAGGTGTTCACAGACAACACCACCGCCATGTGGTACTGCAACAAACAAGGCGGGGTGGGGTCGTGGACCCTTTGTCAGGAGGCTCTGCGCCTCTGGACATGGCTGGAACATCAGGGCATGTTCCTGGTGGTTCAACACCTGGCAGGTTCCCTGAACGCCAGGGCGGACGAACTCAGCCGCAGGTGCATGATGGATCACGAATGGCGTCTTCACTCGGAAGTGGCGCAAGGACTCTTTCTACAGTGGGGAGAGCCTTGGTTAGATCTATTCGCCACCGAAGAGAACGCGCAATGTCATCAGTTCTGCGCGTTGGAATTTCCAAGGCGGCACTCGCTCGGCGACGCTTTTCGTCACGAGTGGAGTTGCGGTCTATTGTACGCCTTTCCGCCTATACCACTTCTACCCAGAGTGTTGAAGAAGATTCGGCACGACCGGGCCCAAGTCATTCTTGTGGCTCCGGACTGGGCTCGAAGAGTTTGGTATCCCGAGCTACTCAATATGAGCGTAGATCCCCCGATCCGTCTGCCTCTTCGGGAGGATCTTCTGTCGCAGCAGCAGGGGACGGTCCTCCACCCGAACCTGTCCAGTCTACACCTGCTTGCGTGGAGATTGAGCGGCGGCAGTTGATTCCTTTCGACTTGCCTCCCGAAGTTTGTGATGTGATTCTGGCAGCCAGGCGTCCCTCCACTAAGGTGGTATACGCCTGCAGGTGGAACAAATTTGTGGCATGGTGCACAGCAAAGGCTGTGAATCCCCTTTCTGCCCCTCTTTCTGAGGTCCTTCTGTTCCTTCTCTCTCTGGCCCAACAGGGTTCTGCCCTGGGTACCATCAAGGGTTATCTTTGTGCTATCTCGGCCTTCCTCAGGCTCCCTGATCAGCCCTCCCTTTTCAAGTCCCCTGTTGTTAACAGGTTCTTAAAAGGCATTACTCACCTCTTCCCTCCTGTTCCGTTTGTGATGCCTCAGTGGGACTTGAACTTGGTTCTTACCTTTTAATGTGCGCTCCCTTTGAGCCTCTACATAACTGTCCTCTTCGTCTTCTGACTCTGAAGACAGCCTTTCTGGTGGCCATCACCTCCGCTCGGCGGGTGAGTGAGCTCCAGGCTCTATCTTGCAAACCTCCCTTTTTCTGTCTGTTCATCCAGACAAGGTTGTTCTTCGGACGCGTCCGTCCTTCTTGCCAAAGGTGGTTACTGCTTTCCACATTGGGCAGACCATCACTTTGCCCACCTTCTTTCCGCCTCCGCATCCTTCCAGAGAGGAAGAGAGGCTCCACCGTCTGGACCCAAAACGTGCGCTCTCTTTCTATATTGACCGCACAAAACACTTCCGGGTGGATGACCAGCTCTTTGTTGGCTACGTGGGCGCCAAAAAGGTCGGGCGGTGCACAAGAGGACCATCTCCCGCTGGGTTACCTTGTGCATCAAGACCTGCTATTCTTTGGCTAAGAAGGAGCCTCCTGTTGGGCTGCGTGCCCATTCCACCAGGGCAACGGATGCTACCACGGCCTTGGGCCGCGGTGTTCCGCTGCCGGTTATCTGTCAGGCAGCTACGTGGGCCTCGCTGCACACGTTTACCAAGCATTACTGCCTTGACAGTCCGGTCCGGAGGGACGGCTTCTTTGGCCGTTCTGTCCTCCAGGACTTCCTTGTCTGATCTTTGTTCGCAGACCCACCACCGGGGTTGGTATTGCTGGGGTATCTATTCTAAGGTAAGGAATCTGTCACTAACGTGTCTCTTTCAGATGCACAAGTTACTAACTTGTGTAACGATATATCTGTAAGAGACAGTAGTTAGTGACAGATTCCTACCGCCCCACCCATCCTCCCCGTTCTGCGAACTGATTTCTAGGGTTAAGGACATCCCTTTCAGGGCCCTAGTATTTTTCAGACACCTATGTCAGCTTCTTGCATGGCTCTGCGTTCCTGGCGCGGAAAGTCGTGTACAGAACTGACGTCAGCGCGCAGGGGCGGCGCCTAAGTACTGCCCGCGACGTCATCCCGGCGATCACGACGCCGACGACGGACGCGGAGCCGCACTACGCCGCCTACCGACGCGCAAGGGTACTGCTACGCAAAAAACTTTCCGGATCCAGTCTGACGCCTGGGGATATTCTAAGGTAAGGAATCTGTCACTAACTACTGTCTCTTACAGATATATCGTTACACAAGTTAGTAACTTGTGCATTAGAGCGGGTGCTTGTTCGCTTCCTTCGGTCCCTCCAAGTGTTTAGTGCTTTTCAACATGGGATGGTTTCTTATCATTGTTGTTTCAAAGGTTTTTGTTTCCTTTTTGGCACACTGTTCCTATACTCTCACAGATTTTGTAGTGGCTCCGCGTTGTGGTGCGGAAAAGTTTCACTGCAGAAAACTGACGTCAGCACGCCGAGGGGGTCTTGTATGACTCCAATAACGTCACTTCCGTGGACGACGTCAGGACGGAGCCAGGCGACGCCGCCCCCCGGCGTGCAGAGGTACTGCTGGGGAAAAAGTTTTCCGGATCCAGTCTGACGCCTGGGGATATTCTAAGTTAAGGAATCTGCGGCTAGACTGTGTCTCTACCAGATACATCGTTACCGAAGGTAAGTAACTCGTTCATCAACGCCAGAGAAAGATTTGCTTCCCGTTGTGTTTTCTTACTCCCAAGTCGAATTCACCTCGACCAAGACCACACACTGCTTCCACAGGAGCTCTGTCAGCCGGCAACTATTCTGAGTAGGATACCTTACCCTCACCAGGTGTCACTGACTCAGACAATGACAATTTTGATGAAGGGGATGATTTTACCCCTCAATAAGGAAAACTGATAGGAGCTACAGGATGCCAGTGGCCCGGATACTTCTCTAGATACTGATCTTGTTTCTCCTCCCAACCCATCAAGGAGAGCGCCTCCTTTGCTGTCGTTATGCGGAATGCCGTAAAAGTACCAGACCTACAACTTCCTACTGTTGTGGTGAAGACTAATGTTCTGACCAAAGAACTACAGCCTGGTCAAGTTTCTACAGAGCTTCTATTACCATTTAATGAGGCCTTGAAAGACACCCTTTTGGGCTCTTTGGCGACCACAAGTTAATAGGCAGGTTGCTCTGTGAAATAGATCAGCACCAGGTGACCCTGGCTTTCTTACACAACATCCCAAGCCTGAAAGCAGGTGGTGCTAGCGTCCAACATAAAGGTTAATTCTGATGGCTACTTCTACATGCCGAATCTGATAGAGACTTCTAGCCACATATTCCTTACTTTAGAATTGCCCAGGCGTCAGACTGGATCCGGTAGATTTTTCGTGAGCTGTACCCCCTACGTACTGGTAGGCGCCGTAGTTCGGCTCCACATGCGTCGTCCACACCGGAATTGATATTCGCCGCACCTATTTAGGTGCCACCTAGGCGCACTGACAAATTAATTTCTTTCTGCTCTTGCCAGAACAGGTCCTTTGATGGCACCCGTCTCTTCGGCGCTGGAATGCTTCAAGGACAGTTGTGCTACTTGGCCCCACGTCACCCTCAACCCCCTCCTTTCATGGCTACAGAACAGGCTTCCAGCCGTGCCAATACCCTCCAGCCACTGAGCCGCGCAAGCTCCTCAGCCTCTGCATGGCCGAGGGCGCGGTACCCACTGACCTAATGTGTCAAGCAACCAGCGGTCTGGTCAGTCTACCACCTCCCTCCCTACCCAACCCCAATCCCAAGACTTCAAACCCTCCTAATCTGCCCCATTACCTGCATGGCGGCAGGATTCAGCATGACCTCCCCCACTGGCAGTCCTTAACATCGGACAGGTGGGTTTTGCAAATCGTCCAACGGGGCTACTCCCTCCCCTTCATGACTATTCCTCCCTCTATGTCACCATCTCATGGCTGGCTAATGGAGTATTATCTATCCCATCTCCTCAAGGAAATCACACCTCTCTAGGGAGCAATAGAGAAGGTGCTGGTGCCAGCAGTGGTCTGTGGTTGCTATTCCCACTACTTTCTGGTCCCCAAAAAGGACGGAGGCCTTAGTCTTAATCTAGACCTGTGAGCCCTCAACTAATTACTCAAGAAGGAGAAATTTAAAATGTTCAGGTTATCTCAGGTCCTGTCTGCCCTGGACCCAGGAGACTGGATGGTAGCATTGGACTTGCAGGACAGCTATTTCCACATTCCCGTCCTGCCTGCCCGCTGGCATTACCTGCAGTTCATGGTGGGCAACGAGCCTTTTCAGTTCACGATGCTCCCTTTCGGCCTTTACCGGCGCACCTTGAGTGTTCACCAAGATGATGGCGATGGTTGCAGCTCATCTGCAGAGATCAGGGGTGCCAGTCTTCCCCCTATCTTGACGACTGGCTGTTGAAGGTGGGCTCACCCCAGGCAGTCGTCTCCCACCTCCAGACTACGGAGAACTTCCTCCACTCGCTGGAGTTCATTATCAGCATGCCAAAGTCACATCTGACTCTCTCTCATATGCTCGCTTTCATTTGAGCTGTTCAGGAGACAGTGCAGTTTTGGGCTCATCCTCCCGAGCGACGAGGCCAGGATATTCAGGCTATAATACCGATGTTTCAGCGTCTATCCTGGATTTCGGTGAGGCAGACCCTGAGGCTGTTGGGACTCGTGGCCTTCTGCATCCTGCTGGTAACTCATGCCCAATGGCGCATGTTGGCTCTGCAATGGGACCTGAAGTTGCAATGGGCACAGCATCAGGGGAACCTTTCCAACATGGTCCAGATCTCGGAGGGAACTGGTCTAGATCTGCAGTGGTGGCTAACGAATCGCGATTGGGTCAGAGACAGACCCCTCTCCCTTCCCCATCCAGATCTCACAGTGATGACGGATGCATCACTCCTGGGATGGGGCGGCCATCTTGGAGAGGTGGAGATCAGAGTACTTTGGTCTCCAGCAAAATCTGGACTCCACAACAACCTGCGGGAGCTCTGTGCGATCTGTCTGCATTGAAAGCCTTTCTACCCTCCTTAAAGGGAAGGCTAGTGCAGGTGTTCACAGACAACAACACTGCCAGATGGTACTGCAACAGACAGGGCGGGGTGGGGTCGTGGATCGTTTGTCGGTAGGCCCTGCGTCTGTGGACATGGTTGGAACAGCAGGGCATATCCCTGGTGGTTCAACACCTAAATGGCTCTCTGAGCACCAGAGCAGACAAACTCAGCCATCGATGCCTAGCGGATCACAATGGCGTTGCCATCCGAAGGTGGTGCACGGTCTCTTTCAGCAGTGGGGAGAGCCTTGGTTAGTTCTGTTTGCCTCCTCTGAGAACGTGCAATGTCAACAGTTTTGCGCGTTCTAGTTTCCAAGGTGGCTGTCACTCGGAGACGCTTTTTGCCTTGAGTGGAGCACAGGTCTTGTATATGCCTTTCCACCCATACCACTCCTGCCCAGAGTTCTCAAGAAGATCAAGAACGACCAGGCCCAAGCCATATTTGTGGCTCCAGATAGGGCACGGAGAGTCTGGTATCCCGAGCTACTGAGCATTGCCATCGATCCACCGTTCAGGCTGCCCCTTGGGGCCGATCTGTCACAGCAGCAGGGGAGGGTCCTCCACCCAAACCTGTCCAGTCACTGCCTTCTTGGGAGGAGATTGAGCGACACCAGTTCATAGCCTTCGACTTTCCTCCTGAAGTCTGTATGATCATTTTTGCAGCCGGGCTTTCCTCCACCAAGATGATATATGCCTGCCATTGGAAAAAAAGATGTGGCATGGTGTGCAGACAAAGACATTAATCCCCTTTCTGAAGTTATACTCTTCATTCTTTCACTTGCCCAGGAAGGCTCTGCTCTGGGCACTCTTAAGGGCTGTCTGCTCTTTCTGCCTTTATACGGCTGCCTGACTAACCCTCTCTGTTCAAATCCCCTATTGTATATAGGTTTCTAAAAGGTCTTGCTCATCTCTTCCCTCCTTCATTTATTATGCCTTAGTGGGACCTTAATCTGGTGTTAACTTTCTTGATGTGTGCTCCTTTCGAACCTCTCCATGATTGTCCCCTCAGGCTTCTGAGAACTAAAACAGCCTTCCTTGTGGTTATTACATCTGCCTGTAGAGGAAGTGAGCCGCAGGCCTTGTCATGTACCCCGCCTTACTTATCAGTCTATCCTGACAAACTGGTGCTTCGCACAAGGGCCTCCTTTTGATCGAAAGTAGTTACCCCATTTCACGTAGGCCAATCCATCCTACTGCCCATCTTTTACGCTCTTCCACATCCCTCCAAAGAAGAGGTGCGACTCCACCATCTGGACCCAAAAAGAGCATTGTCGTTCTACCTTGACCTCTCACGAGAGTTCCGAGTGGACGACCAACTCTTCGTGGGGCATGTTGGTGCAAAGAAAGGCCGGGCTGTACAGAAGGGGACATCTCCAGATGGGTCGTACTCTGCATTAAAATCTGTTACGCATTGGCCACAAAGCAACCTTTTGAAGGTTTGTGAGCTCATTCCACAAGCGCTAAAGCTGCTACCACTGCTTTAGCTCGTGGAGGTCCAGTTCTGGACATCTGCCAGGCAGCAACATGGGCTTCCCTGCACACGTTCGCCAAACATTACTGTCTGGACAGTCCGGTGCGTAGGGATAGGCACTTTCCCTGTTTGGTCCTGCAAGATTTCCTTGTTTGAAATTGGTCTGCAGACTCGCCAACGGGGATGGTATTGCTAGGGTATCTTTTCTAAGGTAAGGAATCTGCAGCTAGAAGTCTATATCAGATGAACAAGTTACCTTCGGTAACACCTAATCTGGTAGAGACAATATTTAGCCGCAGATTCCTTACAGGCCCACCCATCCTCCCCACTCTGAAAATGGATTTCTAGGGACAGAGCTAATCCCTTTCAGGGCCTGCGTTTCCACACCAGTGATCAGGTTCTTTATGGCTCCGTGCTTATGGGGTGCAAAGTCATGAAAAGAAACTGACCTCAGCGCGCCTAGGTGGCGCGGACCTCACATCCAGCTCGGACAACTGCAATGATGCATGCTGAGCCGAACAACGCTACCTCCCGCGTGCAGGGGTACTGCTCACGAAAAATCTTCTGGATGCAGTCTGACGCCTGGGAAATTCTAAGGTAACAAATCTGCGGCTAGATCTAGTCTCTACCTGATAAAGAAAGTCAGTGTGGTTTACTGTTTGTCTGCAGTGACAATTATACAGATGGGGGAAATATGCCTTGTAGCACAGTTTCTCTTTCCTTTGGCCTACAGAGTCCAGCGAGATATCCAACTGGGGTGAAAAGTGTGCGTCCAATTCAAACATGCACGTCCCAAGCAGGTACACCTTATTGATTTGCAGAATTGTCATATTATTCTGGCTCAGCTCAGCATCAAAGCCCAGGCTTTTTGTCAATCTGCTGGCCCAAGTTAATGACATTGCTCTCCATCAGAAGGAACAAAGGCCTCTCCGCACGAAGAAAGCAATTAACAGTGCTTCACTCCGCTCCTGAGGAGGAAATGGGTGAGGTGGAAAATCTGCTTTCGTTAATTAGCTGTCACTCTGTACCAGGGTTGAGACAGCCCAGGCCCACTGAACAAAGAA